>JAYRBT010000093.1:68779541-68811828 GCA_036023395.1 Myiotriccus ornatus
AAAAAAAAAAAAAAAAAAAAAAGAAGAAAATTCCTAAGGAAAAAAAATTATCAACATCTGATGCCTCAAATTAATGGTAAATACAAGCACATTTTTATTTAATACCCAAAGTCCCTCATGCATCTGACAAAAACCATACATGGCCCTTGATCCCTGACCCCACTACTCCTTTCCAAAAAATAGAGCCAGGAATTTCTAACCAGTGCCACAGCCAATTTATATAAGTTATGTATAGAGAGCAGGCACGTATTCGAAGGATAGCTAGATCCTGAGATCCCAGCAGTAATAAATACCCTGCCCACCCAACAAACTGTCATGCTGCACTGTGTGAAGTTTTAGATAGGATATGCTTTTCACATGACTAATGCAAGAACAATGTAGACAACATATGTTATGGCTTAAACTACAGTTTTGCTTCATTCTGCAGGAAAAATAGCAAGTACATCTTTGCTGAGTAAAAAACCTTAGCATGTTGTTTGTCCAAGGCTTAAATTAACCCTACAGTCAGCCACATCTGGTAAAAACTGTTATTTATAAGTGGAAACCAGTGTTATGAGGAAATAAGGAAACAGAATAAGAGGCTCAAATATGTATTTATATACATATTTCAAGTTCTGGACACATGGTTTACTGTTATAGCTGACCTGTGGTGGCTATCTGGGTACATGCTCTTAGCCCACAGCAAATTTAAATAAATGGAGCCTACTTACTGCTTAGCCTAAGGCTAAACTCTGTTACTTCCCTTTGCCACTAACCAACAGCACACAGCTAGAAATTACCACAGCCCAGCTGCAACGTGGTGCCTCCCCAGCCTACATCGACAGCATCATCAGTGGCACAGAGAAAGTGAACCATGATCATCACCTGTGCAGGAAGGAAAAGGCGACAAAACCACCTGGAATAACAGGATTCAGTTGTCACGGAGCAGGAAAGAGACCCATGGGACTCACTGCCATGGGTGGGTGCTAAATGTCTCCTGGGCAAGAACTTGAAGGAGAAAATTCACTGGAAGTTACACAGTGGACAAAAATTATATCCAGTTCAGGAGATGCCCTGAGCTATGCACAGCAAGATGCAGAGGATTGTGGAAGGATTCCACATGCTCACTCAGTTCCTCCTCTCCCTCAGGTACCCAGTGATGCTGCTGTTGGAAAGAGCTGCTGGGCTCCACAGGCCCTCAGTCTGACCCAGTTCTCATCTTCCTACATCCCAGTCTGTTTGTGCTGCTGAGCCCTAAGGACCAGCTCTGCCCTGGTGGGAGTATTTCATCCTGTCAGCATGGCCAGTCACCAGGGAGCCATGATGCCTCTTGAGGAAAATGTTCTTTTATACACATTTTAGCTGGTAATATATTTGAAAGCAAATCTGCAAGTCCATGTTGGTTTCTTGCTGCTATTAGAAGGACATCTGGACCACCCTTCCAACTGCAGAGATGCCTGTTTGCTAAACTAAAGCTGTCGTGACTGTTTCACTACCCCTTTCCATACTTGCATCTGAACTGCAGATCCAAGGAATAAGTGTTTTGGCAAAGTAATCAGATGAAAGCAACTCCCTTACTGCATTCAGCACCAGCTATATAACATGATATTACAGAGTTTAATCAACTAAATTGCTCTGTGTTATGGGAGTGATAAATCCGAGCTCAAAGCTTGGAGTGTCTGGGAATAAACAATCAACGACGGTTGTATTTCCCATCTTTCACAGTTGCTACAATAAGATTTCTTTTCTTTCTCTCTCTCTCTCTTTTTTTTTTTTTTTTTTTTTTAATACAAGTAAGGAGTCAAACTTCCAGTACAGAAGTTTGCTCCAGAGGTAGTGTGTTTTATTAATATTGCACGAGATGCAGCCTTCCCCATCTGCCACAACATGGATTAGTCAAGAAGATAATGGCCAGGACACAACCATACTGACATAAAACCCCATCCCAGCCATAAGCCAGCTGCCTCACTACAAGCAGGTAATGACTGAGTACTCCTGCTGCCATTCCTCCTTGGATTTTGACAAATATGACTGCCCAAACAGCCTTGCTAATAGTGACGCAGTTCGGTCTGTGGGAGACGTTGAGCTTCCTCTTTGGGCTGCAGGAAGCGCTGGCTGTCAGAGAACAAGCCACTGCTAATGCAATATAATCTCTTTTACATGAAGATGGGGTGGGATGAGATGTTGCCACAGCAGTGTCAGTGGTGCTTTTGTTACAAGATACTGATTGTTGCCTGCGTGACAACACAAACGACTGTGATAGCAGTACCGAGTGCTGCTCTGCTGTTTGTGACACTAGTCAGGGTGTCTTGCAGCAGGGAAATATCAGAATCTCTCTCAGCAGGGCACCAACGGCTGATGCAGTGATCTTAATAAAGACAGACACAGATCTTTATTTCTGTCTTCTAAAGCTCCCTGCGTTACGCCAGGCTGCATTACCCCATGGGTTGGTGTCAGGCCCGTGGCATTAAATTGCTCTGGAAGTGCCTTGCTGGCCTGTGTGAAAGGTATGGCATGAATAGAGTGGGTGTGTTGGGACAGTGGGCTGGATGGCTTTGCTCTGGAGGAGCTATCCCTGTGCTGCAGTTCTGGCTGTGAGCTCAGACTGAAGCTGGGGACCCACTAGGGCAGATTCTTCACCAGCATCCAGGGAGATGTTCACCTACATAAAGGCAGTGTGTTTAGACGGGCAAGCTGGGACACAGGATCCATATAAAATCCAGGTAATCCACCCAGCCTGCAGCAGAGTTGGGAACAGTGCCCTCAGGCTGCCCTGTGCCCATGGAGCAGAACGTGTTTCCTCAAGTGAAAACGTTGTCCCAACCTCTCCCACCCTGCAAGTCACTGCCCTGACCTTTGTTGTCGTGCCAGACCCGCACTTTGCAGAGGTCTCCCAGGCTCAGCATGTCTGAGAAGCTGAATTCGTCCATCTGGTTCCTCTCAAACTTGTTAGACTTGTTGGACTCCTTCAGAGCCAGGGTCCCGCTGTCTCCATACTCCCCAAACAGGATCAAGGACACGTTGGCATCGGTGCCTGCTCCTGGGAGGAGACAGCAAAGAGAAATGTCAAGGAGTTAGTCTGTCAAGTCAGGATGATTTCCAGATCCCAACTGCATGTGGAGGCAGCAAAGGCAGGCTGGGAGAGGCAGCAGGGATGGTCATGTTTCTCCGGGCACAGCCCACACATTTCAGAGGCTCTGTGCAGGATCCTGCAGGGAGGACACCCCATGGCAGCTAAAATCCAGCCCTTCCAGACCATCCCACAGACATAGCTGGATGCTTTGCCCTTGCACTCAAGGTGTGGAGACTGTAATGGTGGCAGCGCCAAAATATTGTCCGTGCTGGATTTAATGGAAAAAGTCGCAGTTTCTCATTCAGTAGTTTGCCCCACCAACTACCGCCCTCTTATCATGTATATGTAGGAAAATAAAAGTTTCTAAGATGATCTTTATTACCTAATATTGAATTTCATATGTCTACCACTGTCCAATATTTTGACACAGAAACCAGCCATGCTGTTTCCCTGACTTTTGGGGAGTTCAAGGCCAAACTATTACCTGCAGTGACCTTAGGAACACTTCAGCTGCAAGTGTTACGTTTGCACCTGGCACAAGTCATAATGTGACTGAAATTATTGCATTTCAGTTTTGATGCCATAATAAAAAAGCAGATTCACAGAGAGAAATGTGATTCCACATGGGTGGACAGGCATTCCTGTGTCAGGACCAAAGCCCTTAAATTTTGGAAGAGGAAAACAAGATCATCAGACCCAAATCTGCCACACAAAGAAACTCAACATCTGCTGCCCTCGGTTAGATAGCCCAGCTTTGAAACTCTAACCACCTGCCAAGATGTTTCTTACACAAGAGTATCATAAATCCACTTTAAGCCCCACAGACAGTATTTCCCACAGTTCCATTCAAACACAATGCAGAGACAAAGTTGGGGGTACTGTAAACTTCTGGAGAAAGCTACCACTTCCACAGGATAATTATTTAAATACAGAAAGAAGGGAGAAATCACAAATGTTCTTACAGGAGGGCTGGAAAAAATTATAGAAGAGGAGAGGAAAAGTCATACAGAGGAAAGGCAAAGCCACATGTGGTGTCCACATGAAAATGGCCCATGTTAAATTGGGGCTAATTTTCAGCAGTTCTCTAGGAAGGGTTTAAGAAGGAAGAAACAGCATCAGGGATTCAGACAGCTCATCTGGCAGTACCTTTTATGACCCCGAAGCTTGTTGAGGTGAGGAACAAAGCAAACTCAAGTCCATTTCCTTGCAAGGAGCAGGCTCCTAATTAATACCAGGTCTCAAAAAGCACGGAACCAACTGTTTCTTAGCAAAACCGTCCCTGCAGGAAGAAGCTTATGAAGGTCCCATGCTGTGACATTTCCCTCACAAGCAATTAGCAGGGGATGGGAAAGTAAAGAACAGAAATGTTAAATCAATGCATGTTTCACCTATTTGGGTCTCTGATATTTTTTTGGTTGTTGTCAGTTCCAGGAAACTGCCAGGAACATTTAGGAACTGCGAAGGACTTGACAAACGAAGAGATGAAGGTACTGTGGTTGCACAAGCCTTAATTGGCAATGAGTGCAATAGCACATGGGTCAGTACTGGGGTCTGCAGGGTTGAACTGAACTTCATCATCAACACTCTGAAACAATGACAGAGAGTTTCCTCTGCAGATTTCCAGATAACAGTAAATTTGCGGGAGTTACTGACATGCTGAATGCCAGAATTCCAACCCAGACGGGCCTTGAGAAATTTGAGGGCTGGGCAAGAAGTAATCCTATGGAATTCAGCAAGGAGAAATGCAAAATTCTGCATTTGTGGTGGGATAAACGCTGCACGTGCTGGGAAGTTGCATGTGACCGAAGGGTTTCAGCAGTGACATTCATATTGGGATTGAATCCATGCTAACAGGAAGTTCCCAGTGTTCAAAGCAAAATGCCAGTTTGAATTCCTGGGTGAGGTTGAGAAACTGAGCAGAGATCAGACCACACCCCAAGGACCCACAGCCACAGGTTGCTGGGGAGGTTCAGGCTGGGCATCTGGGAAAAAAACAAGTTTCTCAGGAATGCAGTACAGGTCTGGATGGGATGCCTGAGGAGGTGGTGGCATCACCATCCCTGGAGTTGTCCAACATTTGGTTGGGCAGAGTTTTATCTGACCTGACCCAGTCCTGGCAATAGTCCTTTGATCAGGCAAATGGGTGACAGAACCTCCAGTGGACCCTTCCTACAGAAGTCTCTATGATTTTATGATTCTTACTGAGCAGATGCATCATTTTTAAACAAACTGTGGGCTTGAGTCACAGCCTTCTGAGGCCTAAGAATGTCCTTTTGACACAGCAGAAGGAACTAAGAACAGAGGTATAATTTTTTGGAGGGTGACAAATAGGTGAGTTGAATTTGCTTTTTTTTTTTTTCCCCCTGCTCTGTGACTCTGACGCACTGGGAAGTTGAAAGCGATTGCAGAGGAAAACTTTATGCCTAGAAACTAAAACATTTAATTCCTTGTGCACCATTGCTGTCCCCAGACAATGTCAGCGTGGCAGGAGATGATATAACACGTTCAAACCAACTGTCAAGGATAAAATGCCTTTCTTCCTGAATGGGTCCAACCAGGAGTAACTGTGGAATACATAATGATCAAAGAGGGGAGATGGTTCCTGACTTGTACCCACTTTAGATAAGCTGGATAAAGTTCAGCATTATGTCAGTGAGCTGTGTGATCTAATCACAAACAGACTCTCTGAAACCTCCCTGTAATCTGCTCTTTCCTACTGGTTGTCGCTGTTCATAATGAAATAAAATGTTTCTTCATTAATACCCATCATCCTTCATTCAATGGGAAGGGCAGACCTGTCTGCTGCTGCTGTCATCTTCTATTCTCCTCTCATTTCTATTTCCATCGCCTTTGTGAGTTAGGGCTGGATTTCACAAAAAAAGGTCACAGAAAAATCTACCATTATATTAGATGGATTGCCAGATACATAAACAAACCCTCCGTTTTCTCTCTCTTTTGTTTTTTTGTGTGTTTCCCTACATGTTTTTCAGACAAGCAGCAGGCAGAGAAGATAGATAAGAAATGGTGAGGTGGCACGAAGATGCTCTGCCAGGGGGAAATTTTTGATATTCTTAGATCACAAACTGCGTAAATCACCAGTGGTAAATCCAAAGGGAAAAAGGTAATAAAGAAAAAAAAAAAAGAAAGAAAAGAAGGAGATGTAGAGGTCAGGAGGTGGTTCTATGCACTGGTGTGACAGAATCTCCTTTAAGGGTCAAACTTTCAAAACAAGGTGTCCTGCAAGACAATGTCTGGCTTGCCCCACCTTGGCACAAGGCAGCCTGTACATGGCTGCGACTTTCATTCAGGAGCCTGACAGAATTTCTCATGGAAAGAGGCAGTGATCCCAGGAAATGACATAGAAATCCCATTTGCTGGCTCTGGAAGCTCTGCAGCTCTCTGCGTACTCTGTTACACCTCTTTCTATCTGGTGTGCATTTAGGGATGGTTTTTCACAGCCCGAGATAAACGGTCTCAAAACACTTTGAAAAGGAGGGTGAGTTATTGTTGTCTGCTTTGGGCAAGGCAGACAGTGCTGACTGAAAACCTGGAGCACACCAGCACTGACCATCCTACATGGGTGGACCTGACCAAAAAAAAAAGAAAAAAGTGGCTGATGACCATTGCAGCATCGTCTGGTAATACTTTCTGTTAAGGTGTTTTCAGAGGAAGCAGAGAGCAGTCAAATCTAGGCCTTATGTTAAACACATTATACCCAGAGCTCAGACGAGGATGAATTTCTCAGAATAACACTGCCATGATGAACAGCCAGCCAAAATGGTTATTTCCCAGCATAGTATTGCTAAATTGCGCCTTTTAAAACATGATTTCAAATTAAGCAGATGCTTTCCGTTGCTGAAAATCAAACTTTTTGCTAGAAAAGCCATAAAATATCTGCCATGGACGAACCTCCAATATCACTGGTTTTAACCTGAAGAGTGTATGTTGTGTCCTCCATCATCTGCTCATCATTTATGACAGCTGGCATCTCACACACCAGGCTTCCGCTGGCATTTTTCAGCTTTGACAGCCATTCCCCATAGGTAAACGTGGCCACTTCTTGGTTAGTCAGGTTCTTCAGGACGATCTGTGAAGAGCCAAAATGAGGAGGAAAAGCTTACTTCAGCTACCGTTTGAATGAGGGCAAAGATTAAATCTGTAAAGTGTGGGATACAGTAGAACACGGGTAGAGACTGGCCATGGCTTCAAAACCTGTACTGAGCTTTCCTGGGATAAATGGAGCTCTCTCCTGTGGGCAGTATTTGCTGTGGTGATTTGTCCTGAGAAATGGTCTTCATAACATCATAACACCTTATCATCCATGGGGCAAAACTGAGGGAGAAATTTGCTCTGACTTCAGCGATGGACAAAGATCATCTCTGGAAGAGTCAGGCCTTTCCTGGGAGCCAGCATGGAATTCACTCCAAAGGAGTAACAGAGTTGTGAAGAATATCACTACCTCTCCTTGAAGCACACATCATCTTTCTTCTGCCTGCCTCCTTTGTATGAACACGCAGGGATCATTGCAGAGAGATACAAACCAACCCCAAACAAGTTAAAGCAAGGCACAGGATAAAATTAGGCCAGCAAAACTTAATGTTTCACACACTTCTCCCTCTGGGAGAAGGTGACAGAACAAACAGTATGCAACAGATATTAGTCACACTATCAAACGTGTCGTGGAAGGAGCTCAGATGCTGTGGTGATAAGAACAGAATGGGAGTGAATTCAGAACAAGTCGCTGAGTTACTCCAATAAACGCCTAATAAAATACCCACCTCTATGTCTCTTCTGGAATGTGGGCTCAGTGGAATATCAGTCAGGTGGGAGAAAGGAATTACACCTGCCAACAGCAGAAACCTAGCAGTGAGTTCTCACTAACCTGGGGGAGTAGGAGGGAAGGGAGGAGGCAGGGCTGCAAATCACCGTTTGAATTCCCATCTAACAGAAACAGCGACCGTACCTGAGTGTAGCAGTGCATCAGCAAACACAGCTGGTGAAGGCCATGGAAACACGAGCCCAGACGCGTCAGAGAAGTGTGACAATATTAGGGAGGAATGAATCATGGAGTTATGGGAAATGTTAAATTAAAAGGGGTGCCTGGAGTTGTGCATTTCCACCTCCTGCTCCAAGCATGGCTAACTCCAAAGACATGTCTAGCTGAGTTTTGAAAGCCTTTAAGGGTGTAGATTCCCCAAGCACTCTTGAATCCTCATTCCAGGGCTGCCCCACTCTCCTTGGGAAGACTTTTTTTCCTAATATCTAATCAGGGGTTTCCTCATTGCAACTTGTGTCCATTGCCTCATACCTTTTTGCTGTTTACCACTAAGAAGAAACTGGATAAATGGTCTCTGTAACCTCTCTTCAAACAGCAGAAGACTGGACTCAGACTCCCTCTCAGCCTTTTCTTCTCAAGGCTTAAAATCTCCATTTTTCTCACCCTTTCCTAGCGTGCCATGTGCTTCAGCCCCTGGACTACCTCAGTGACCTTCTGCTGCACTCTCATATATCAGCCTAAGAAAAAAAACCCTTAATAAAACTTATCTTGAGATAAAATGTGCTCAAATTCTATCCTCAAACTCCAGGTGTGTCAGTCCATGGCCTTCTGTTAACCTCAACCAAGACTTCCTGGAGCCTCTAGCAGTTCAAATGAAGAATATTGCTCCAGGTTATAAAAGTTTATTTTAAAGAGGGCAGTAGCTACACCGAAGCTGAGCAGTAAGCCATGCTATTCGTGCACTGAATGGTTCCATGGGTAGGACACTCATCTGGGGTTTTTGGTCTGCCTGAGGCCAAACAGGGATCTGTTGGCCAACATTTTTGGCTGTTGAAGTTGTCCCACTTTTCTAAAAGGCTGCAGCCAGTGATATCATTATCTTTGTGACCACAAAATTGTTCTATGAGTCAAGAGATATGGAATCAAATCCTTGCTTTGAACCAAGCAGAAATCAGCTCTTCCCCACCCCAGCTGGTGACCTTTCTGCTGGGGCACAGACCAGGAGGAAGTGTCCTCTCTCAAGGATGCATGAATGATGCCTACATCCTCTTAGGTGTCCCACCCAGACACTTTGGCTAAAATTTGCAAAACTGGATTTTGAATAATGCCAGTTTGACTAAAAAAGGCCTTTTTTTTCCCCCCTCCACCTGGTGCATAAACTCTATTTTGGAAGAGGTTCAGCCAGCAACACCTCTGCCCTGCTTGGGAATGACAGTGACGCTGTTAGCAGCAAAGCATCCAGAGCAAAGCTTGCAGGGAATTGTCAGGAAAGCAGTGGGGGGGTAGAAGCAGATTAGAGTTGTCAGCTGGAGTGCACTCACAGACAGAGGGATCAGACCTCTCACAAATACCCAGCACATGTCCAGTGCTCCAGATGCTGTCTGGGAGAAGCCGTCTGGCTACTAAAACTGCTGGAGCAAAACACCCTCTCCTTCCATCCTCAGCCCCTCACCCGGGATGTGGGATTTCATCAGCTTCATGAAAGCAGCACAGACACAGGGAGCTGCCCCTGATACCTTGAGCTCGGATGCTGCTCCAGTGAGGAACAGACAGGAGAAAGAGATCCATTTTATGCTTCGTTTGCTCAGGGGAGATCAGCCCAGAAATCCAACTGTATCCTGGGCTGATCCCCAGCAGTGTGGGCAGCAGGACAAGGGAGGGGATTCTGCTCTTCTGCTCCACTCTGGTGAGACCCCACCTGCAGAGCTGCCTCCAGCCCTGGGGCCAACATCATAAGAAGGATGTGGAGCTGCTGAAGAGAGTCCAGAGGAGACCACAGAGTTACTCCCAGGGCTGGAGCCCCTCTGCTCTGGAGCCAGGCTGGAAGAGCTGGGGGTGTTCACCTGGAAAAGAGAAGGATCCAGGGAGACCTGAAAGTTCCCTCCAGTGCCTAAAGGGCTCCAGGAGAGCTGGAGAGGGACTTTGTAAAAGAGATGGAGGGACAGCACAAGGGAAAATGGCTTCCCACTGCCCGAAGGCAGGGTGAGATGGGATATTGGGAAGAACTTCTCCCCTGTGAGGGTTGTGAGGCCCTGGCACAGGTTGCCCAGAGAGGCTGTGGTTGCCCCTGGATCCCTGGAAGTGTCCAAGGCCAGGTTGGACGGGGCTTGGAGCAACTTGGGCTAGTGGAAGGTGTCCCTGCCCATGGCAAGGAGGTTGGATTAGATGACCTTTAGAGGTCCCTTCCAACCCAGACTCTTTGGTGGTTCTGTGATCACAGCAAGGGACATGGAGGTAGCAGGAAATCTGCGGGAGGCTGATGGCTTGGTGACAACATCTGTACGCTGCCCCACTTACCCATCACAAAGCCCCTAAATCTGGTCATCCAGACCAACCACGTCACCCTGTGGTCTATGGTGGCACCTGGATACCCCCAGGGGAGCAACATATCCCCCACAGGTAACCCTATCCACCCAAGCTGGAGGTAGGGAAACAGCAATTCAAGGCATTTCTCCCTCTCTCAGGTCTATTTGCCTGATGACTGGAGAGGGGGCCTAAATAGTTTAGTAGAAGAGGTGAAAGCTGAATGTAGCCTTTTTCAATGACTAAAATAGCAGAAAATAAGTCCCATCCTACAAAGAGATGTTTGTGGGTGTACCACACGCAGAGGATGATGCAGGATTTTGGTTTCAATCAGGAGGGTCAAGAAAGCCACTTCAGGAAGCTGAGCTGAGACTATATTTATTTTCTGTCTGTTCCTGTCAGAAAAATTAGCTTGGCAATTAGACCACTACTTTACATTGCATCTAAGCTATTTTTTAGGATACCCAGGACTTGCTGTTGGACATCCTATGTGCTTTTCAGCTCAAACTTTCTCAGTAATTATGGAGATTATCTGAGCTGTAGAACACCTACAAACAATGGAAAGAAAGCAGGAGCAGTGTGTATGAACAAAACATTGATAATTTGTTTTGTAGCTGAGCAAATAGCATAGCTGACAGGAACTTTACACCAACAATTTGAAACTAATTGCACACTGTATCCTGCAAGGGAAAGGTTTGACATGTCCGATCATTTGATTTACCCTGACCCAGCCTTCTCCCAGATGCCATGTAAAACACGCTCTGCAGGGTCTCCCACCCCACTGACACCTAAATACACAGGAACTCATCTTTAAAGACTCAAACACAGATTTTTATGCTTCTGTTGCGTGTCATTATTCTTCGCTTAAAAACACGACCCTCTGACTGTAAAACAAAAAGACTTTGCTCTGTTGCAAAGAATAAAAGTCAGCTTCAGCTATATAATTCTCAATTCTCAATAATAATTCTCAAATTCTCTTAATCTCCTTTATACAAAGGAGAAAGAACTGAATAAAGACCAAGTCCCACATGCAGGATTATTTGTGACGTTTGAATGCAATGCAATTAGTGCTTCATTAAGGCAGCTTCTTATCTGTCTGGCTTTGACAGCACAAAGTAACATTAAAATTCTGAGGGAAGCAACTCCCCAGAATTCAACAGTCTCATAATTCCTGCTATTTCACTCAGACAGCTTTCATCCCTTCTTGCTTCTAGCTTTTCAACTGCATATCTAAGACACTGGGCAGCAGGTGAAATCATCACATGCACTGAGGAACCAGCAGTCCCAGGAGGAGGTTTTCAGAGTGCTCATTTAGAAAAGTTTCCTAATTAGAAGCCAATTCTTATGCTGAGGGTGGTGAGGCCCTGGCACAGGTTGCCCAGAGAAGCTGTGGTTGCCCCTGGATCCCTGGAAGTGTCCAAGGCCAGGTTGGATGGGGCTTGGAGCAACCTGGGATAGTGGAAGGTGTCCCTGCCCATGGCAGGAGGTTGCAATGAGATGATCTTTAAGCTTCCTTCCAAACCAAACCATTCTGTGATTCTATGATTTTATGATTCTGTTTCCTAATTTTTCAGAAACACAGACCAGTGTCATGGTAGCTTGACGTGGAAGAACATGAGATTCAGCATTAGGCCAGAGGAAAAGATTCAAACTCCAGGTTTCTCCCAGCAGTGGTGTGATCAGAAAAATCTCCATGGATGATGGAGAATTTTCACTATGCCTTTTTGTGCAATGATCAATAATGTTCTTTCTTTCCTGAAACATCACTAATCATATTTTGTTCCCTCTAGAGGTTTAGGCATCAGCATTTAAAACTTATTGCTGCTTGAGGTGCAGTTTCAGTTTTCAGTACCAACTTCATTACTTCGCTGAGATTCTGAATGAAATTTTAGCGTATTTTATCTAGACAGAAAAAAAAAAATATGACTACTTGCCTGCTTGTAAATTGAATCTTTTGGCTGTGTACAACATCGTTGATAATTCATGCATTTTAATTGGTATTTATGCATTTCTATTTCCGGTAAACTAGAAGCAGTGTAAATTACGACTAGCAACAGCTTACCAAAAGACCAAATAGAATTAAAAAGATCATTATTGTTAGTTTAATAGAACAAGAAAACTGAGAATATGCTGTAGATAAATGGAGCAACAAATGGTTAATTACGGGGTTGATGGCTTAATCTAGCTTCTCGTTTCACTGTGCTAGTTAGCACTAACTGTGAACCATCTGTCTGAGAGTTTAGCACTACCCCCACAAGTATTTCATTATGCAGTTTTAATATGCACTTTTGACAGAAATGGAAATGGGCTCCGATCAGTTTTCATGTCACATCAGGCTACGTAAGTTTTTAAGGCTTGAATACAAATCAGAGAATACAAATCCTTCCTTCCCTCTTCCAGGGCACTCCTGTCATCACCCTCTGCCTGGGAATGCAAATGCTATGTTTACCTTTGCAGGGAAGGTGGGAAAGAAAACCAGTAAATACAGTTCTCTACATATCACTGGAGTTAGAAGATCCTCTGTGCTCTGTTTCTTGAAGAAAAATAGAAATTATGGGCAAAATTTTCATAAGCTTCTAAAATCATTAAATGATAAAAGAATGGTCTGGGCTGGAAGGGACCTTAAACACCATCTCATTTCTACACCCTGCCGAGGGCAGGGACACCTTCTACTATCCCAGGTTGCTCCAAGCCCTGCACAGCCTGGCCTTGGACACTTCCAGGGATGGGGCAGACACAGCTTCTCTGGGCAACCCATGTATCAGGACCTCATCACCCTCACAGCCAAGAATTTCTTCCTAATTTCTAATCTAATTTTCTCTGCTTCTAGTTTAAAACCATTCACCCTTGTCCTATCACTATATGCCCATGTATAAATTATTCTCCCTTGTTTTTATAAACCCTCTTTCAAGTCTGCTCTCAAGACCTGCTCTTGTGTGCAGGGTCCACATGTGGCTTCTGTGGAGCTAGAAAATGGCTATAAGCCCATTGAGTAGGTCCAAATGAGACTTCTTTTTGCCCATTTTCCTTGGAATGCCTTGCTTTGGATAGGACAGTCCAGCAGTCTCAGGTTTGGAATGCCTGACCAGGTAGGCAACAGGAAGGTGAGAAGGTGCAACTAAAGATGCCTCTATCCCTTGCTTTTGAGTTATTGCTAATTCATGACTGCAAGACCTGGATGAATAAGCTTTATCTGATTTCATTTTATATGAATATGATTTATAAAACTCAAGGGAAAGTATGTGAGAAATGACAGAGGGAGTTTGAGCAAGATGTCTGAATCAAATCAGAGAACAGATTGAGTTATTCCTTAGACACAGAGAGAAAAACTGTGTGTCTGTGGCATCTTTTCTGAAGATATATGCTTTCAAAGGCCTAATCCTTTGAAAAGCTGCACAAGCATTATCATGTTAAGTGTTGGAAGGGGCTTTAAAACTCGTCTCATTCCCACACCCTGCCAAGGGCAGGGACACCTTCCACTAGCCCAGGTTGCTCCAAGCCCCATCCAACCTGACCTTGGACACTTCAAGGGGTGAGGCAGCCACAGCTTCTCTGGGCAACCTGTGCCAGTATTTTATCACCCTTACAGTAAAGAATTTCTTCCTAATATCCAGACTAAATTTCCTCTCTTTCAGTTCCCCTCCTTCCCCAGCTGCTGAGAAAAAAAGTTAAAGGTGAAAATACTTGAGTAAAAATGGTACTACATGACAGGAATGCTTTTTAGCTCATGTTAATGAAGGCGAAGAGAAGTTCATAGCTCCACTGAGAACTGGTGGGTACCTAGGGCCAGTATTTGGAAACATATTATCTATGGGAAAAAGAAGAACCACTTCAGATTAACCGAAAAAGTATAAAAGACCCAATGAAAAAATCATGCAGTGTTCTTTCTGACCATGGGTTAAGCTATTGGGTCTTAAACTATTCTCATTAAAAAGTCAAAATGCAGAAATCCATCAGGATATCTACTCCAGAAAAAGCATGCTAAATGAAAATGGCAGAGATGTGTTTGTTTCTCCGTTAATGAAACCTGATGGTATGGAATCAGCACATCACTCCCCCTCTATCTTAGAAATATAATTACAGAGAGCCATAACAAGCAAGCTGCTTTTTAACTGCCCAAATACAGGCGATCCTTACAGGTGACCTGGTGGTTTGACAAAGACAAGCACCGTACTTGTGTGCCAGATAGGATATCAGGGAAAAATACCATCAATTTGCATATTCCATCCAAAATGCAAGATAAAAATGACAAATTACTTATATGAACAAGAAAAGAAAGAAATCTGCCTGTGTGCTAGAGGAGGTGAAATGGGAGAGATGGGATGATCCAGCTGAAAGGATGGATTATATGGAAATGTCCTACCCAGGCCAGGCTCTCTCTAGCTGTCCCTGCCTGGCAGAGGGGCAACCACCCTCCTACGGGTTCAGAGCGTGGCAGAGATCTGCAGGGTCTGAGGGTACATCCCAGGGGCCAGAAAATATTTCAGGTGCCCTGGGGGCAAGCCAAGGCTCTTGCAGGAAGGGAGGGTGGGATCTAACAGCAGAGCCTGTGGTAGAATCACAGAATCATTTAGGCTGGAAAAGATGTCCAAGGTCATCAAGGCCACCCATTAACCCAGAAACACAGTGGCCATCACGAAACCACTTCCCCATGTGCCACACACACAAGCCTTTTGGACGCTTACAGGGATGGTGATTCCACCACACACGCACACACACACACAAAAAAAACAAACCCCAAATGAAAAAAAAACAGCTTTACAACACAGCTTTTGCCCTTGCACTCCTCTTTCTTGACTCAATTCCTGCAGGGAAAAAAAACCACATGAGAAACCAAACAGAAAAAAAATAGGAAATTATTAAAAGTGAGTCACTGGGTGCTTTTCTCTCCTCTTTGCCAGGGGCTGAGGGGTGCCAGGACGAGCCGGCCATGGGAGACGCGCGATGCAGAGTTACCCTTTCCAGGAACCAGTGCGGGCGAGTCCCCTTCCCATCCGTCCGGACCCTCATCTTCCTGAGGGGTGCAATATCTGCAATCTCCATGATGAAACTGTCCTCTTGGCCTCGCTCAAACCTGGAGGGATTGAAAGATGGGGGAGGTTTCCTGCTGCTTTACAGAGTCGTTGCATCTCTGTGCGTGCCGCGACTCTCACCATGCCAACAGCCTCAAGTTAAAAGTTTATGAGTGCACTTTATTGGACTTGAGCTTTCCCTTGCTGCAATCACCAGCTACTGTGCTGTTGGCAAGACACCTCAGTGCAGATTTGACAGGGATGCCTCCTCCCCTGGAAAAATCAAGCCCCTACAACAGCACCTGGAGCCGTTCCAGGCAGCCTGTAGAATATATTACCGCTCTGTTTGCAACCAGAACAATAGCAACTCACAGTCAGGCTTCTGCACATCGCCTCCCTCCTGGTGGCTGCCCACTTGCTTGCCCTTGGCCCGTTCCAGCTAGAAGGCAAAATAATTTAGCTTCATCTCCTTTCACTGAGGCTCAGCACATAACTTTGTGTTAGCTGCAGAGGGAGGCAGTTGCTGCAGCTCACCTAAATACAGCACCTGTGCTGTTTTGCAAGTCAGAGCACAACACCTAAGCTTAGTAAGGACAGGCAAGTTGTGTTAGAGAGCAGACAAAGCCAATATCGTGAATTTGGGGGGTTTGGATTTGTGTGCTGTCTCTGTCTTTGGTAAGAACCAGGGTGGGTTTGTGTAATGTTGTGTGAAAGACCTTACCCTGCGCTTGGCTGCTGTGTAGAGGCACAAGGGTGTGTAGGAACTGCTCATCCATAGCAATCAGCAGAAAGCAGGAAAAGGGAAAAAACAGCTAACATATGCTTCCCGAAGAAGATTACATTGGCTAGGACTGTGCCTTCCCTCCCGCTTGGCATCGCTGGCGCTAGGAGGAAAGCCTTGCTTTAGTGGAAGTGCTGCCTCAGGCTCAGTATTACTGTGTTCAGAACTGCATCTTCCAGTTTGCCCCCAAAATACTCTGACAGACCCATTGTGGGCTTGGACTTGGAAATCCAACCCTTGCTAAGGAGAAGGCAAGCCAAATCCAGGTGATCTACCAAGCACCACTGTGACCACTGTGCTGTTGAGGTTCCTCCTTCAAACTTCTCCTTGTGAAGGTGTTAACTGAGTCTGATGAGAGGTTTGGAAAGACCTCTGCAAATGTGGGCACTACCATAATAGAGACAATCCATAATGATGATATCTCACTCCTGGCAATCCACTCACTCTCCTATAGCTGTGCAGTGCCAGAATATGGAGAAAAACCATTTCTTTACCAACCTCTGTTCAGATTACCCCCTGCCGCACGAATGTGATTATCCTCACACTATTATCTGAGCCTGCATAGCTGCAGATGTTAGTAATAGAGACTGGCTCAAGCCTCTCAGTTTTCATCCAGGCATTGCTTTCCCCATACTCCCAGAGGCACTTGGACAGGGCGTTTTGGTTCCAGTCCATTTCCAGTTATTAAGGGTTACGTTTGCTCTTTGAAAAACTTTTCTCTCGTTATTTGTCTTTCTGTGGTACCGGATACCAAGACAGCCTGTCTCACTGTGAGAAAGGGAATGCACTTTTGTGGCTGAACTGGATTGATTTCCACATCTATTTAAGAAAAAGGTGTGAACCCTTTCAGCCTGAATTATCCCATGATCCTATGATCACTATTACCTACAAAGCTTCATAGAAATCTCTCACTCTGATGCTTTCTGGGCTGAGCAACTCTAAGTTAAAATGTCTGCTAGCAAAAGAAACCACTATTTATCTTCAGTAAATGCTCTGTTTAAAGTTTGTAATGCTGATACTCACCTGCTACTTCCAAGAAGTCATTGTACTAGAGGGAAGCAATTGCCAAAGTGACAAACTGGGTGACCCAGAAGCTCTTTTCAATCCCTAATGTATATGAAGATGAACATAAGCCCCAAAAAAATTGAGAAGGGAAGAAGTAGCCAGACAAGCTGACTGCTGCTATTCCTTTTCCAGGGCACTGAACCATTTATCTGAAGGATTTCATTAAGCTTTCTTACCCATGCCTGCCCTTATAAATATTTCTATTGCCCAGGGGTCTTGGCAATAACAGTAATGTAGCGAAAATTGCCTTAAATCTGCGGCAGGTTAGACAGACGGTTCTTCGTAATGCACTAAGCTGCTGTGAGTGAATTGGCACTGGATGGCTCCAATAAAGATGAAGTGCCTTTTACCATTTGGTTGCAGTAGCTCTCACCTATCCCTGCACTGCTGGCTCAAAGGCTGGAGAGATTTCCATGCAGAATAAGAGCCAGGGAAGCCTGTGCTGTTAACAGCTGGGTGGAGAGTGGTGGCAGTGATGTGGAAACAGACAGTGTGTGAATTTGTGGACATGAATGTCCTCTGCAGAGAATGCTAAAGAGATGACAAGGGCTCTGTACAGCTAAGGGTGTGACACAGGCAGCAGAGATGTGCCAGAACAACGTTAAAGAACAGCACAGCATCCTGGGGATATTAACATAATAATAATAGCTGTGTGTTACACTTCTTCTTTATCCAGCCCCGATGAGTTTTCAACACCTTTCACAGATCTTCTACTGGCAGAAGAAAACCCAAACAACTAATAACATAGAGAGTTTGCGTTTCTCCTTTATTGCATTTTCATATCCTCATATGAGAGATTATTCATCCCACCCATATGAAAAAAATGTAATTTTTTTAATAGGCCACATAGTTCAGGGATATCACTTGCCTTGCCAGATGCAGCAAAACTGCAACCCCTCTCCTGAAGGGTTGATGATGTCTTGGCCTCCTTTAGAGGTTTTTCGGTTGACATACCCTGATGGAAAGTCTGCTTCACTTTTAAATATAGATGTGGTCCATTTTCCCACCTACTAGAAGTGACTGTTGGGATTAAATTAGTGGAAGACAGGCCAGTTTGGGCTTGCCCAGGGTCTTGGAAGAGGGATGTCCCTGATGTCCAGACTTGCTGGTAACCCAGGTGCATTGCCCTCCGTGTTGGATGTCTCTCTGTGACTGGGAGCAGGGCCAAGAGCTATGGTTTTCTACTCAACTCAGCTGTGTTACTCGCAGAGATTTTAGTCAGCAGCACCTCTGCTACACTTTATTTTCTTTTTCACAGCAAACAAGGCTGGTGCTCGTTATTAACTAAACACATGAAGGTTTCAATCTTAGCTGAACACGCTTGTCCAGACACCTACTCTGCTATGACAGCTGCAAGTAAAACATCCCCTGAGCAAACACCTCTATGCAGGAGCCTTATCTTCAATTATCCAGCATCACCTCAGCAAGCCGAGCTCCAGCTGTGTGGCCGAAAGCTCCAACCCTTCTGATGGCCTGTAGACGCTTTGCTGGATCAGAGGTAGTCAATCAATTAAATTTAAGAGTGATGAAGCCTGTCTCCAAAAGATGGTTCATTCTTGAGCGTGCAAAAGATTTCTGTACCTGGGCAGGTGCCAGGAAGGAACAGGAAAACACTTGGAAAAGGGTGGCTGGTGGCATGTGGGGTTTTTTTGACTAACAGAAGTGCTGGGATCAGACAAGGGTTATACCGGTTGTTAGCTACCTCTGCTGAAGGAAATATGAGTTCTCACCTCTTTAGGAAAATCAGGGCATGCAGTGCAGCACTCTGTGCAGCTCACAGCCCATTTCCACCTCTGGCCACACCTGGGCAGACAGATGTCATCCCATGTCCCCTTCTTACAGGTTGCAGACAAGTCAGGTCCAGTCCCAAATCCATGCAGCTGCATCAGCATGGCCGGGAGCCCGAGGCAAAAAGCTCACTTTTCAGCTGGGCCCCCAGCTCAGGTCCTGGCATCCCTCATACAGCCTCTGGACCAAGCTGGCTGGCACCTGGCCAGCTCAGCAAATGGGAGGAACAGACAGAGGATAACCAGTACCTTCCCATCCCAGGCACTTCCCAAGGCAGGAGTGGGCATGCTGGTTTGTATTTATTTCATTATGCACTTACTATTTGCATTCCCATTAAATAATGTTTAAATTAAAGTGCCTGTTTTTCCCCAAAAGACGAATTTTGCAGAAATTTCCCCTGTGGTTTCCTGAAATGTTCACAGCTCCTCTTGGAGACAGTGCAGGACTTCACACTTTTATCCTTATCTCTGAAGACACTGAGGAACAGGTTAAACAAAACTTGGACAAATAATGGTTTCCCTGGATACACAGTGCTCTCTTTTCCCCTGGTCTGCTTAAATACCTGACAGAAACACTTACAAAGGGCTCATTTCTGAATCCACAAAGTCGATGGGAGTTAATTTTTGTGTTTCAGTGGGAGCATGATCAAAAAGATCCAACTCCTTCTTGACCTGACACAAGAATCTGTCATCACTCCACTTCTAACCAACAAAAGTGGCAGTCACCGTACCTGTCTCCATTTTTTTCCAGCTGCATTTCCTCGGTGTTCCCATTGGATCCAAAGACAGTCATGAAAATGCTGGTGTCGGTACCTCCACTTTCGATGTCTCCAGTCACAACCGTGACTTCGTAGAGGACCTGGTGAGGATTGCAATCAATCACAAGGTTCCTGCTTTCAACTAAGGTACAGTTAGTGTCTTCTCAGTAGCTGTTAACAATGCTGTGTTTGAGATTTGGAATAAGAATGGTGCTGATGTGTTTTTTTTTTTTTGGAGTGCTGTTTGTGCTAAGCCAAGGACTGTTTTTTCCCTTGTCCTTTGCTCTGCCAGGGAGGAGGTGCACAAAAGAAACTGGGAGGGACCCTGCCTGAGACAGGTGACCTGAACTAATCAAGGGGATATTCTACACCATAGTATGTCATGCCCAGTATATAAACTGGGGTCAGTTACCTGGGACAGGCTGATCTGGGTTCAGGAAGAGGGGTCTGGCATGGGTCAGTGGGTTGTGAGCAATTGCATTATGCATCACTTGCTTTCCCCCTTTTTATTATAATTATTTACCATTATTATTGCATTTTATTTTCAATTATTAGGTCGTTTTTAGCACACAAGTTGTTTTACTTTAATTCTCCTCCCCCTTCCACCAGGGTGGGAAGGGAGGAGAGGAGGGACTGAAAGAGTATAGCTGCATGATGTTTCATCTCGTGCTGGGCTTAGAACGACAACAGAAGGTCTCATTTGAACCTCTGTCCCTAAACCTTGCAAAAGCCTGGGCAAAACACTAAACAGGCTTTGCTGGAGATCTGCTTCTTTTTCAGAAATGGCTACAGTGCAGTTCCTCAGTTTCTCTGCACACCGCGGTTCCCAGAGGAGAAGTTAGAGATTGAAACTTGCTACAGGACCTTGGTCTTTGCATCATCTGTGACTTTTTCTGCAGATTTTCTCAGCCCAGACTGACTCAGAATGAGGCGCATTCATTGTGACAAACACATGAACCACAGAATCATCGCATGGATTGGGTTTGAAGGGACCTTTAAAGGTCACCTCATTCCAACCCCCTTCCATGGGCAGGGACACCTTCCACTAGACCAGGCTGCTCCAAGCACCGTCCAACCTGGCCCTGAATGTTTCCAGGGATGGGGGATCCACCACCTTGCTGAGCAAAACTGTACCAGTGTCTCACCACCCTCAGCACAAAAAATTTCTTCCTTGTGTCTAATCTAAGCCGACCCTCCCTCAGTTTAAAACCATTGTCCCTTGTCCTGTTGCAACAGCATTGACGAAGATCTGATAAACTGCTTCTCCGTGGGGGTCACAGCCACCACATCAGTGGCTGGGTCTCCAACCCACTGCTACTGGCATCTCCTCCTGGAAACCTCCCAGCGTTCCAGACTCCTGTAGTGGACCAAAATCTTGATAATTAAAAAAACTCCAAAAACAAAACCAAAAACACAACAAACCAAACCATCTCCCAAAGGCACAATTGTTTCTTTTTTTTTTTTTTTTTTGACTGCAGAATGTTTCCCCGAAGTGTTCGGTGTTCGTCTGGGCAACATTTAGTCCAACATGACTAATAGTTTTGAAGTCTGTACATTGGAAAACTCTCTAAGGCAGAAAAATGCAGACATCTTATTCTCTCACTGCTGCATTGAACACAGAGTGTTCCCACATCTCGTGCACTGAAGCCACGCCAATTTGTGAAAAGATGTTTTGTATCATTTTCACCTTATTAGCCTAATTTTGTTCTTTTCTCCTGACACAGGAATAATAAGACTCAGAATAAACATGTCAAAAAATATGTAAGTCTTAGTGGCTGTCAGGGCAATTAAGATTTTTAGGCCACTTAGATGCTTTCAAGATCATAGCTATGGAAACGACTTCTGGATTGAAGAAGTGGAAGAATATCAAAAAACAGCCCCAACAAAACATATTTCAAATAGTGCACTGCTAGGCCAGTTTTATTGGCCTGAATTGTGACTGTCACATAAATAAACAGTGCAAAGGAATAACATGATGGAAAAATTATTTTTCATGTTTGATCTTGAGTAACCTGCCCATCACATATTCACCCACACGTTATAAATCATAGCAATGCATCATATTTGCTACAGGAAGGAGAAGAAAAAACTTTTACCAATACATTAAAGGCTTTTAATGACTGTGGTGGACATTGAGTAATGTCTTTAAGTATGGAAAGGCAAATGCTCAATTTAAATCAAAAAACGAGGGAATATCAAGTCAGGAAGAAAATTAGGTTGGAATGGGTACAGCACAAGAGTCAAGCACATGAAAAACAGAAAACCTATTAATTTTCCCAAAGATGCTAAACATATTAGTTGTCCTTGAACTCTAAAAACTAACTACAGCTATTGACAAGGGAACAGTCCCAAATTCCTTTAGCTAGAAGACTGGTCAGAACCTCAAATGATCACGTCTGATTTCACATCCCTAGCATCTCCCTGTATTTCCTTCAAACCTTTCAGCAAGTTTCTAGCCCAACATCATAGAAAAAAAAAAATCGTAGTTAGATGCGTCTATTTTTGGCGTACTTATGAAAATAAATATTCAGGACTGTGCTTCTAAAGGAAGATGGAACATAACTCTTCATTAAGATCCACTTCAATGTACAGACAGGCCACCAGCTCACCAATAGGAGTTTGGAAACCTTATCCAGGAGGTTAAACGACACACTGGACATTTTTATGAGACTGATTTTAACCTTGGTATTCAGGCTGAGGCAGGTTTTTATTCCCTCTTAGGTCAATTCCATCACTGAAATCTGTGCTGGTTTGTTGAATACTTCACAGTTGCTAAAAATGTGACCAAGTTTTTGGGTGTCTGGGGAACAAGAAAGATTTCGGGAGAGTATCTTTAGCTTGGGAATCAAGAGCAGCATAAAGAAAAATTAATGTACCATGAAAGTGTAACCTGACTGTAAATAGAAGCACATCTGTAGAGATTTTAAATTGCCATACAGGTATTAAACACGGTATTATTGTCACATTCATCCAGACTCTTATTTCTGTCATAAATCTCATATCCAAAATCAGCATAGCTCAGCTTTCCAATTTGTACTTGCTTGAAACATGGCATAGCAGATATTACTTCAACATTCATATATATGGATGAAAAGCCTACAGAGTTTCTTTTCATTACTTATTCAACTTTAATCAGTTATTCTTTTCAAAGATCAAGCTTACAAATGTCTCCATGTTTCAGCAACTTCCAATAATTATTAGTTTCTGACTGAATTCAGTTTCCCTACCCCCTTATTAGAAAATCCCATATGTAGCCACACTATGCAGAGACAAACATATTATATTATAATTTAAATATAATTACATAATAAAATATATATTTTATATACACACACATATATATAAATATATATAAAGATATAATTAAATATTTTCACTACTCTAATCTGATGAGTTACAAGTATTTCCTCACCTTGTAGCTGCTCCCACCCTGTGGGTACCAGGTGATGCACTGGGTGCTCCAGGTGTGGTGACAAAATGAGGATGTGCTGCTGAACTATGTCCTACCCACTCTGCCCTCCCATCTATGCCACGGTTGCACCCCTCCAGCCTTGATAAACAGGACTCTAAACAGTTAGGACTCTAAACCACGCCTAAAGATTTTGCTAAAAAAACAACATAGAAAAGGAAACCAAAGGAAAAGCTCAAGCCACTTGCAGAAGTCGAAGTGTGAGAGTTGCTGACACACAACCAGCTCTCACGCTTCGAGACACTCAGCCTGTGCCAGCAGAGGCCCCTGTAGCAGCTAAAGACACAAGGTGAGCCTGGTGCCTACCTTGACACCAATATTGACACATTCTGCATCCAGGATGTTGAGGATTCGAGAGGTGAGCCCATCACCTTTGTCTCTGGCCAGCCAGCACTTACACACGAAGTTGTACATGACGCCTTTGGTGGGCACGACAATGGTGAGCTCTTCCATCAGCCAGCAGCTCTCAGGGGTGGCACCATCGTGCCCCACCTGCGGGGGTCAGAGGGAAAACACCTCCTGGTTAAAGGAAGACTAGGAGTCCACAACACCATCACACAAACCGCTTCCACAGCGGAATCGCAGAATCACAGGATGTTCAAGGCTGGAAGGGACCTTAAAGATCATCCAGTCCCAATACCCCCTGCCCTGTGCAGGGACACCTCCCACTAGACCAGGTTGCTTGAGGCCTTATTCAACCTGGTTTTGAACACTGCCAGGGATGAGACATCCACAGCCTCCCTGGGCAACCTGTGCCAGGGCCTCACCACACTCACAGTAAAAAATTTCTTCCTAATATATAACATGAATGTCCCCTCTTTCAATTTGTACCCATTACTCCTTGTCCTGTCACTACAGTTCCTGACGAAGGGTCTCTTCGCTGGCTTCCAGATAGACCCCTTCAGATACTGGGAGGTTGCCATGAGAGAGCTCTGGAATAGTGCCACTGCTGCCAGATAGGCAAGATGTCAATGTACATGGCAGCTGATGTGGGCAAGGGAGCTCAGGTCAGCACCTGCTCAGCATGAGGAAAGGCAGGACACTGCCAGTCCCCCAGAAAAAGCAAGGAAGACCAGACATGAAAACATGCCCAGCCTCTTACTATTCTGCTTCTGCTCCCTTGATCTCTATCTACTCATTTGCAGTTGTCAGAAGACCCGTTTCTCCACCTTTCCAAGCCCTTCCACTGCTGTCACCACACTCTAGAAGTGACTATCCAAAGCTTCATAGCCAAGAGGAAAGACGCAGCTCAGTGAACACCCACGTGTTATTCAAACTCTCCTTCCCTCACAAATCCACATGTAAGTCAACTATATGCATGAGGCTGTTTCTCTGCTTCCTATCTGCTTAGACTGCAAAAGCTCCATGTTTGTACAGGAGACAGCAGATGGAGCTTACATTTGTAGCTGGTTGATTTTCCAGGTCCACCTCCTCCAAGTGCAAGAATGATCCGTCCTCAAGAGCAGGAAGTCACACAAGAGTGGCCACAAGAGTGCATGGATGAACAATGAGCTCCTGACAAAATCTGAGTGGAAGAAGGAAGAACACCAGAGGTGGCAGCGGGGGAAGAAGGCCTGGAGAAATACAGAGATGCTGCACAAGTGTGCAGGGATGAGTTTATGGAAGCCAAAGCCCACCTGGAGCTGAACCTGGCGAGGGCCATGAAGAGCAACAAGCAGTGTTCTTACAGGCATATAAGCAGCAAAAGGATGCTGATAGTGCAAATTTCTCCAAGAACCTGCATGTGCCTCTTAAAGAAGGTGGACAATTCATCCCAGGGTGGACTTAAAAGTAATGTATTCCAGCTGATGTACAAACATCAGTCAGACAGTCATTCCAATGAGCTAACTGCACATAAAACGTTGAATAAAAGACCTACCTGCACTTCATAATTTTCAGAGCAAGTGCTGTTTGTGTCATTACTAGGAAAATGAGGTCCTTAGTTCTTGATGGTTTTTGTTTTTAACTTATTAGGATATTTAAGGTGTCCCAGAAAATAATTTTTAATAACAGATTTATCTAGGGTGATATGTCTGCGGTATCTGTTGGTTTTTTTTTTTCTTTCCCAAAAAACAGTTGATCTCTTTTATCTGACTGTCTCAGCCATCACTGCTATTAGGAGTATTATTGCTATACTAATGTCTGTGCAGCTGCAGAAAATTAGAGCTAACCACTAGGGAAATTCAAGTCTACAATGGATGCATTAATCCTCCAATTCTTGGGGTGTGAGGTGAATGGGAATATAACACTTGCCTTCCCATTCCCTCCCTGGCAGCTTGGCTGGGTGTCTCCAAACCCAAAGCCCCTCTGAGAGTTTGCATGCAGCCTCCAGAGTTTTGTTGCAGGATGGCATGGGGAAAGTTAGGGGCAACAGTTCTGCAGCGAAGCAGGGACAAAGCAGCTGGAGGGAGAATCCCAATGAGCCTATTAAAATTTGATGGTCTTTTGGATTCATTACACACTGCCCAAATCGCAGAACCCCAGACTGGTTAGGTCTGGAAGGGACCTTAAGGATTATCTTGTTCCACCCCCTGCCACGGGCAGGGACACCTTCCACTATCCCAGGTTGCTCCAAGCCCCGTCCAACCTGGCCTTGGGCACTTCCAGGGATGGGGCAGCCACAGCTTCTCTGGGTAAAGCATCATTACAAGACATTGCTAGGTACCAGATTTCCACAGAAACTTTTAACTTTTTTTGGTATCAGTGACTGGCCAGAACAAAACATCCTTTGCATCCAGCTGCCTGGGAGAACCTGTGCACAAGCAGAATTCCAAGAACCTCAAGAACAATGTTGTAAATTATGGGATAAATTCAACCTGTGCCAAGTCTTACTTCTGGCTGGACTTTTAGAGCAGAGCATCAGGATTTGTCTTTCAGTTCCAGGCAAATCTTTAGACAGAGCATGCCAATACAGTGAGTGATCCCAAGCCACAGCCACACCAACAGTGTAGCCTGGATGTGCACACCAATATCACAGGTTGTTTGGGATGAGGTGTTTGAACTAGATCAGAATGGCAGAATTTCAAAGGCAGGTAGATCCTTGGGCTGTTTGAAAACCTTTGCAATTTGTTCCTACTGTCCTTGAGAGACTGTTGAGTAATTCACAGGCACTGCTGAGTACTTCACATCGCTAAGATGCACAGTTTGTACTCAGCAGCTCACAATCACACAGAAACTGAACACAATGGCAGAGGCAAAATATGAGAGAGTTTTTCTGTGGAAAGAAAGAAGGAAAAGAAGAAAACCAAAATGGATTTTCTACTTATTCTGAAAAGTCCAGGCAATGCTAGAGAGACCTGAGGGTCAGGTCCCTAGTCACCGAGGGACTGGACTTGCACTTGCAACACTTGTATGTCCTTGATTTTACTCTGTGTTTGTGATGGAGAAAGCCCTGAACCACAAGAGATTTATAAAAACAAACCAGTGCATGGCTCTTCTGGACATGCCTGTGTCTCTCTGCAGCGACAACAGTCTAGGAACAGAGAAACTTTCTTTCACTGGCAGAAGAAATATTATAACTTGTTTTGAAAATGCAGTATAAAGAGCTTACACCAAATAACTTGTATTATTTATTTTCACGTCAGCATGTCTATTAAGGCACACCAGTAGTAAATATTACATCTGTAGGCTCACAAGACAGGTATAAATGGACCCCTTTCAAATTACTTCATGTTATTCTGTTTCTGCTTCCACTGGAGTGTATTTGCAGCAGGAGAATAATACCAAACTGGAAGTGGCATCACACTGCAAATCCTGAGATCCTGCTAAATTGTACAGTCTGCTGCCTGGGTTATATAGAGCGCTACTGGAAGCTTAATCTTCACACCATCCTATTTTCACATGGTAACTCGTACTCAGAACTTTTCACCTGCTACAGAAACAGACAAATGCCAAATGTAAGAACGATCTGTTCCTCACTTCTCCCAAGTAGATAACTAGCAATTTTCTGCAATGTCCCTGAACACTGCAATTTTCTGCAAGGAAAATGCGGACTGATTCCATGGCAACCAAGGCAGACTGGCACATCGATGTCATCGCTGGGACATGGATCAACAGGAAGGAACCTTCCAGGCAGAGGGCACTGCGCGAAGGAAGGCAGAAGGCCACGAGCAGATGGCTCCTCCAGCCATGAGCTGGAGGGGTTACAAACCAAAGGGGAAAAGTGACCAAGAGGTGAGGCAGCAGACTGGTGAGATCACTGAGGGCAGGGGTGAAAGAGTGCAGGAGATCACCACCCAGCTTGAAAGATATATGTTATTTCTCTTTCGAGCTCTCCACATTTGATTTGCAACCTTTTATCTTCTTTCCCATTTGTATTCCTTTTCAAATTAATTTTCGTCTTGTCTCTGCCTATTTCACAGTGTCTGCTCCTACTTTCTTCTATTCTCTACCCCTTCCTCACCCTACTCTCTATCTTCCAACATCCCTTTCTATTTCTTTCTTCAACCTGCTCTTTCTGTGCCTCTGACACCCAGGGGTGATATCGTCTTTTTCCTCCCTCTCTGTCCCAGCCCATGGCTGTTTCCGTATGCACAGAGTCTGGAAGAAAAGGATTTATACACTTGATTCACTGTCAAAATTTGACCTTGAGATGGTCTAGATGGAAAGTGCCACTAATGCTCATGATAACCAGGCACTTGGAGTGCATTAGGAAAATGGCTTGATAATAAACTCAAATCTAATTGGGAGACTTCTCAAGGTGTCGGAATTCATTTCTTGGATGAAAGGTAATGTGAGTGTCTCAGTCTCTCACCAGCTACAACTGCACATACAACTGCAAAGATTTTCTAATAGTTAGGATTTTTTTCTTTACATTTTTTTTACTTATCTCACTCCAAATATACAAGCACACGGGTCAGCTGGTAGGTTTACTTCCACAGAGGGCATGGGGTAAAAATGAAATTAAATAGGCTCCTGAAGTCCTCAGAAGCTGTGGCTTTCAGCCCCTGAGGGGCTGGAGCCAGCTTTCAGGAGATGGAAGTGCCATATGAAGCAAGAATGATGTACGCAAACACTCTGGAATATTCATGTGAAGTTTAAGCTCAGTAATGGAAAGTCTATGCAAATTGTGCCTCCCTGAGCCATTGCAGAAAAAATGGTTCCTATACCAAAATCTATTTATGCACGTTACCAACAAATGATGATTAATTTTCTTCTCTAAGCCTGGGTCCTCCAAGCTGTGAAAACAATTTTCATGTTTAGCTTGAAAATTATACAAGATGTGTTTCTCACTGCTGGCACAGTTTATGAAACCCAACTGGAAGTAGTGAAAAAAACAAGTAGGAAAAAGACTGAAGGAGAACTGCATCCTGGGAGCCTTCCCTGCATCTGTCAATAAGAGAGGTTGAGTAAGAAAAAAAAACAGTGCCAGAGATGGGACGAAACTGAGACATGTTAAAACTTCTTTATAATTCACCATTATCTTCTGCCTCACATGGATCCTGGTTTTGTCAAGCATACTTATTTTCACGTTCAGACACATGTGAAATCTCATTAGCACATCCCTGTTTACATTCCTTTTAGGCCCAGGAGCCTCTCCTTCACTGCTAAGAATAACAGGAACATGTGCTTTCTTTGGCCACGTATCTCAGGTGCCTCCAGTGCTCACGGTGCACTCACAGCATTACCTCCACTTTTTTGATCTCCCCAACATCCAGGCCCCAAACTGAGAATTTCTCCACAGAGCCATCCGCAAACTCGTCTTTTCCTTCTGGGAGATCCAGCCAGAGCCTCTCTGTCTGCAGTTTCTGGGGACCCATGATGATGATGTACACCCGGCTGTCGGTGCTGGAGTCATACTCTGTGCCTGTTGTGATGGTGATGTGGTACGGGATCACTGCAACGAACAGAGGTTTATTCATCAGAAAACCCACGCATTTGTATGAGACTTGAGGAAACCAGGGACTCATCCCATCAGAGGGAGCAGTTGTGCATGTTAAATGGGTTCACATCCCATTGAATTCATTTGGAGAAGTGATAACATCATGCTTTGTTGGGTTACAAGTGTGCTTTGGAGACTACTTTCCCATGGCACGCTTGGGGCTGAATTCTGCAAGGGTTAATTTCCCCAGACAGCCCTACCGGCTGCAAGGAGGTTATAAGTCCAGATTTCTCCCTAATGGATGACAGAACAGCAAAGGGCTTGAATCCTTATTGACACCAAGAGACCTTCCTGAAGATGAGTCTGAGCACCTAAATCTTAAACAGGCTATTAGGCCAAAATGATCTTACACTCCCTGTTCAATAAAGACAAATAAATCTATACTGACTCCAAGGTAAGCCATCACTGACTGAATGTCCCCGTACAACCACAAATGCTCTCCTTTGTGCCTCATTCAAGGATTGGTGTGATCTATGGGGCAGCTCAGGGTTTCAGCACCACTTTACAAATCCAGGCAGACAGAGAATAATCCTTGTATTAAAGGTAAGTCACTCAGTAATTCTATGCATTACATAATAATTTTGGTGAGGGAAAAAGCCTTCAGGCCAAGGCTTGGGAAAGAGGAGGTGGTTTTTCTGTGGTTTTCAGAAATTTCAGTTCAGCTGTTAAAAGGGAGGAAGTGCCAGACTGCTTTTCAAGGGCTTTCCAAAAGCTCATTTGGGTAAGCCAAGCAGGCGGTGCAGAATTAGTCGCTGAATACTCGTTTGATTTCTCAGAACATTTGTGCAGGGCTGTTCAAACAGTTCTCACAAGACTCAGAGCTCTGAAACTTGCTTCGTCACAGACTTAAAACAGTCTGGCTTCATCATCACTTTTTTGATTAAAAAAAAGGGGGGGGTTATATATTGACAAAAAGTTTGGTTGGTTTTTAAATTATCCAAGATTGACATCTAATTTTGCTTTATAATAAATAACAACATTTTTGAGGTGGAGGTTGTACTCGAAACTCATATCAGACTCAGAATATTTGTGCAACATCAGGGAAGGCATGAATTCATGCTGACCAAATCTGTTCTTAGCTCTGGACAGAGCAGAAACCAAAGAGATTCATTCAGCCCCAATTAGAGGATTTTGTGTACCAACACAAAATGAACTGATGATTAGGCAAGATTTATTCTCCCCTTTATGGTATAATTTACATTTCAGTGTGTGCATCAGCATAATGATATGCAATGCATTTAGCAGGAAAAAGGGTTTAGCTGTAGTCAAGGCAGATTTTATAAGAATATATCGAGCAGTCATGTTTAGATCAGCTCCAGACTTTCCAAAAAAGTGTATTTTGAACAGGGACAAAATTTCCTTTAACACGGTTTTTATCCTGTTCTCCTGTGACAGACCAAGTTCAAAGAACTACTGGCATTTCCATCAAATGTTGCATCCTCAAGCCAAACCACCTGAAACATCTATAAAAAAGAACTAAAGTAATCATAATTTTCCACTTTAAACAGTGAATACAGAGATATAGAGTAGCTTGATACTAGACACCAGGAAACACTGTTTGCTGCTCTCTCCTTTGAAAAACTGGAAAAGGGATCCTTTAATTTGTTTATCTCTCCTCCCTGTTGTCTCCCTCTTTCTCTGGGACTCACAGTTCCCTTTTTTCAAACATGGGAAATGCAAAACCCTGGGCAAGTGGCCACAGCAGGACACCACAGGTCCTCCAGCCCATCTCCCTTTGCCCTGTTCCCCTGAGTTCCAGCACAGAGGTCAGGCTGCTCGAGGGCACGAGTTCCCCTCGCAGTAGGGTGGGTTTCCTCAGGGGTGCTTCCATACCATCTCCAGCACTGTCTTCTAGCATGGAGCAGTGCTCCCAGTTCAGACCTAAGCAGGATCCAAGCCAAGAGGACCTTCGCCCGTGCTCCATCCTCACATCACCTCCTGCCCCTCAAAGGCATTTGCCGGTTTGGTCGTGACAGAGTCAGGACTGGGCTGCTCAAACGTTCCCTCCCTTTCCCCGACAACTCCCAGTACCACTTCCCTAATCAACTCATTAACAGCTGGCTTTTTATCCAGCTCAGGAGGTGGCTGTCTGGCTCACCCAGTCCATCTTATCTGACATTCCTTCTGGAAGCAGTTTCCTTAATGAGGCCACGTCACTGAACAGAGATAGTGGTGATGACAAGCCCCAGGACTCAGAGATGAAAGACCACCCTGGCATAATGGGGATGGTGGGAATGGTCCTAGCTCTCCTGGAGAGGGCTTCTCAGGGGAACTGCTGATGTTCTACCCATTACTTGTGAAATGACACAGAATGCCAACATGGCAAATGTTATCCATTGTCACACCACTGAAGTAATATCAGAAGGGACATGGGAATCACTTTTTTTTTTTTTTTTATTTTATTTGAGAACAATGTGGGATTGCAAAAGAAGGGGTGCCCCCAGACACATGGGTTGCAGACCAGGTTAAGCAATGTGCAGCATTATGTCTGTCCCCAGCTGAAAGGTGTGGGACATGCCACCCAGGCATCACACCACAGCAAGCTACTGGGCATCAGATGAGCTGCAGTAACCATCTGTGTGAGTGTCCTCAGATAGCTTCCCCTCGGAAGCTATCTTAAACTCCTAAGGCAAATTATGTAATTTACACATTGCTTAACATGGAAATTTAAGGTAAGTTTCATTATTTTGCACTTGCTGTGGATTAAGAGCACATGGACAGACAGTAACTGTGATGCTGCCCAGTTAGTTGTTACAACACAGAACTGTAACCACACATCTAAACATTAATCTAAAGCTAAAGACTCTGTGTAGGATGCCAAAAAACTGTAGGGGCAATTTAGCTGGTAAGTCATTGCCCTGGAATACAAAGGTAGTAAAAAAAAAGAGTATCTAAATCACAGAGACACAGAATCATGAAAAGCATGGGTTGCAAGGGACCTTAAAGTTCATCTTGTTCCAATCTCCCTGCCACGGGCAGGGACACCTTCCATAGACCAGGCTGCTCCAAGCCCCAAACAACCTTCCCTTGGACACCTCCAGGGATGGGGCAGCCACAGCTTCTCTGGGCAACCTGTGCCAGTATTTCACCGCCCTCAAGGTAAAGAGTTTTTTCCCAGTATCCCATCTAATGCTGCCCTCTGCCAGTGTGAAGCCATTCCCCCTTGTCCTGTCACTCCAGGC
>JAYRBT010000093.1:68811928-68822386 GCA_036023395.1 Myiotriccus ornatus
TTGTCCCAACCCATGCGCAGCACCTGCACTTGGCCTTTTTACACTTCGTGTGATTATGAGGTAATGAAGTTTAAAAAGGAAATATGGATGTGCTGGGAGAAGTTTTCCATACAGCTTAACTTCTGCTGGAGGACACTCATCTTCCAGGCTCCCTTCACAGCCAGGACAGAGACAAAACCTGCTCAATTTGCCCACTTCTTTTTGGTGCCAGCCAAGCAAGACCAGACTCCCTGTGTGAAGGTGGCCTTTGCAGGCACAGACTGGCATATTTCACTTTTTACAAAGTGAAAAACAGAAACAGGTTTTTCTTTCATGTTCAGTTTTGCCTTGTCTCGGAAACAGGAGTCTGAAGATGAAACTCTACACTAGTGCCACCAACTCTTTCCGTCAGTTATTTGAGCAGAAAACTCAGCCCAGAGTTCATGGACTCTCTGCCTTTCAGCAGACCTTGCTTCTTTGCTCAGTAATTAGACAGACAGCCTTCTAGAAAAGGACTGAGCACTCTCAGTGAAAGCTTGTTTTCTGAGAGCCAAGAAACCTGTTTATACTATTGCTCAGCTCTCCATATCCCACTCCCCTTCCAACACAACAGCTGTTGTGATGCAGCTACATGTGGTAAGGAGAAAACATGAAGGGTTCTAAAATAAATCTCATTTAAGTTCATACGAAATAAACATCCTTGGTGATGAACCAGTGATAACCTGATCATGAAAAGGGAAGGTGGCTTAAATGGGACAAATAAGGTCTTGAGAAATTCAAACACACCTTTGGTAATTCAGATCTAATGTGCTACATGAAATACCGTCTCGAGCAGGTCAAAGAAACAGGCTGGAAACACTGATGTTGCTGGGAAATTCATGGCTTTTCCCACTGCTGGGGTCAGAGAGCTATAGGAAAAGCAACAAACACAGAAACACGAGCCCTGATCCGGCTGTTCCCAAAGCAGTCATGACGCAAGGAGAAGAGAAACAATTTGTCCTGCGTCTCCTTGACCTGCAGCAGGATGAATGCAGCCCATCAAGCACTGGAAGCCAAGGACGCATGCATGCCTGCAAGCAAACACTCGTGCGTGCTCACTCACTTGAGCCTTCTTCTGCTGCCTTGACCAGGCTGGATTTTTTGGTCTCCTTCAGGTTTGCGTTGCTGTCCTGGCTGGACACGCTGAGACAGGAGCCATCCAGGCTGTTCCGCTCACCCTCATAGCTCTGTTTGGAAGGCATGTATGGGACAGGAGTGAGGCTGAGTGCTCAGGTGCTGTCAGATGTTCCCATGTACCTCCAAGAACCACCTGAGAAGAAATCCCTGTAGTTCCCCAGGTACCTTTTTGCTCAGTGTAGCTCAAGTCATCTTGACTTGTAATTTACTGCTGGTCGTTCCTTTACTCCATTGGTAACCCTGACAGGCCATTTTGGATGTGTGTTAGAATAAAAGAAAATATAATAGACCTAACAGACTTCGTTGGTGAGTTGTGGTTTTTTCTCTGCTACCTGTGTGAGCAGTAGGAAACTCAGATGGATGTAGCAGTGACAGATTTCAGAGAATCATAAGACAGTGTGGGTTAGAAGGGGCCTTAAAGATTATGTCATTCCAACCCCCCCTGCCACAGGCAGGGACACCTTCTGCTAGACCAGGTTGCTCCAAGTCCTGTCCAATCAGGCCTTCAACATTTCCAGGGATGGGGCAGCCGCAGCTTCTCTGGGCAACCTGTGCCAGTCTCACCTCCCTCAAATGGAAGAATTTTTTTCTAATATCTGCTCTAAACCTACTCTCTTTCAGTGTGAAACCATTCCCCCTTGTCCTGTTGCTACATGCTCCTGTAAAAAGTCTCTCTCCATCTTCCTTGTTGGCTTTCTTCAGGTACCAGAGGGCCACAATTAGGTCACCCTGAAGTTTCTCTTCTCCAGGCTGAACCATCCCAGTTCTCTGCCTTCCCTCACAGCAGAGCTGCTCCATCCCTCTGATCGACTTGGTGCCTCCTCTGGACTCACTCCAGAAGTTCCATGTCCTTCCTGTGGGATCAGCCCAGGACACTGGGGGGTTTTGGGCTGTGCCATGTCCATCCTCTCCCCCACCAGCACCCCCAAGTCCTTCTCCCCAGGGCTGCTCATCAGGCACAGGTCAAAGAGCAAAAGAGGCAAAGAACTGCAAAGCTGAATGATACAAAACATCTGTTGTACTTGAAGCGCTACTGATGATGTCTTTGGGGCCATTGTCCAACAAATGTGAGGCTCTCACCACACAGTCCCATAATTTAAAAAAAAAAATAGGAAAAAAAGAAAAAAAATGAGAGTGATTAGCTTTTTAGTTTTTCCTCACTGAAACTGTGAACTGATATCAGCAGTGGGGTGAGCATGACCACTAGCACTCACAGCATTGTCTGCTGCAGTTTTATGAGGGAGCATATGGCAACACTCATCCATGGTGTAACTCCTCTTACGTCCGCTCTGCTGCATCCAGGATGAGTCTGGGCCAATTTCATTGATGATAATTTCAGTGGTAACTGTCAATTAAAATGTCACTGTATTTTGCAAAGTGGACTCCTTAAATACAATGAACTTATAATCAGCTGCTTTATTATGTCTCACTCTATAGAAGCAAGAGAAGTCTATTAATCTTGTTTGCTAATTTTACTTAGAGCATGTCCCTTGAATTCCAATTAGCTCTGCTAGGCTGATAAGCAATAGAATGTGTGCAAGTAGAAAAGGCATTTCACCAAAAAAACATTTGATGCTTTGAGTAGTAGCAAAGAGACATGAGTTTTTATGTTTGGCAACGTTGGAATAGGGAGCTGAAAAGATAAACCCATCCAGTCCAGTGAGGATGAAGTCAAAGGACGTCATATTTTGGCTTCAGGACTTTGAAGGGTGGGACCCATTAGTAACCTTTGTGGGCACAGCAAGGACAGCAGCAGGGAAATATACTCTGCTGTGCATCAGCAAGGTACTGAGCTCTCATCTGAAGAGTTCCACTTGCGCTCCTTGATTTTTCTGTTGAAATTGCAAATTACAGAGCTGGTGATAATGGGTTCAGAGTGGCCTGACTTTCCGCTTGTGCCTGAAAATCAGAAATTCATTTTGGATAAGCCAAAAAAACCCTCTAACTCCCTAATGAGCTGTCTTGGACTTCAACCAGATATTCAATAATTTTATTTCTATGAGTAGCAGTGGGATCTGCTTTGAGCCATAACTTTACCTGTTCATAAAGCGTCCGCTCTATCTTTTTGTCCTCTTTCTTTTTGGAGAGCCAGCGCTCGCACAAGAAAACAAATGACTCCTCTGTGGTCTCATCCAGGATCTCCACTTTTTCCAGAAACCAGTCAGGGCTGAACATGCTGTTATCGTGACGAATCTTGATCTTGTATAAAATGCCAAGGTCCACAGCTTCTATAGTAAATGTGTCCTCCTGCAGAGTGTTCAAGAGCAGTGGATTCTGTTAAAAAGCTCTCAACAGATCATCTACTGAACAAAAGCAGAAAAGAGAGACTGCAGAGCACATGTGTTTAAATTCCATATCGCAGGGAGGTGTTTAGATAAAAGCTTTATATATGCCTTACAGAGGCATATCTGTAAGCTGAAACTGTTCTGCAGGGAAGTGTTTTAAAGGCTGTCTCTGCTAGGAGGGTAGCTGCAAAAGCCATCACTTTTGCAACCAGTTAGAGTACTGAAAGCCTGGGACATTTTTAAGTTTGATAGGCTTCCCTTTCTAATCCAGTTAGATTTGTATGGACAATCCAGATATCTTTGTCATCATTACTATCGGAGTATCTCAATATGAGGCTGTGACTGTGACTCGTGGACTGACCACAGAGTATCACTTTTGGTGTTATTTTCTCAAACACAGACACAGTTTAGGCCCCATAAACTTATCATTCTTTGAGGTGAATTCCAACATATACTGTATACGTGCAAATCCATTGCACAGGGGCTATGGGAATGAGAGACCCCAGAATTTGTGTGCTTCCAAATCTGCAGCCAACAGCTGAAGCCAGTTTATATGGACCAAGCTCATAATCTGTCCATCAGTGACTTCACAGGAACATCTGCCTGTTTGCTGCAGTGCCTGTCATTTCTAACACCCAGCTGACAATCCATACAAAGCATTTCAAGAGGTAATGAATGTGGTAAATGGAATCAATCAATTCATCCCTCAGAGGAAAACTCAGCCTATAAAGACAGCCATGAACTTGTTAGGTTAGAGACTGAGAAATGGAAAGTGCTATTAACCCATTGTGTTTGTACCTGTCCTCTTTCGAACTTGTTGAAGTTTGTTTCAGATTTACTGAGTTTTCTCTCTCCCATGTCCCCCAGATCTCCGTAGATATTTAGGAAAACATTAGCATCCGTCCCAGCACCATAGATATCCCCGGTGAACACGCTGATCTTGTATGTGTGAACTGCAGAAAGAAATAGAGAAGTGATTTCTGATCTGAAGGTGAATTACTAAGATATATGTTATATACTGAATTTACCTAAGAAAATGGTCCCCAAATTTCCTACTCATTGCTCAGTTCTTGGAGGTTCGAAATCCCGTATGGTTTTCCCTTTCAGGTTTCTGATTCAAAGGCTGGAGAAACACTGGGCTGAAATTTGCTGACATTCCTCTTCTCATTCTAATCAATGCCTGTGTGTTGCTTTGATCACGTAGTTCACGGTTAAAAATGCAGAGAATCATTATGGTTATTACTGGATGGGAAGTCGATAGAGGGGAGGTAACTCAGCACCTTTTCACACGGAGGCTCGAGGGACACAGATCTGAGAACAAGTCATTCAGTGCTGTGAATCCTTAATACTCCATCTTCCATAAACAAACTCTGGGGATTCAGATGTGCAATTACTACAGGAGTTAATGGCACGTGTCTCTATAAATTGCCCAAACAGACAGAGAACAGGTTTCTCGGTCCTTTTGCTGAGACAGTATTTAATTAAGGAAGTGTTGAAGCTGTGCTGTGTAAGTACCCTTTCTCTTCAGCTTGCTCAATGATGAGACAATAAAACCTCATCAAGCCTTTAGCAATGTGCTTTACTAAACCTGTTAAATACTCCTATTTTTATTTTGCTACTCCTCTCCCAATTACATGGGGAAAACAAACAGTTACTGAAAGCATCCTCTCCAGGAGAACAATGAGGGACTGTACAAGACTCTGATTACCCTGGTAGCATATGAGCCATGGAAAATGCCTCCTTGCAAACCCCAGGGCAATGCAAATTAGGAATAGGGACAAAGTCTTAGTTAGGATTCTGTGTATGTTAACAGCATTAAAGAAAATTGCTATATTGTCTTTTTCTTCTTTCACAGTAAAACAGACCCTATTCTGCTTTGTCATCCATGAAAGATTTCCATTGATTTCTCTAAGAAATGGATCAGAGTCATCACCGGTGAACGTCCATCAGATCAGGTGCAAGGCTGAGTTCTCTGGTTTGCCTCTTCACATGTGCCCTACAGAGGTACAGCTTCGTATCTGAGAGGCAACTGCTACATCAGCAACGAAGGAAGCAATGCATACAGTCTAATTGTTCAATGCCTCCCTCTTTGGCTTTTGCTTGCCAGTTCTAGAGACCTTCAGGACTGAAATGCAGCCTATTATAAAAAGAAAGATGATCCACAAGCTGATTTTCCATCATTGTTCACTTACGCTGTGTCACTGCCCAGGATGAATGAGGACTCAGAGATGCAGAAGACACAATTCTCCTCCCAGATATTTTGTACCTAAAGCAGAAGTTCCTAAACTTAGCCCTAGATCCCAGTTGGAAGAAACCTTCAGTTATCCAAAGTTTCTATTACACAGAATATAAAACTTGTTTTAAGGCTCTGCCTTTAGAAGGAAAAATGAGTCACCTAGGTTGATTAACACATGGTAACTGATGCAAGGTAAAGCAACAGAAATTAGTAAGTTAAAGAAAATGTCATGCTGGCATCTAGAAGTCATGGAACTGTTGAATCATCGATTTGTTTGGGTTGGAAGAGACCTTTAAAGGCCACCTAGTTCAACTGCCCTGCTGTGGGCAGGGACACCTTCCACTAGACCAGGTTTATCAGAGCCCCATGCAACCTGAGCTTGAATGTTTCCTGGAACAGGGGCAGTCACAGCTTCTCTGAAAAACCCTTACCAGTGTCATGACACTTAGTAACCGATTTTAAAGTAATCTCTGCCTCTGTGGGAAGACAAAAAAATCTTGCATGAGCTATCACACAGTTCCTAACAGGAGGAAGGAGGACAGTGCAAAGGCTCCAGCCTTCCTCCCAGTGAGGCCCCTCTTCCCTTGGCAATGTAAAACACTGATAATCCTTAAAAATTCCACCCTGACAATGTTCTACTGTAAATGCAAATCAGACTCTGAAAAGAAAAGAAACAGTGAGAGAAATTATTTTCTCTGTTGAATCATCTTGTTGCCAGATGGAAGAATCAAGAATGGAAATGGCAGCTGAATTCCTTTTGCACTGCTCAGGATAAGGAAAGTTCATGACCTCTCTCAAGGGCAGAAGGAGCTTGGGGAGGGAAAAGGAGTTCCTTTCTTAGAGGAAAAAGAGGTAAGAACAGCTGGACATACAGAAAAGCAACGTTTTAGGGGTGAAAATTCAGTTCTTGCTCACTTGTTTCAGCTGCCAGTAGGGCCAAACATGGAATGCCAACACTTTATAAGATAGGCTCAGAACTGAGTAAGAATTTATTCGCCTCCCCAAAGGCACTTTAACGAGGCAAAGGTGGCTGCACAGATCCAAATTTCTTAAGGGTGTCCATTTGTACCTGAAGGGCAGCAGGGAAAACAACTTTGGGAGGAGGAAAGAGGAGCATAAATCAGACTGGTAGGGTAGGAAAAGAAGGGGCAGAGTGCACAGGACAGGTGAGCTGGGCAACCAAGCAGAAATTCTAACACAACCTGGAAGACAAGATGTAAAAATTTTGCTGGGCATCAGAGGAGACATGCAAACTGTGTCTGTGTAGAAGGGTGTCTGTGACAAGTTCTTAAAAGCCCTACAGGCAAATTATGATGTTATTGCATAGAAACGTTTCAGGTGTTAAGAGAGGCCAGAGAGAAGGAAGGGAAAGAAAAGTGAACAGTTGTACCAGTGTGTCACATTTGCCTGAACCACACATCCAAATGTTTTGTACCAAAAAAATCAGACAAATTGGTCACTACCTTCTCCTAGGATCATATTACCTTCCAAGGGGTCTTCAACTTCTTCCTCTATTTGCTTGAGTGTCCCATCCTTCATGAGCTTTTCAGTAAAAATATCAGACGGTACCAGCTCTCTGACAGTCTCGCCGTCGTCCTCAGACTTTGCAAGCCATCTTTCACATGGAAATGTGATAGTTTCTGAGCCCTGGAGCAAACAAAACAGAGATAATCTCTTCAAAACAACATGAACACATGTCAGCATCTCCCCTTTGAAAATACCCTGACACTTCCAACTCCTGCATGTATGTGTGTGTGTGTGTGTGTATAGAGGCAGACCTGAAATAGTGCACAGAAATACATTTCCTTTAGAAACAGCACATCTGAGGACCCTGAGATGAAGCACTGAATATGCTGCAGAGAACAATGTTCCCAATGGCTGTGTGACAGTGGCTGTATGATCCAGTAGATCCCTGCCCTTCCCAGTTTTAAGTGTTGCAAATTCCTAATCAGGACTGCACCATTCCTGCTGAAGCTGAGTTTTACTGATACTCTGCAATCCCCCTTCATCCCTTACTCAGGCAGCATTCTCTTTGAAGCCAGTAGGGCTTTTTCTTTTGAGCTCAATAATTCAGGATTTTTCCCTATAATTCTGTGACTCAAACTGGTTTCCAGGCAATTCCCATACATTCATTAAGAGGAGAAAAATACTGATTTAATTTTTGATCTTTTGTTTTGACTTCACTTTGGTGGAAACAAATATGATTTATATCATGAAACAGACAAAAACAATAGAACATGTGGTTTGCACTCAGTAAACAAAATCAATCCCAGACTATTCATTAAGAACAGACTCTCATAAGGCCTCCAAGATGGTAGGATGCTGGAGGCTTTGAGTGCTGGGGACCCCAGGCTATGACTCCATAAAGAAAGGGACATGAGCCAGAAGGCAAGTTGCAGAGGCCACAAGCCTGAAACAAAGAAAAAAACTCATAAGTTAGTTTTAATCTCACAGTAACTAAATAAAGAAAAAAAATGGCCCTTTCTTTACTATCAGCCTCATAATTTCTCTCTTGCACAGCACAGGGACTTTCTGCTCTTTGCAGTGCTTTGTGTGCCGTCACTTTCATGCACAGCATACCAATATACGTTAATAGAATCATAGGATGGTTTGGGTTGGAAGGGACCTTAAGGATCATCTTGTTCCAACTGCCTGCCATGAGCAGGGACACCTTCCACAGACCAGGTTGCTCCAAGCCCCGTCCAACCTGGTCTTGGACACTCCCAGGGATGGGGCAGCCACAGCTTCTCTGAGCAACCTGTGCCAGGGCCTCACCACCCTCACAGGGAAGAATTTCTTTCTAATATCGAACCTAAAACTGCCCTCTGTCAGAGTGAATCCATTCCCCCTTGTCCTGTTACTCCGTGCCCTTGTCCAAAGTCCTCCTCTAGCTCTCTTGTAGATGCCCTGTATGTATAATTTTCACCTTAATTTTCACCTTAATTACTCTGCTGTGATTATTTATCAAGCCATTACAGGGTCCTTTCTTCACTACTTTGACTACATAAATACTAAAACATTAATATCCAGTAAAGGACGGGAACAGCTTTCACTGTAGCAAACTTAAACATTGCTATCACTGCATACTGCAGCAGTGTACTCCCTGGAACTGCCAGATCCTGCCTGTCTTGACACCATCACTAGGGAGGAACGGGTTGCACACCCAGAAGCAGAGGTGCACTCGAGTCACAGGTAACCTGAAACTAACAGGTTCCTGTCTCATCACACACAGATCCCAGAGAGGTTCATCTGTGGGAGCTGAACCCCACGAAGGGGCTTGTGTGACTGTCTTGAGTCTGCATCAGAACTGCCCTTCGAGTCAACACAGCACAAATCTGCAGCTGGCAATGAAACACCACTTCTCCTCCTCTCTGCTGCTTCCTGCACTGCTGCAGTTCAGCCCCAGACTTGCAAAATGTTTTAACTCCATAAGGGGGTTTGGAGCGTGACATACAAAATGGTGTCAAGGAACACCAGCAGCACTTCAGATTATTTCAAATCTTTCACTTTTCAGTGTTATTTGTGCTGTACAAGTAGAGTAACAGCACCTAATGACTGACCAGAACTTCTGACTCCTCATTTCTGCACTGGCTTACCTCGTGTTATCTCATTGCACTGAGATACTGTGATGAACTGTGCTGATCTCCACACCTACAGACTGGGAAGAGGGGGCTTTCCAGGGTGATGCTTCAGTGCTGAAACTCTCTCCTCCTGATAGAGATCCCACTTCAGTCACATCTCTCACTGATGCTTTAAATTGCTCCTAAACATTCATACTCTTGGCTGTACATGCCATTGATGTGGACACTGTTTACTTGGTAATAGGATATCTAGGGACGACACAGTGGGACATAATGTGCAGTTACTGCAAGACTTAATTGTATCATTACTGTTAACCACTATGTCATTGCTGTAATTTTTATTGGAGTTTCCTTGTTAGTGATTGCATTAATATTTGTGTGATGTAAAGTGCACTGGTTTATGTTACCAGCAGTAAAATCATCTTTCAGCCCTGAACAGAATTTGTTTCATTAGAATCTGAGTCTGGCCCTAAGCTAGAAGCAGGGTGTAGTGTGCTGAAAATCAGTGCATTTCCCTTCTCCAAGTTGTAACAAATGAAATATAATTATCAAATATAATTGGCATGCCAAGACAGAGTTTTTTCAGCGTGCAACAATCCTACCCAAGTGCTTTCAATTTAATCTGAAAAGTTACTGACCTCATTTTTCTTTTGCAGCATTACAGTTACATCTAGACACATCTTAGCAGTCTAATCAGGTAGCACAGCTTTTAGAAGCGTTGGCAGCATATTGCTATCCTGTGGCAGGTCATAATATCCTGCGGCTGATCAGCGGCATCGTGCAGTGCTCTGCTTTCTTCTTTCTTTCCCATGCCATAATCAAAAGATCAGCAGAATTGTAAACCTCTCCGTTCCTAAGTTGTTCAGGGCTTTCCTCCCTCCCTCCACCTTCAGGTTTCTCACCATCTGCCCTTCAAAGCTGCTGCAATGACTGCAGAGGGGGCAGCCCCGAGACCCTTTCTGAGCAAATGGAAGAGCACCTAACCTGAAACTCTCGGGTACTTCACGAACTGTAGAAAGAGGCATCCCAGGAATCTCTTTTCCCTTGGTTTCCACGTCCCTCCGCATCTTCCCTAACCTATGACCAACAACAACATCTCTGAAAATGTAAATTTGTTCAGTAACCTGATACCTTGGAGTTTTGATTTTTTAATTTTTGTAGATCTTAGAAGTAGTTATGTAGTAAATGTAGATTTTAGAGT
>JAYRBT010000093.1:68842004-68868610 GCA_036023395.1 Myiotriccus ornatus
GGTTGTCTTTCCCCAGCTAGACACTGGAATGGGACAATAACATGTGGTCAAGCCCAGCGTGTAAGTTTAAGGTCTTTTGAGATCTAACATGAGTACCACCTTTGGAAGTAAATGTAAACAAACACTGTTATTAGACTTCAATAGCACCTCTCAGAAGATGAAAGCCCCTCCACAAAACACAAAACCTCACAAAAGAAATACAAAAGCTCCCAAAAATATGGATAGAGGACAGCACTTACCATCAGACATGCAATTTTCTTAAAAAAAATTTTTTATACGACTGGGCCAATTATTCTATTGATGTCTCAGTTTTGGCTGGTCCTTTCTTTCCCCTCTTAGAAGTGGCAGTGACAGCCTTCATCATACCTTGAAGATATCTGTGGCTCCCCGTTCAAAGTTGTTGGATCTGTTTTCCAAGATGATCAGCTCAGTTTTGCCAGTCTCACCATAAATCTGCATGAACACTTTGGCGTTGGTGCCCGCGGCTCGCACGTCTCCAGTAACTACAGACACCTCATAGTTTATCACTAGTCCAAAAATAAAGCAATTAAATCAGGAGAGAAGCCCAGATAACAACATTCCTGAGGGCTCAGGTTCAAAGTTAAATTACCTTGTCTTAACAAATGCCTACGTAGCCAACCATTTGCTCATATCCAAACTAAATGTGAGATAGCAGAAGTCTTCACTGAGGACTAACCTAATAGTTTGCCTTTTACAAGTGCTAAGCCAGTGTCACAGGAGTGCAAAACAGAGCCTTAAAAGGGAATTTCATTTCATTATTAGCCACAGAGACGTTAAATGATCTCCTTAGTATAATACCAGGGACGGAGTTACAGACAGTAAGGGAAAAACACAGCATCCTTTCTCAGGATCCGAAGGCAAATTTCAACCATGACCTTAAAAGAAAATGGATCTACTGATAAAAGTCAGGTGGGCAGTGAGGATTTGGTCCATATTTATCAAAAAGCTTTTTCCTTGCTGTGAAATGGAGTAATACAGACGGGACAGGATATGTCTGGTGCAGCAACGGGGCACATGAATGTAAAAGAAAACAAAACAGAGGGGCAGATAAACATGAAAAAAGCAGAACCCACTGATATTGCAATGAAGAAGAACATTGCCCTGAGCTGTGTTATGCTGTGCAGGGTGCAAATTTTTCATACGTTCTCAGGAAATGGAGATGAAAAACTCAGTAATGTCTTTCAGAAACATATCCTTTCAGAAAAGGAAACATGAAAATAATTTGCTTCCCTCAGCAACATTAGCTCGTAAGGGTGGGGCCTTTTTGGTTTTAACGTCTAAGACTTGTCCAACACACTTGTCCTCGAGAGCCGCAGTAACACAATTTTAGTCCTAGCTATAAAACAGCCACACGTCCTCTTACATTTCTCAATAGGCAGAATCTCACTCGGGTAGACTTCCACCTCCACCCTGCCATCAGCCTCGTCTTTGTCGAGCCATCGGTTGCAGGGGAACATGTACTGCCTTCCCTGGACTGGAACTGTGATCTGGACACTGGCCAGGAACCAGCCAGACCGGAGACCCACGTTGTCGTGTCCAATCAGTATTCGGTTGATCTTTGAAAAAGCAAACAAAAGCCAAGAGGGCAGGGAAAAAAACCCCACAGAATTTACTCACACAACAGAGTCTACCCAATGTACAACAATCTCCTCACCCCAGCGCTCTGTTCTTCCACTGTGCTCCCGTAAATAATTTATATATGTATTTAACTACAAATGCAAAGAACTCTTCACATGCCAGCATGTACACTAGACTGCTGATGAAATAGTCTAAGTAAAACCTTTTTCTTAATAACCAGTGTAAAGGTCAGAGGTTCTTTCATCACATTCAGTCCTGGGTATTGTTTTGATTCTGAATTCAGACGCTTGCACAAAGCACAAAGCCACCTGCAATTGATTCTTACCTTCCCAATATCCATCATATCTAAAGTAAACTCATCCACTCGACCACGTTCAAAATAGTTGCCTAGATCATTATCAGAGACTAAGAGAGGCTCTTTGCTGGAGTCTGCTTTTTCACCGTAGAGTTTGATGGAAACTTTGGAGTCTGAGCTGGCACCAGGGATATCTCCTGTCTTCACGCTGATGTGGTAACTGACATCTAAAGTGTACATGTACAAAACACAGACATGTGAGTGGCATTTCCAGTGCTCAGCCAGGCACCTGGCTTCAAACAAGACACGGGGGGGAAGGCTCCAGATACAGGCACAGGAAGGACTTTGCCCTCCATTCATGCATCCAGCATCTTAGGGCCATGGTGGAGAAGATGTCACACCTTGGAGTTAGTCACCAAAACAAAAGAGATCCAACACTTACACCAGTAAGCATGAAATATTCTATATGCCTCCCTCTCACTGTTAGATGATTACCCAAGTTAAATATTCTCACTTAGGCAAGTGAGAATATTTAACTCTTTTTTATACTTACAATTTAACTCAATAAATTTTACTTCCCTCCCCCCCAAAACAAAACAAAAAGCATCTCAACCTGAGATCTGTAGGCACTGTTTTCTAAAGAAAATTGTAGTATTTCAGGTTCTCCAGAAAAGGACAGTGTAATACTTTTAGTGATTTTCTTCTGTGAACACGATTATTCGATGGAATTTATTCTACTAAAGCAGTGGCAATTTAAGATCCTTCAGAGAAAGCTATACAAGAAAGCAGTTCTTAAACAAATCACAACATTAGAAATCAAAGTTTCTTTCTACACATATAATGTTGCAATTATGCTCTATTATACAAATTAATCCCATTCATAAACTAGAATTTAAGAGTCGGAGGCATTTCCAGCTGAGTGACCTACTGCAGTTTCTTTCATAAGAATGGCAAAAAAATGCCCAGTAGATTTACTCTGAACTGACAAGAATTATTAAGAAGAATAAAGCAAGTAAATATGTGCATGTACAGCTCAAACCTAGACCTTCTTTTTTTCCAAGCTGAACTCACTTTTTAGCATTGGTGACTCCCCAGCAGGCACTAATTCTCGGACAATCTGACCATCGTCCTCATTTTTGTCAAGCCATCTGGTTTACAAAAAGAAGTAAGTTATCTCTGAATAATTAGCACCTGTTAGACCTTTGAAAATGTAGGCTGGCTCCACACACAGTCCAAATCCACACCATAGTAAAAAAAGACATTTTTACAGGGTTCTGTGTCTGCTAACTTAGCAGGAGCTTGACCAGACCATACGGCAGCCAGGCTTTAAAACTCCATTTTTCCAAGAAGAGAGATCATGAGAGCCCTGCTCACAGTAGATAAACATCTGCTGTGATGTCCATCTGCCTGAAAAGCGCAAAGTCCATAACCACAAATTATTCCTGTGAACAGGCAGTCTCAGTCTTTTGAAATCATTGACCAGAAAGACTTGCAGCCTTCATTACTAACAATTGATTGCAACCTTTATAGCATGTAGGTTACTAAACCCCCCCTTTTTTTTTTTTTTTCAGTCTTTCTGTACTTTAGTTTGTCATCTCTTTTTCCTTCCTTACAGGTAAGTGTGTATATCCCTTTTTTCTCCACCAGGAAGGGGATGAATTACATTATTCCCGTTTTCAGGGCTGGGTATGTGCAGGCAGCCGCCACCAGCAAAAAGGAAGGATTTCCTGTGTTTCTCCACATTGCTTTAATTATCCAACTAGACTAATTAGGAAGAAGAGCTGGGCACAAAGCAAGCTGTAACATGATCTCAAGGGAAAAAGATTCTGAAAGGAAAATCATAGAATCATAGAATGGTTTCAGTTGGAAGGGACCTCAAAGCTCATCTCGTTCCACCCCCTGCCATGGGCAGGGACACCTTCCACTATCCATGTTGCTCCAAGCCCTGTCCAGCCTGGCCCTGGACACTTCCAGGGATGGGGAATCTGCAGCTTCTCTGGGCAGCCTGTGCCAGGGCCTCACCACCCTGACAGTAAAGAATTTCTTTCTTAATATCTGATCTAAACCTGCCCACCTTCAGCTCAAGGTCACTGTCCCCTTGTCCTATCACTACATGCCATTTCAAAAAGTCCCCTCTCCAGTCCCCCTCTGAAAGTCCCCTCCCAAAATGGGGGGAGGGAACCAATTGCTAATCTGGTAACCTTCACAGCTGCTCCTTCAGCCTCAGGGATAAAGGATTTCCAGCCCCAACCCCATCATGTGCCATACAGCAGCCCTTGTACGACAGCAGCAAAGGCCCTGGCAGAGGTTTCTGATTTTCCACTTCAAACCCAGACTGCTGCAGGACTCAGGATATTCCTGTAAGCATCTGTTTAGGGTCAGGTTTCCCACAGTGGTGCCGTCACAGCAGGAGCCGTTCCCAGAGAGCCCATTGTTCCCAGGTACGCATCTATCTGCAGCAGCATCTTTTGCAGCTAAAAATACTGCTCAAAACCAGCAGGGGCGAGAAAAGGACAAGTGAGCAATCTCTGCCGGGTCATGCAGGGTATTTAAATGGCTATAATAATTCCCAGAACTAAAAGAGGAAAAACAACCCCCCAGAAACTTTCTTTTTAAAGGCGCCCACACAGTTGTCACCGTGACACATACATTGTCCTTGGCTGACCCATGTGCCAAAAAAGAAGAGGAGCTCACTTTCCATTTAAGTTTCCATCTTTGATTTTGATGGTGAGTCAGCATGTATGGAAGCCAAAAAATGACCCTTACAACAAGGATTTGAGGACATGAACAAATGACCACTGAGAGCTGGATCAAACCTACGGCACCTTGCTGGTAACAAGCCATCAAAGCTTACAGGCATGACCAGTTGAACAAAGAAGAAACCAGATATTTTGGAAGACCAAAATTACCCCATTTTATCCATCTGAAGAAATCTTATATTTTCAGTCTCCTCCCCTCTCCTCCCACCCAGAGGAAAACAAAAAGCACAAAGAAACCATGCCAAAAAGCAGCACCAGGAAAGAAAACCAAACAGCATGAGCAGCAGTGTTCTCATGCAAAAGAGGTGCACAGAAATCCCAGCACACAGACACACATCTCCAGCCCCAGCTCCCCTCTGAGCTTCAGGAGGCTGTCGGGTATGCAGTCTACCCCGTATTCTTCCCTTTCAGCTCTGCAAAGCAGGTGCCCTTGTGCAGATGGGCTTGGAGAGGCCTAAAAGGCCAAGGTAGTCAGCATGAAGGTGGTGAACACACGAACATGTGAATGATCACACAAGCACCCTGTGAGGGCACCAGATGCGGTGGCGTGCCTCAGAGGAGGCTGAGAGGTGTAAGGGGATAGAGGAGCAGAAAAATCTGCAGGGAATACAATGGCAATAAAACTGTCGTCAAGAATTGAGCAAGGGCAGAGTGCAAGGGCAGCATGCTAAGATACCACCTTGTCTTAAAAAAGGAAGTCTTTACTGATGTTTTAGGGTTGGGGGATTTTTGTTTTACCTGTGAGAACTGGTCCTTTATACCTTTGTATCATGTAGTTCTTTGATGCTGGCTCTAGATTCACGTCCTTGGACAGGCATCCAATGGCTAGGGGACCACATCATCCCAAAAGTCAAGATGCTTCTGTGTACATAGATGTTAACTGGGAGGACCCACAAAACTCGAGCCTGAATTCCACCACCCCAGGACCACTGAATCCAGCATGTTCTTCAGGAAGGCAGAAGCTCACAAGGTTGGCACACTTCTGCTCTCCTGCTTCTGGTTTTTGTGTCCTGCAAGCTGCTGTTTCTGTTGCCAGTGGACATGCTGCTGTTTTCTGTCACCTTCACCATTGCTGGAGGTTTAGGGATACCTGGGATGTATCTGGGTGAATTGCTTTTGCACCAGGGTGGCAGGATAAAAATACATCCCAGAAGAAACAGATCTCTGTGTGCAGAACGTCAAATGCTATCTGCTTCAGCAGTGAGGACAGGTGGCAAAAACGAATCAGAAAAGGAGGACACACCCCTATATAAAGAAAAAATACTGATGGCAAGAGAAGAAGCATGTTTTGGACAGAGGAGGAAGAGAGAGGTTTACCAGCAGAAGTGGCTAAAGGCTCTTTGCGTTGTTTCAGCCAAGAGAACAGGCAGGAATGACAGAACTATTTTCTCAAGGAGATGACTCTAGTGACAGGGGAAATAGTTGGATGAGCAATGCCACTGCATTCCTTCCCTTCAGAACACACGGGGCAATATCCTTAATTTTACCTCAGTGTAATTCCAGTACTGTGTCACTGAGCAGCAGATTGCAACCAGGGGTTTATAGTCTTACAGAGAAGGGAAATGGACTGACAAATTATAAACACATCAGGCTGCAGAAAATAGAATTTTTCAGTGCAGTGCCATCATATTCCTAGTACAAAAGACCTGTCAAAATCTTCTATTTTATCAGAGCTTCTACATGGTATCAGTGAATGTAATTCACATGCCACTGTGGGTTTTGCAAGGGTGTAGTTGTGTCCTGTGTCACATACTTAGTTTTAAAGAGATATTTTATGACCAGTAACTTAGAGAGGACACAATATGACATGAAAGAGACTTCAGAAAGAATTTCTAGAGGATCAGAGAGTAAGGGGACCACTGCAAAAAATATGGTATGACATCATATATAGCATTTGAAATCCAGTCTGCATGCAATTAGAATGACTAGCACATCCATTAGATTCAGAAATACATTTGTATTTGTGTGTGTCTTTAAACATAACCTATATACAAAAATGTGTAAAACAGATAGACATTTCAGTTTATTTTTAGGCAAGAAAAGGAGGTTTCTCTGGCTAGCTTGTATGATGAACATTTTTGGCGTTTGATCGAATAAATGTTCTTTCACAGGAGTCTCCTAGTGCATCATCCCATTCACGGTCTGTCTGTTGTTCTTCAGAGAATTAACGATGTTCCCTTATGCTTGTGCTGGAGAAAAATTAGGGTGGTGAAGGCCATATGCTTAGAAAAAATTTAATGACGTATCACTGAAGATTTCAGTGGAGCTGTAATGATTTATAGCGTGTAAAATTCTATCCTATCACGAACTCATGACTTTGCCTGATTGAAAATTCATTTCTGTCTGGGATATAAATATTATAAAAAATAGGCATTTAGAGAATGTCAGCTAGTCCATTCCTGGACTTCCAGAACACTTTGAGGAGAAAATGAAACCTGAAGAACTCAGTTCTGATCTTCAAAAAAGTTTGGCTCCAGTTCTGGGGTGAAAGGTTCGCTCCTTAATTTTGAACTTTCTAGTGATATTTATCATCAAAACACCTAAACCCCATCAGGTATTATAAAGTTCAGTGATGCCACTGAATGATTCAGTGTTCAGTCCCTAAAAGCATGGATATTATAATGCTGTGTGGTTTTAAGGGGGGAATAGTACTGCAGTGCATCCAAGTGATGTACTAGTAATTCTGCAAATAACACTTGGAGAAATCACTTGCATTTCCTCCTTGCAAGCACAGATCAAATGACCACTTTGAAAATCACTGACTCTAAGCCAACTCCTTAAAAGAGTTGAAAGCACAGGCCTGGGAGTCATTATTCCTTGATACTCTACCTGAATCTGACACAAACTCACAATTAATCCACTTAGCTTCTCTTCATCTCTGCTGGCTCCCTTGTACAACAAAGACAGTTCTTCTCATAGAGCTCTTGTGATTACTAGGTAATAGATGATCCTACAGAGTCATAAAAAAAGCTTTCAAATTAAAAGGCAAAACACAGTCGTGTATATGAATATGTAAATAACAAGAACAGAGACTTCAGAGAGCTCTATGCAATGAAGATCTATGAGGGTATCTTAAAGACATCAGTTGCAGTGGAAGCTGGTTAGCCAACTCTTTGCTGGAGTATCTGCTCCCCACATGCGGCTGCAACCTAGTTCATACAGAGGTAAGAAGTCTGTGAAGCTTTCTGCACAGGTGAGATGTGTTTCTGCTGGGAGGCATTTTGTCCTTCAGCTGTCTCACAGAAGCAGCTAAACGGGCAGAAGGTCAGTGGAGTAGCTTTCAGTAAGAACTCAGCAGCAAAATGTGATTTCTCCAGACCATGAAACTGTGCTGTGTAGAAGAGTGGAAGTTAGTCAGGTCTCGGAGATAAAGGCAGTGAGAACAACATGTCTACTGGCCAAGCAGAAAGAGAATGTTCCCTGGTGTCCCTTGGATGGAGTCTCTAGCTAACCTCACTTGCATTGCCTCCTTGTGGCCAAGTCTTCTTCAACATCTTGGCTCTGAAGAGGCAGGTGAAGCAGAACTTTCTGAGCTCCTGCCAAAGCAGCAAGGACATAAGCTGTTCCTGGCCTACAGGACTGGAGAGGAACATCCAAACGCTGCAGGTCATGGAAATGTTTGTCCCTCCCATGGAGGATGCAGTGGGTGAGCACCTTCGCCCTCAGATGTCTCCAGACTCCATGACGACACCCGTACTCTGCGATGATGCCTCAGTCTCCCGAGAGACATGGGCATCAAAGATAAAGAGAGGGAGCAGCTGTCCCTGTGCTGGATGGTGATCAGTCATGTGACCTTCTCAATCTGAGTGGAAGAGATAATGCTGGCACAAGGACAGCAAATAGATCCACACGAACAACACTGATACCGCTTGGGAAAAGAGACATTTAGAAAGTTAAGAAGAGTGGAATTCCATCTCTGGCGACGTGAAGCCTTAATTCACCCCATGAATATTTTGGGGATAAGGTCTTGGGTTTTCTTTCTCCTTCCTTTTTCAGTCCCTGGTTTGAGGGGGAATGCCCTCTGGATTCTGATATTCCTGATTCACAGGTGTGAAGCTAAGGGGAACAGGGTCATCCCTCCAAGCTGAAGGAAGACGCCCAGTTAAACAGTCATGTAAGGAGACAATTCAAAAGGAGGCACCTAAAATACGCCAGCTGCACCGTGCAGTTAGACACAGAAATATCTCTGAGGGGCCTGAAAAAAACAGCTCTTCTCGTGGACACTTCATGTCCAAGGAAAAACCTGTCTAGCCTGCTTGGTTTAACTCAGTAAAACATATGGTTGTTAAATATGGATCAAAAGGCAGCAACGACTACGTGGTGGTTTGTTCTTTGAGAAGGGACAAACTGGCTTGCTTTTCACAACCAAGATGACATTGCATCTGCTGCTCTGTGCTGCCTCCCCAGTGAGTTTGCTCTCTGATGTGACGTGGCTTTAGCAATGCAGAGAGGCTGGGGCCGGCTCCTGTTTTGTGTTTGGCTGACTCCCCTCGTTATAGCAGAGTTCTTCCAAGACACGAGACAAGTAACCAGATTAGACACTTCACTTTTGTTTGCCATTTAAAAATAATTGTGTTTGAGTTTCACAATTCCACTTGTCCCCCAGGAGGTGACTTTTTAGACTAGGTACTTGGTGGTGTGAAATGGAGCTCAGTGAAGGTCCACCCTACAGGGTGGACATCCGAGAGGGCAAGCATGACTTTACAGGACCCTGAACTGCTCTGAAGTTAATCTCTCATGTTTTCAATTTAGTTCTCTCTGGTTTGTGCTGCAATGTTGAAACAGACCCTAGTCAGAGCCAGAATAGATTACGCATCTTGTTCCCCACAAGTAGCCTCAGTACTGCACATTTCTTTTGGCCACTTGATTGTCTAGGGAAGAGAAGAATACATTTATAACCCACCCATAGAGGTAAGTTACAGCCCTCTGCTCTACCACTGTCTCTATCCATATGATATGCTTTTCCCCTCATGCAAGGACCTCTCGAGATGGCAGCATAAAAATTTTGCAGTCTCCCAAAACAAAAATAGCATCCCATTGCTCCTGGAAAGATGGGATGCACATATGAGGGACCAGAGCCTCATTCCACACATGCAGTAGCACCAGCATATTGCAGAGTGTGTTTCTGCAGCAGGCAAGTGCAGTGACACTGGATGTGGTACTGGAAGGTTGTGTTTTTATCTTTTGTAAGTAAATTCTCTGCATTACTGAGCTAATTGCTGAGAAGTTCATAATTCAAATTGCTGTTCATTTGGTAAGGGGAGTTAACTGTATCTTAAACCTCCCAAGCCACACTCTTTGCTTTCAGGCTTAGCAAAAATAAATGAACTAATGAATAAATAAAAAGGATTAAGCTGTGCTCAGAAAATTCCAGTCATGGACCAACAACTAGGCTCTTCAAAGTCTGGCAAATGCATAGACAGAGGCATAATTTGCAAGCATTGTTTTTCCAGTACCTGTAGCAGGGGAATTCCACAGCCTCACTTTCTGGCTGTCCTTCTTCCCTCACTATCACTTTGGCAAGGTACCAGCCACTGCTTCCTCCTTTGCCATCATGCCCTATCCTCACCCTCCTCACCTGCTTCAGCGTTACTGCTTCAACGAAGAATTCATCAGCCTTTGAGAAGGAGAAGAAAAAAGGTAAGGCAATATTTCTCCCTAAAAGCAAACCAACAACCCAAATTTATTATTGCAATCAAACCAACATCATCAGCATGCTGCAAGATAACTCTTCACAAGAGGAAGGAGAAAGCACGAATTTACCAAAGAATGAAACCTTGAATATTTGTCCTAGATGTATAACATTAGGTTTGTAAATATATGATCTGCCAGCATTTTAAATCTCCCATGTCATTGCACGCCCTCCACAACTGTAAAAAAGAGAAGTAATTTGATTATTAAGAAGTTCATGGAGAGAGGCAGGAAATCCGAGTTCAAACCTGTGCTCAGATACGAGCTTTGTGGAAAATCCAAAGAAAGTCACTTCAGACCAAATCTACAGAGGTATTTGAGAGGTACAGTTCAAAGACATTACTCTGTGTTAAATTAAAATGACACGGACTACTGAGCACAATTTACCCCCATTTAATTTCCTGGCATGCCAGTATGGGCAGGGCTGCACAGGGGTATTTCCAGCTGCTCCATGTGTTGTGTTTGGAGGTAAATACCCTTAATACGCCATGAGAGACATGGATTTTATGTCTTTTTTCTTTTTCTTTTGCTTCCCCGGAAAAGGTCTCAAATCACCAACCTAGAGACTACCCCAGGTGATGGCCCTTCAAAACCAGGGCTCTGTTACCCAAGAGTGTACTGAGACCAGCAGCTCTCGATGGCTGAAGAAAGAGAAATGTATTAAAAGAGTGAGTTACTCCCATGGGAATCAGGCCAGACAAGTATCTGTGGCACATCTACAGACACACACACACGGCACATGTAGGGTAAATACTGGGTGTCAACACACAGCATATCTGCAGCATATGAGCCCAACAAAGAGAAGTGACTGCTGTGGTTACCATCTGGCTGAGATGCCTTGCTAGGTAAGAGAAACCTAACCACTGTCATTCAGTTGTCCTTCATCTCCCAAAAGCACATATGGTGGTTGCATACATCCAGCTAGCTCCCAGAAAGCATGGTGGCAAGGCAGTATTTATGTAAATACTGAAATTTATTAAAACAATCATAATTTTTTCATCATTCAGGGCTCCAAACTGGCTCTTAAAAAAAAGACAACTAAACATACTGCCACTGTCTAAAGTGTTAATGATGGGCTTACATATGTCAATGTTACTTACATACTCAGAACTGCTGAACTGGGGATTTAAGGTATCAAAACCTCACTGCGACAGTCAAAGTCAATGCAGTGTAATTCATTAGGCCTGATGCTCACCTTACTTATTAATGGCTGATATAAATTAATGAGTAAATAACTAACTGGAGCCAAACAGGGCAAACACCTAATTTAGAGGCATCTTTAAATCTTACTTTCTACACAGGCTGTTAGTTTACATCTGCAGGCAAACTTTTAAAGTTAAATTGGTAATCAAGTACTATTGGTTTAAGTGGCTGTAGATTAGAGACCACACTGACTAAGCTGTATTTCTTTTTAACAGGGTATCTGAGTTAATCAGTGTAGATATACTCATTCAGTCTCTTGAATATATGAGCTCTAAGTTTGTCAGGATCAATTCTTAAACAGTTTCCAATTCATTCATCAGCTTTCAGCTCCTGGTGCCAGGACAGCAGTTTTCCATTAGCAGGTTCCAGTTTGGTTACATCATTTGCATACTATCAATCACATGATTTGATTGCCAAAATTATGTTTCCCTTTTTATCCTCCTTCAAGTAAGTTAGCCTCTGATTCATTTTTTTGTGAGTAAATAGAATTGTCATGGAATCCTAGAATGGTTTGAGTTGGAAGGGACTTTAAGGATCATCTCATTCCAGCCCCTCTGCTGTGGGAAGGGACACCTTCCACTAGACCAGGTTGGTCAAAGTCTCATCCAGCCTCAACTTGAACTGGGGTGGAGCATCCCATAAAATAGCCTTCATCTGTGTTTAACATATTTGCATCCTCTGTGAACCAAGCATCTTTGGAACTGCACTGAAACAGCCTTCAAACCACCACCAAAACATGACTCGTTTTGCTACCATTTTGACAAAACTAGGCTTCACCAAATGACAAAATACCACATTTTATAGCTTGGACCTACCTTTTAAAACTAAAATACCTTCAATTTAAATGCATAGTCAAAAAATAAGATACTCAAAATGTCCACATGTGCAAACCTTTATATCATTTAACAGCATGGACTCTCACACTTTGCCACGTTTCCACATACAGACCTTACAAGCACAAGAAATACTTGAAGAAAGTTGTTTTAAACTCTAAAAAATGTCAGTGATTTCAGTGAGGAATTGGAAATTCTGGACAATCAAAGGCAAATTCAATGTGCTAATGCATATTTCAGAAGCCTAAATTCAATGGTCTATTTTGAAAATGCAACCTCCTTTTATCTTCATTTTCCTTCCACTCTGAACCTTCGATCAAATAATGACAGAAGAGATGGGAAATCTGCAGACTTCTGTGATCAGGTTCTCAAAATCTCCTCCTGGAGATATTGATTACATTTTACTAGTCTAAGTTGGACCCTAGAGATCCAAAATTGGATACATATTAAGTAGGTTGACCCCATAGATCAGATCAGCACAGTATTTGCTTGCTGATACTGCCAGTGCTGCAAAGGCTTTAACTGCAATTTGACTTCTTCATTATCTCCGGCTTTCCAGGGAATAAGCTTTGTCTTCATTTCAGGCCATTTCCACCCCCCTCTATTCAGGACACAGACATACAAAAATATACTGAAAACCTCTTTGAAAATAAGACACGAAAATTGAGTGCAGGATGGTTTAGAGAGACTGGAGGAAATATAAAAGAAACATGTTAGTCTTTCGGTTCTGAATTTCACATCAAATAAGATGCTTTTTCTTCCTTTGCCCCAGGAGCCGAATTCTTCTATTTTGATGGAGGAGGAAAGGCTCCCTTTTATTCTTGGAAAATTTCCTGAAAGCCTACTCCAATCTGGAGATGCAATTTCAGCAGTCAGTACTTATCTGGGGAGCAAACCAAGAGACTCTTTCATGAACACACAGACATCAAGCAAGGGCACACTGTCCCTGACCTAAGCCTCCCTCCAGCTGCAACCTGTTATGACGATGTGTCTACATGATTTATTTCTCCCCTACCGCCCCAGCCCGAGCTGGCAAGGAAATCAGCTGAGTTTACAAACACACACCTCAAAAAGAAAAAAGGATGGGGGGGGGGGGAGGGGGAGGAAGAAATGAAATTTATAAAACCATCACACACTTTTCAAAACCTGACTTGAGGTGCTGCTGTGCGAACTTACGTTGCCTTTCTCAAATTTATTGACGGTGTTGATGCAGTTGTAGAGGACGCGCTCGCCCGTGTCCCCCTGGTCGCCGATGAGGCAGACAAAGACGTTGGCATCTGTGCCGCTCCCGCTGACGGTCCCCGTGCAGACTGTCACACGGTATTTTATCACTGGGGGAGACATAAATTAATAAAACAGTTTCGGCAACACGATTAATTGCCATTGAAATTCACCGAGGTTTTTTGACGGGCTTGTAATTAACTTTAAGTGTCCGTGCTTCCAGCTGGTACTTGTGCTGATGCACTGGCTTTTTTACACTTCCCAGTTATCACCAGGGAAAGAAAACAAGCCAAAATAGGAAGACATGAAATGGTAAGAGGACCCATAAAAGGCCCCCAGAGAAGGACATAAAGATGCTGGCCCCTCCCTGTAAAGCCTCATGAATTGGAGCGCATGGCCTTATGGAGGTCTCAGTCCTGCTACTACCTCCGCCCTTGCCTTCCCAAAATGGTCCTGGTGATGGGGGACCTGGTAAAGTGTTTGGGGAAAACACCATTTTCAGCATCCAGGGGCATGGCAGGAAGACAGAAAGAGTTACAAAGGGACAAGTGCTCAGATCTCTCAGGAACGGGCTCTTCATGTTGGATTGATGGGGCAAGACAAGCCAAGTTGGCCCCATCCCCTTGAGACCGTTATAATCATAGAATCATAAAATTATAGAACCCCACTGAGGCTGGAAAAGGCTTCCAAGATCATGCAAGAGTCCAAACTTTATGCAGGAGTTTGGACTGTGTCCTTGTTATTTGAGATGACATTGTGTCCTTTGAAATCTTTATTCAGGATTTTTCTGGATGGATTTTGAGCTGCCACCTTCCTCCTCCAACCCTGCCCTCATCCCATTGAGTGAAGGATTTCCAGGAAGAAATATCACAAGGAAGAACCAGCCCACAGACCAACCTTTGAGAGAGGGACCTTCTTCTCCAGCACAGGGAAGGGACAAAGAAGTGTTGCTCACACCCTCCCTCCAAAACCCACCTGCAAGCCCAGCATGCAGGTGCTGCAACTCGACTCTGCTCAGCACAGCTACTGCTCTCAGGGAAGTGTCTGTGTGAGGATTCAAGCTGCCCTCTCCACAGTTGATTAAAAATACATTTCAAAACCCAGGTTTATTTACATTTTAATAACATCTGCAATTACAATTACTCCTCCTCTCCTGAGGAACTGCTCTGCTGCATGCAGATCATTGAAATCAGAAATTTCAGGAAACAGGGGACTCATGGTCTACAGAGTGTGGGTGTTTTGGTGGAAATATGAAAAATCCCACTGGCCACCTTGAGATATTCTGCCCTCCTAAACTCTCCCTCCAAACACATTTAGTTCTTGTGACACAAGGTCAAGTCAGGTGTGGCCACTTCAGGAAGCCAGTGCAAAGTTCTGCAGCTTTCCTTAATTAAATCTCCAGATCAATTAAACGAATAAATAGTTTGGATTGCTTATACATACTGAAAGATGCATTTGCTTTTGCACTACTGTTCTGTGCAACTTCCCATATATTCATACATACAGCTGCATAAATTTGCATATAACTAAATAAAACCTTAAACATGATTGTTGAATTGTAGATTGCATTTCAGCTAAGCTTGCTTTCCATGAACATCCCTCAGACCTTGCATTTCACATTTGAAGGGAGACTGGAAAAAACCCACAAGTCTTACAAAAACCCAGCTAACTCTGGAAGCAATTGTGCTGCGGCCAGATCTCTCCCATTTCCCATCACAGAGACATTTGCTAAAAAAAAAAAAAAAGGAAAAAAAAGAAAAGAGCCTAGGATTTCTGAGGCTTCATGCAGCTAATGATGCACACAGAAAATACTGCAGAGAGAAAGTGCCAGAAAGAGAAGTTAATTGAATCGCATCGGTCTGCCCGTGCATCTCTCGCACAAAGAGGGTTCCTTTCTATTCAGGTCCTAAGCAAGAGCCCCGCACAGAGCCCGTGGCTCTCACCTGGCATGACTTCAGACACCAGAGATCCCTCCGCAGGGAGCTCCCTCACGATCTCGTTGTCATCTTCATTTATATCGAGCCAGCGGCCACAGTTGAACGAGTATTTTTCTTTTGTCAGCGTTTTCAGCAGAGTTACCTTCATTAAACCAAAACACTGCGTGAGTTCAGAGGCTTAAAGACAAAAAAGCAATAATCTCCTGACAGGCTTTTGCCAGGGAGGCAGGAGTAGGTAGCAGCAGAGAAACAAAACACATTAATAATGAGGCTGTAATTCTGACTCCTGCACTCTAGTGATGCATGGAGCAAAGTTATAGCTGATGGCTTTTCAAGTCCTTTTTTCTCCAGTCAGTCCCTGGTGTTGTGAAAGTTTTGAAGGATTCTGTGGCTCTTAAAATTTCTCATCGTAAAACACTGCATAAACCCAAAGATCTGCAGTAGCTTCCAAAGGAGTAATGAGCAGGTAAGATAGTGGTCTGCAGTTGTCTGGTGAAGGAAGGGTACAATGAAAGTTTGTGAAATCACAGGTGACATGAAGAAGGCAAAGAGGAGTCAACTGTTCACTGATCTGCTGCAAGAAGCACAGGGCACCAAATGATGCTTGTGGAACAAAGTTCTGAGCAAACAAAAGGGCACAACCAGCCTGTGAAGTCCTTGTCAAAAACTATTACAGTTGCTAAAAGTTTAACTGCTCAAGGGGAGGCTGGAAACTTTGAACAAATGGCTGGAAGAAAAATCTATTAAATGCTTTGTATTTGGTAGATCTGTTCAGGAAGTAAGAGTCCAGTTAAACAGTCAAAAACTGGAAGAACATTAAAAGTATCATAAATGCTTGTCCTTTTCTTGTACTTCTCTAGATGGACTAGATGGACTTTTGGCCTGACCAGTGTGGCTGCTTTATGTTCTTGTAATAGAAAATAAAAGCCTGACCTGCCATGAAGCAAACCTGGCCCGAAACATGCGAGGACTGGATCGTTTAAGGCTTCACTTAAGTTCCTAGATGCTAAAATGGACACACAAGTGGTGTGATTCACGTGCCATGAGCCTGATGCATCCAGAAAACTTCAGGCTGGCTGCATATGGACGGGTTGATTTCATGGAGTCACAGAATCATAGAATCATTTAGGTTGAAATAGACATGCAATATCCTTGAGTCCAACCATAAGATCACTGATGCATTTCATGCACCTTAACCACGTTTACTTAGGCAGTTTGGCCAAAAGCGAATCCTAGACACACTGCCAAATCCTTCTCGTCCTTCCTGAGCACAGTTTTTGTGCAGGAAAGCAGGATGCCACAGGGAAATATGTAGCTATGGAAGATACAAGCATTCTTGTTCATCATTTGTGATGAGCAAGAACCAACAGAGATGACTGCAGTGGCCCAAAGTCTGATAAAGACCACAGTCCTTCCCCCACCATATGCTGACAACAGCAGTATTTGCTGCCCTCTTCCCACTGGAGGTGGGTGTTGGCTGCAGATGCTTTTGCAGCTCCATGACAATGCAGGAGAACAGGATCTGTCAAACCACATTAGAGGCACGCATGAAAAACCTCCAAGCGCTAAATTGTGATTTATCAACACAGTTATTTACAGATGCAGAGCTAAGTGTGTGTTTTGTTAAGTGCAGAGAATGCCTTCCAAGACGCTCAGGAGGAGTATGGGCGGAACTCAGAGATGAACTTGCTGCCTAGACAACCCAGGGGAGGGCTCATAGCGTGGTAATCAATGCTGGTAGAGCAAAAGACATATGCCTGAGGTTCAAGCAGATCATCCTTTTAATTTTCCAAACAGCTCAGTGCTGCTGTCCTCTGCACAGCCTCTGTGGTCTCCTCCAGTCTGCAGGTGATCACCTCTTGTCAGCACTTGGGGGCAGGTGATGCTCCACTGTGCAGCACTTCTCTGCTGTAGTCAGTTTTTTGTTATGGAGAGTCTAAGTAGTCCATAGAAGGAGTGGGTTTGCCTGTCTGTACAGTAATGGTGTCTGAGAGTGGGAAGGGCAAGGAAAAATACCCTGGTAGCAGTGAGATGGGACTACAGTGGTCTGAGACTGGAAAGATGGGAAAATGTGGTTTTCACCATCAGTCTGGGCTGTTGGAATCCGCCTCTTCCCGTTACTCTGATTCCCCAGACACAGAATACTTTAGACTAGAAAAGCCCTCCAAGATAATTAAGTCAAATCATTCTCCCAGGACTGCCAAGGCCACCACCAACCCATGTCTCCAAGTGCCACATCCACAGGGCTTTTAAATCCCTTCAGGGATGGGGACTCCAACACTGCCCTGGGCAGCTGTGCCAGGGCTGGACAACCCTTTCCATAAAGGAATCTTTCCTAATATCCAATCTAAACCTCCCCTGGTACAATTTGAGGCTGTTTCCCCTCTTCCTGTCACTTGTTACCTGGGAGAAGAGACCAAACCTCACCTGGCTACAAGCTCCTTTCAGGGAGTTGTAGAGAGTGAGAAGTTCCCCTCTGAGCCTCCTTTTCTCCAAGCTTCCACCCCTCGTCCTGACAGGGAGGCACCTCTGACCACTGCAGTACATCAAACTCCACTGTCAGCTGGGGAGCAGTGACCCAGGACTGGCTCTGCAGACCTCTCTGACCAGTCTGGCTTTTCAGATCTACCTTCCCTTGCTGTTCCCTCACCTTATTCAGATGCCAGCCTGCAAAAGGATTTCTTTTCTCGTGCCATATCCGAAGCTTATAAAATGTGCCCAGATCAGGGAGCTCGATCTATAGAGGGGAGAAAAAAGTGCATTATCCATTTCTGTATGTCAGCAAAAGATGCACACAAAGGACACCTCTGAACATCTCTTCAGAGCTAAATCAGAGAGGAGTCAATAACTAAGCCTAATCCCTTTTTGGAGAGGACAAGTCATATCATTTGCATCACCACCAAACTTCACCTCCGATATAGCAGGATTTACCAAGGTAAAGACCTCATGCTGGTGATTTTCCATGCAGGGTTGAAGCTAATGCCGTGGAAAACAATGCCAAGCCAAATTTACCACTTGCACGAGATTCATACCATGAACTTGTCAGTCTGTCCAGTTTCAAAGTTGTCTGAATTGTTGTCCAGCTTCATCTCATCTGACTTCCCCTTGTCTCCATAAATCTGGAAGAAGATGGTGGCATCTGTCCCTGCATTCTTAATGTCGCTTGTCCAGATCCAGAGAGACCAGGGGTTCTCTAGAAAGAGAGGTTCAAGGTATTTGTTTTTAAAAGTAAGTTTTAAGGATGGCCTGGTAAAAAACCATAATTCTCATTATTTCCTGTGGTAGGTAAAGAGGGCAGGATGACATGAAAGAAGATCAAGATATTTCATCTTTTTCTGCACAAACGTAATCAGCTGCTACATGACTTGTAGTAATGAGATTGGCTGGAAATACAATTCTGTGATTTCATTTAAAAGAAAATTAGGTAAAACCAAAAATCACCACTTTTCAGGTGAATCATATTCTTCTGTCATACATTAGGAATAGGGTAGTGCAGGGATGTGCTCCATCCCTGTAATTTCAGTACACTTTCAGTATATATAATTTCAGTATATAAACAACTCTAGCTTCAAAGACCATAAAGCCAAGGAAATATTCAGCTTTCCTTTTGCCAAAGGGAAAGAGTCTCCAGTTACTCGAGCAAGGTGCAATGAAGCCCCAGGTAGCTCCTAAACTTCCTGGATCCGTGTCTGGAACAAGGAGCAGCACAACACAGACAGGGTAACGAGCCTTCCTGACACTGGGCTAGTTACCCCAGATATGCCTTTTGCAAAACAGGCTGGCTCAGGGGTCACTCAGGTATCCCTAGCCAGGCTGCACCATGTGGGGCAGACACACTCAGGAGCAATGCAAAGATATTTTCCAAAAGTTTTAGAATTATATAAATGCCTCAATCCCATCCAACCTCAGTTAGTACTTTTTTTTTTTTTAAATGCTACGTGACATGCCAAAAGATTGTGGCCAAGATGCAAATTTTTTATATCTTAAATCTTCACTTTATTTTAACTATAAGACCAGCCCACCTGGCAGCAAGTTTACATTGATTTTCATATGAGAAGGTGGTTGCATATAAAAAAGGTGACATTATTTGCAATAAAGAGCCCCTCATCTGCATTCTTTATTGATGATAATGTGTGTCGCTTCTCCAGGCCTTGCAGCACTTACAGGAGAGGGAACAGTCTTCTTTCCTCACTCAGACATCAGCTGAATTATTAACAAATCTTAATGAGAGAATTGCTAACCCTTTCAGTATGCCTGAGCCCACACCAGCACGGCTTGACCTTCAGAGCCCAGAATGGAATATAAAAATATGATGACATGCATATAAATTAGATTTTTACTGATCTACTCAGTGTTTGACTGTTAAAAAAAAAAAAAAAAAAAAAAAAGGCAAGAGCTGCTGGGAAAAAAATGAGGGGAAGAGGGAACTCTTAGAAAAAGTTTTGCCCCTGTTTTAATAATATACAGAATGTTCGTGACCACTCCTTTCTGAAAAGCACCAGCAGGTTTTATATGAGCAGAAATGAAGCAAAGGCAGTTCTTGTGGACAGCATGTGATAGAGAAGCCTGGTCTCCCTGGGGAAAAGAGGGAGGGCAATTCAGACACCAGAGACTGCTCTCATCTGTCTGGTTTGGCCTCCTTGACCTCTTGCTGAAGGAAAAGAGGAGTGATGCCTGTGTGGAGGGGGAAACTGGACCTTGTACCAGGATTAAAAGCAGATAGAAGGCTGTCAGGGAGAAACCACACAGGGAGAAACATGGGTGAGGTAGGGGCAGCAGCTGCTGGGGGCGACCAGGCATCTCCGCAGAAGCCCATCATCATCCTCCTAGGGCTCATAGAGCACATTCCACTGTTTTCTGTGCCTTCACATCAAGGTATCCAGGCAGTCAGGAAATTCTCAGAGCAATAGCAAATACTCCCCAGGTCACAAGCACCAGGGAGGGCTAAATCTGACACAACAATTTCCATCATAACATTCAAGATGAGGAAGGGAGGGAATGAAAAAAAAAAAAACCACCACCCAGAATAAATACAAGCTACACATGGAGCTGCAATCTGCTGTGGGAGCAGCTTGCGGATGCTGTGCTGGGAGATGTTTCACCATGGATACCCCAAGTGAGGTTCAGCCCAGCTTTGATCAGCTCTACAGAAAGGGACAGTCCTGTATGCACGGGGAGATAGGCGAGATGACATAATAGGTCTTTTCTAACTCCAAGTCTTACGCTTCTATAATCTGGCAGCTAAAGGTCACAGATTTCTCAAGGCTAATGCTCCCTGCCTATCTCCTGCACTGCAGTGGCAGGGGAATTAGCCTGTCAATAACAATCAGAGCTGATAATAGAGGGTTAAAGGTTGCAGATGCTTTAGCTAAATGGACCGAGTCGGAGGCGCAGTGTGGTTATAACACTGACTAACATTTAGATAAAGCTTATTTAAATGAACTGTTGTTTAAGCAGGAGCCCACCCGAAGCACACGCGGATTAAGCTGTGTCCATTATCCTAATTAAAAGATTCTGTTTACACACACACAGGCACTGGCGCAGGCGAGACGGCAACGATGTGTTTTGCTCGGTGCTAAATCAGCCAGCGAAGCGAGGCCGGTGCTGGAGCCTGTGTGGATGGGTGAGCACGATGAACATGCCCATGCACTGCTCGGCAAGGCACAGAGCAGCTCCTCCCTGCAAACCTGTGCCATTGCCTCCCTCTTGAGAGAAGCCTTCAAATTCGGCACCCCTGTGCCTCGGGAGGCACTTTCAGTAGCTGGACAGGACTCACACTGGTTATTTCTCTAAGGTCAAGAATAAAAAAAAAAGTTGGAAGCTAGGAAGAAGAGTTTTGTTTTTGTTTTTCTTCCTTTTTTTTTTTTTTTTTTTTCCCCTCAGGGTTGTCTTCTTATTGTATTCAGGTTTTGTTTCCATCTAGAACAAGAAAACTTTGCTTCTGTAGTGACAGGAGATGTAGTCTGGCTTGTCTGCAAACGTAAGATGGTGGCTGAGGCAGCCCCAAGCACAGTGAACCTGGGAAGACCGACAGGTCAAACTTCTTCCTTTAAGCAAATGAGAGTAAATCTTCAAAATATGGTAGAAGTTTCATTTTAAACTCCCCAAAGCAGGATGTTCAAAGCTGGAGCTCATGCCCCAACATCAGAAGGACGTGGAGCTGCTGGAGGGAGTCCAGAGGAGGCCACAGAGATGCTCCAAGGGCTGGAGCCCCTCTGCTCTGGAGCCAGGCTGGGAGAGCTGGGGGGGTTCACCTGGAGAAGGAAAGGCTCCAGGGAGACCTGAAAGCCCCTTTCACTGCCTAAAAGAGAGCTGGAGAGGGTCTTGGGAAAAGGGCCTGAAGGGACAGGACAGGAGGAATGGGTTACCACTATCAGAGGGCAAGATTAGATGGGATATTGGGAAGGAATTGTTGGCTGTTGGGGTGGTGAAGCCCTGGCACAGGTTGCCCAGAGAAGCTGTGGCTACCCCTGGATCCCTGGAAGTGTCCAAGGCCAGGCTGGATGGGGATTGGAGCAACCCGGTCCAGTGGAAGGTGTCCCTGCCCATGGCAGGGGTTGGAATGAGATGGTCTGCAAATATCCCTCCCAGCCCAAACCATTCTGGGACTCAGTGACTCAGTTCACCTCTATTTGACCATGTTTTGTCCCATGTCCTTCAGGTGACACTCATGTTGCTTGTGGGAGGGGGGTGATGGTCACAGGAGGCTCCTGGACACTTTTACCTACTTTTCAGTCTTTTCTGGCGTAGAGAGACCATTTCATAGAGTTCCCGCTCTATGAGACCATCTCCTTCATCTTCATCCAGCCATTTCCCACACGGGAAGGTTTGCTCAATACCAGTGAACGGGCAGTAAACCACCACCTGTGAAAAGAGATTGGGAAAGTGGGGTTGATTATTCTGTTACTGGCAGCCCACGTCACCTCGATAGTGAAAACTTAAATACCAAAGCAGAGAGAGATCTGGAGATCTTGGTCCTGCTCTCAAAATCAGGTTTTCTGGACCAGCATGAACAGGACTGGTTGCACAATTCCCAATTTGCAGTACAGTTACAACCCATCTGTCCTGCTATTCCCACTTTTGCAGCAGTACATCAAAATGAGTCAACCAAGAAGAGGTGAAAGACCAGGAGGGGAAGGGAATGGGAACAGTCAGGGTGGATGCAGGAGTCAGCCCTGCACCACACCAGTGCACGGCAGGGCTTTGCAGAGCATGAAAGATACAAAAAGCCTTCAAACACATTCTAAGCTGACTTTGCTTTCCAGGAAAACTGCATTTCCACATAGCTCCAGGATAGGCAGCTGCCCCCCTCCCTATCCTCCCATCACCTCCTTCTGACCTTGCACATGATCTCACATCACATACTGCCCCACTACCTCCCAGCAACAGCCGAGGTCAGCCACTTTTTGTTGATGGGTCGTTTCAGGTTTTGGGGGTGGGGTTTTTTTGCTTGTTTCTGGTTGTTTTTTTTTTTTTAATAATTTCTGAGCTCCAGAGCAGCATCTAGAAACTTCAGGGAAGTCTGAGTGTAGATGATAACTTTGAAATGCTCAGCACAATCCAACACTGCAATTCTGTCCAGCCCCTTGGGCGAACATCTGAAGGTGCTTTTGGAGCTGAGCAGACAATAATCTCTCCCTTTGTGACTGCAGAGGGGCAATCAACCCAATTAGCGAGTGATTGACTTATGCATCTAATGTGCCTTTGAGGCAATCAGCTACTCCCATGCACGATGTACAGTATTGACTTGTTAAGTCGTGGATATTGCCATCCAAACAAAAGCAGGTTTATTTATTTATTTTTAAGCCGTATTTGGTTGTTGGGGTCGGGTTGGGGTCAGGAGACAGTCTGACAGCTGCCTACAGGCAAAAAAGAAATTGGCAGTGTTGGCTTAATGGTGGGACTCCATGACCTCAGAGGTCTTTTCCAACCTAAATGATTCTTCGAGTTTATGATAACTTAGTCTCACCTTCTCACAGAACCAGCCAGAACTGACGCCGCAATTATCATGCCCAATGGTGACCCTGCTGAGAGGGCTGAGAAGAGCAGCTATCTCCACGTTAAAGAGATCTGTCCTGGCACGCTCAAATTCACCTCCCTCCAAGAAGATCTTCCCACTGTTCTTTAAGCCTTTGGAGCCGTGGAGGATTACGTGGATCTTGGAGTTTGTGCCAGCTCCTCTGATATCTCCTGTCACTACAGCCACGTTGTACACAATACCTGAAGGAATCAGGAGTTTAGTCAGGAAAAAAAGAAGGGAGGAAAGGAGTCTGAGAGTTATGATTCTGATTGGATTTGCACTGGAGTCTATTGGTTTCCAACTGGTGTATTTTGACCTTTGACTTAGGCACAGTGCAATGCTTCATTTGTTTTTGTCCACACATAATTCTGAGAAATACACATGTACCTTCAGACCGCCCAAGAGAAAAGGGCTGGGGGTGACGAAATCCCTATGACATGACGCAACGGAAAAAAAAAAGTGGGTTTTTTTTTATTCACCATGTGGTGATGATTAGGTGAAGAAAGGCAATAAAACTGAATTGACGACTAAGTAGTTTGATTTTGAGAGATACCAAGCACTAAATATGCCAGGCAATGCTCAGAGGATGGAAAACTGTTGCTTTAAAGAGGGGTGACAAGATTTGCAGCATCACAAAAATCTGGAAACTTCAGATCAGCAGTTTGTAATGCTGCTGAAGCCACCAGGACCTCCATAGCCATTGTGAGAGCCCACAGTTCTCAGCAAAACAAGGTTTGGGAGAGATATTAACCCAGCTGGAAGAAAGAAAAATATTTCTGAAAGGAAGCCAATATGCATAAGTGTCCTGTTTGATTTTCTGCTTGGTTTTTTTATTTTTTTTTTTTGCTAGCTCAAACTGTTGGTCTAAGAAAGAAAACACTTCTTCCTACAACCTTACCTCTCAGAAGGCTCAGAGATAAGCACACCTGTCTCATGGCATCAATCGAACCTAAAACACTAACAACGTCTTAGGGAGCATGTATAACTTAGCTGGGGCCCAAACTAAGTACTTTGATTAAATCAACCGGAAATTTCAGTAGGGACTTTGGAAAAAGTAGAAACATCAGAACTCACTCTCGTCTAAATTATCCTCCCTTTAAAATTTACATTAAAAGCTGGATCAAGCATGCTTTACTATTGGATATATCTTCAACAAAACTCATGAGAGCAGGAAGAAAAAAGGCACAGTCATGAATGGTAAAAAATAAAGAAAGTTTTTACTGAATGAATTGCATTTCTGTTTTCTTTCCCATCTTCCCCTAATTTTTCTTAACAAGCATCCTGCAGTCAGGCATCTGCACCCAGACCACTTTCCTCATGCACATGCAGAGGGGATACAAAGACTGCAGATGTTGAAGACCATGCAAGAAAGTAAAGAATAGCTGTTACATGTATGGCCAAAGTGTTTGCCTTTATGCTAATAAATAAATACAGGCAGAACACTATCCAAATAGTCTTCTGCCTAGTGATGAGTTCTTTTGATGACTTTACATCCAAGTTTCTTTTAACAGAGACATAAATTTTGGTTGTCTTTGCTTTAACCATGTTGGATAATCAGAAGGACTGATTTAGGGATCAGCACTGCCTTTCCTGATTTGTAAAAGGATGTGTAGTTCCCCAGACAATAAAGTGAAGCACAATATCCACTACTGTGTGGCACACTGGTGGCTGTGGAAATAGCAAACCACTCCCTGGAAACTGGTGAGAGTCTTGCTGAAGTACAAGATGGATCTCTCATCCTCTGCCCATCAGCCCCTTATCCAGGTGCATCAGGTGATAAACCAGCTTCTAGGTCCTGCACTGCTTCACCAGTGAGATATAGAGGAGGGAAATACGGTGGCAATTCAGGGACCCTTGTACAAAACAGCCTGCTACCAGCAGATGGTTCACTGCAGATCTCCCTAAGCATAAGGCATTCAGTCTTCTTGAGAAAACATGGCTAATAGCGTTAATGTCCCATTTCCCTCCACGGATTCAGCCCACAAATTTACCTGTGGCTTCAGTGCCCCCAACAAGAATGTCCCTCTGTATTTTCCCATCGTCTTCATCTAAAGCAAACCAGCGTCCAACTGGGAACTGGTACACACACTTATTGCCAATGTCCTCGATGATCACCTGAGAGAAAAAAGAAACAGCACTTTGGAAAATAAAAAAATAATAATAAAAAAAAATATGGAAAAAGCAAAGGTGTTACGCTAGGGGTGGCAGAAGAGCAGAAGCTCAGTGTCCACACTCTGACCCGGCATTTAACATATTCAATACTCGAGCAGATCCCTCTCCACTCCTTAATTAGTACTGATACAATTTCAGACAATCAGTGAGTAAAAAACCCAGCTTTTCCCTTTTGCTTTTTTTATCCAGTGAACCCACTCTGCCTCTCTCACGGTGTACGAGACCAGATGTCTCTGCTATCAAGACCAGCTGGTTGGCCTGTCTTCCCTCTCCCCAGAGCATCTTTGCTGGCTACTCTTCTCCATCAGCTGAACGAGAGGTCTTTGTTCTGCTTTGGGAACAGGCTGTGTTCTTTCTCTCTGCTTTAGGGCCTTGTTATAAAACAACACCTAGGAATTCCAGGGCAAATCAAGACCATCAGATCAGCTTGTGTGACCTAGTAACATCACTTTATCCCAGTCAGTCATTCCGGGATGGAACCGTTGTAAAGGCAGCCAGGATACCCTGTGGTAGGAATAGCTTCTGATTTGGAGGTGGAGCTGTGCAAACATCATGAAGTTCAACCAGGCCAAGTGCAAGATCCCGCACCTGGGTTGGGGCAGTTCAAAGCACAAACACAGGCTGGACAGAGAACAGATCAAGAGCAGCCCTGGGGAGAAGGACTTGGGGAGCTGGTGGGTGAGTGGATGGACACGACCCAACCTAGAAACTCCCTGCCCTGCTGATCCCACAGCGTGAGCAGCAGGGGAAGGGGGGATTCTGCCCCTCTGCCCCTGCAGGTGAGACCCCCCAGCAGAGTTGCCTCCAGCCCTGGGAACAACAGCACAGGGACGTGGAGCTGCTGGAGAGAGTCCAGAGGAGGCCACGGAGATGCTG
>JAYRBT010000093.1:68873892-68885357 GCA_036023395.1 Myiotriccus ornatus
TATCCCTGGAAGTGTCCAAGGCCAGGTTGGACAGGGCTTGGAGCAACCTGGAAGGTGTCCCTGCCCATGGCAGGGGCTTGGAATAAAATAATCCTTAAGGTCCCTTCCAACCCAAACCATTCTATGGTTCTATGATTCTATGAAAGGTCAGTCACTGCATGAACACAAAAATGTGAAAGTGGCCACCCTGCTGAGTTTAAAAAAAAAAAAAAAAAAACCACACAAAAACCAACACACACAAAAAAAAACCCCAAAACAACAAAAAACCCACCCAAAACCCACAGTCTTTTTCATTTGATGGAGAAACAGCAGTAAATCCCAGGACCCATCTTCACAGTGACAAAACCCCTGTGGGTGAGCCACACCAGAAACACCTCACACATGTCATGTCAGTGAGTTTGAAAAGCAAGTTCTTCAGACGGATTGGGGTGGGACTCAGTTTGTTCCCAAGGACAGCCAACAGGAGCTCGGCTTCTTCTGAAACCAATGAGAAAACTCCCATGACCTTCAGTGTGACTTTAATTGGGCCAAATATGAGCAACTTTCAGAATCTACCACCCAAGTCTACCTGACTACCTTGTTCCTCCAGACAAACAGCCGTGACAAACACCTGATGCTGAATCTTCCATGAAAAACCAGTGCTGGAGGCAGACAGCAAGACTCAAAACAAAACTGATGACAAATAGTGCAAAATAGTGCAAAATCTACTGCTGAACATGATCCCATATATGCCCTCAACAAAGTCTCTGTTACTGAGCTCTGGCTACCTTATGATGAAAGCTCTGTGCTATGTCACCTCTTTACTTCTGGGTCCCAGACACTCTGCTTCTGTGAAAGGGTCAAATGCACAGGTCTCCTCACACACACATCCTCTGCAGAAACAAAACTTTCTGCACCCCAGAATCATTAACGCTGGTAAAGACCTCTAAGACCTAAAAGTCCAGCTGTTAACCATGATTCATGGTCTGCAACTCTTTTCCCTTTGGCAGGAACAAATTTAGGGGAAAGCCTTTTCTGGGCTTCCCAGCCAACTCCAGAAATGGATTCCCTCAGGAGCCGTGGAGTATCACAAACACTGGGTTTCCACTCCAAGAACAGGTCCCCCACCTCCTCCACCATAATCAAGGCATATTAAAAATTATTCTGAAAGACAGCAGACACTTTGGTGCACATGCTCCCACTGAGGCAAAGGATGTGAGAGCAAACGTATGAGAAGTGGTTGTTGGACCACCCCCTGAATTATAATGATGCTCTCAGCTCCCAGGGTGAGGTATACAAAGGCACAGCCCAAACAGAAGGGAAAATCACCTGTCACAGTTTAATGACTGTGCTGGGAGAAGGCTGAAAATCGAGCTGACATCCTTGGCGCCCCATCGCAAAACATGCCATTGCAAATAAAATAATAATGATAAAACTGCAATAAATACTGAATAACAAGAAAGGGGAGGACAGATCCAGGCTCAGACAAGGGAGAAAATGCCTTAATGATTCTCTTTAACTCTTTTGCTTCAGTTCACAGAGCTCTAACAACCTGCTAGAGCTGTACCAACACCAAAAGAGTTCATTTGCATTAGCCAAGGATGGAGATGGTGCAATTTACAGCTCCCACTTGGCCACTAAGCTGCTCTAACTAAAACTGACCCACTGTATGTTGATATCTTTAATTACAGACCACATTTTTACAGAAGCTTTGCTCCTTGCACCTCCTCTAGAATGTTTTTTTCTCATGTCAGTGATTAATTTTCCACTTCACTTTTCAGGAGCCAGAAGAATCTGATGGGATAAAAGGATCCTCAAAAGGGCAAGCAACAGTAGCTGAACTTAGATTACCCTGGTAAGATAAGGCTTTATGCCTCTGAAATACAGACCAGAAGGATGCCTGAATGCATGCAGAGCATCAAGGAGGACATGCAGAGAACAAGTCCACGAAGAGCAATGAAGAGCAGTGACCAAACATAGGGCAGGGATGACACCTTGTACAGCTTCTGCAGAAACACGTCTGGTCAGCAAGAAAAACAGTGGTAAAACTATTTGCCAGATCAAACACCTTGAAAGGTTTCTCAACATGGCTGTATTTCAAATCTGAGGTAGAGAACGACATCCTCTGACAGCCTGCTCGGAACACTAAGTGGTCCCAGGGGCTCTATATACACACAGAGTGTCAGCACAGAGCTGGCACTGGCAGAGCTGACTCCTGAGCCCACAGATGGGTTATTTCAGCCTGGTGGCAATCACAGGGCACTGGGCTGTGAGGGGTTTATGTTGCCCCCTAAAATGTAAGCCAGGCTGGGGTGCAGAACATGTGCTGGGAGGCCTGCTCTCTGTGCTGATGTGTTTCCATGGGCAAAGCTACTCCAACAGCATCAGAGGTCTTTGGCAGAGGTCATGGCACATCCCTGCTTCACAGAATATGGGATCATGCCTAGCCTCTGCTCATCAGGTTTTCCCTTTAATTTTTTTCATATTTACAACTATGAAACTGTGCACTCTAGCCTGACTCCATACTGGGGGTCAGGACCCATCAGGTCTCCATACGGGAAAATCTTTGCTCCTCCATCTCCAGGAAGCAAGCAAGATCAATCCTGAGCCACGCTGAATTTTTGCCAGCACTCTCTCCCTCTCTAAGCAATTCAACACTCAGCTGCAGCAGAGAGGGGAGCATTTCATGCTGCTCAGGGGTCCTTCTGTCCATCAGCACATCTTACAGAATGACATGGTGGATGTGCAAATTTAAATAGAAAGGAAAGCTACCTCTCAAAAAGACAGTGAGGATTCAGCTGCTAAAAACATGCAAGAAAAAGCTCTCATTGCGGCCAGGCAGAGATCTGGCTTAAGTCAAGCACTCTTCATTTTGAACATGGGTGGATGTTGCTCCCTATTCTTTAAGCCCTTAGCAGCAGCATCTTTTCAAAAATACCCACTTGGCTTTTTTTTTTTTTTGGTTAATTTCAATACATGGCTCTGACTTCATCTGTAAAACAGGGATCAAGATGTTGCCTGGATATTTTTTTTTCCTGAATGCTTCTCCTAGCACTGTGAACATGCAAAATGCTAATGTAAAAGCTGTGCCTCCATCGAGCAGTGCAGGCTCACTGCAGCACAGGCACGGGGAGGGGAGCTTTCCTAGGAGCAAAATTAGCAGCTTCAGAGGCACGAACTGCAAGATGCCAAGAGCAGAACAGCTAACAAAAATCAGTAGGAAGAGGAGTAGCTATTTTCTGCTGTCTTTCCTCTTCCCATTGCAACACAAGTGTAAATGCCCTCTGCGGTTAGAGCACCTTCCTTCTCTTTGCAGTTGGCTTGCTGCTCCACTAAGAGACAACTCAGCTCCCTCTGACATCTCTCATCCAGCACACTGACGCAGACAAAGCTGTCCCAAAGAAGCATTTGAAGACATTGCCAGGATGCCATCCCTGGGAAGCAGTGGGGTGGCACTGATGTAACCCCAGTGCATTAATTTTGCAGAGGTGTGAGAGTCAATCAGCTTGTCTGCTCCTGATTAACTCAGCCTCAGCTTCTCAACAGCGAGGAGGAAAGGTTAATCTTGCATTGTGGGCTGGAGTCAGGCTCTCTCCACACGAGACTCCAGAGGATTATTTTTGTGAATGTGATGCACTCCCGATGCTGCTCCTGGGGGCCGAAGGGAATGGGGCTGCTGCTCTCCTGCCCCTCCAGTATTCCCCATCCAAGCTGTTCCTACTGCCAGCCCCATGAGCCGGGTGCACCACTAGCCCAACACATTGCTCAGAATCTTTTTATACAGACCCAGCACCTCTGGGTGCTCTCGTGCAATGTCTGTCCTGCCCCCAGCCATGGAAAACACATGGATATATCCCAGTCAAATCCTTCCACCTGCAAGCTGCAGCTGACTGTTTAGCCGTATGATATTCATCTGTTAATGCCATTTATTTAGCAATATGATATCATGGTCATTTGAACCACCACAGGATGCAGTTGCCTAAAGAAATCTTGTAGCCACTGTTATTTGGGGCATTAGATAGAGTGTTTACACACAATCTGCTGAGTTTGTAGCAGCAGAAGCAGGAGATCTGGGCAGGAAAACAAAGTCGGCTGTGCTTCATTACCAAGAGTTATCACCTCCTGCAGGGCACAATGAATTCCAGGATAGACAGCCCTGCCTGCCTTCCGTGTGCACGACCTGCCACGGAGCAGGGCAGTCCGCCAGCATCCAGTATCTGAGAAATGCCACAGCCCTCACAGGCAAAGCACTCAGGGTTAAAAGCAGGGAACTAAGCCATAGGCAGCGATGGATTCTTCTCATAAGGCAACTTTTAGCAATCATCCTTCTGTTTTCACAGTGCTCCCAAGGGTGGCAGTGTTTGACATCCACTCTCTGCTGCTCAGCAATGAGCAGGCAGATTTGGGAAGGCGTGGAGTGGGGTGGGGAGAGGCACTGCTACTTGCCTCTGAACTGCTGCTGGAGAAGAAATACTTCTGTAGTTAGTGTGAAAAGTGAAAAGAACTGTTGCTAGAGGGAGAGGCAGGGGCTTGAATCTGCAGACGAAGTACAATTTCAATCTGTCTGCCACGGTCTTCTTGCAGGAGCTCGGGAAGGTGGTTTAACATCCATATGCTTCTGTTCCTTGATGTCAGATCGAGTCAGTCATTCTAACCCACCAGAAACTGTCTGATGAAATCTCTTCTTGTCACAATGGAAGCTCCTTCATACCACTGGTGACAGCGTGTTCCTCAGTGACAGAGTTCTTGGTCAGAGCATCCTTAAAATGTCAGACAGCCTATGGTTAGGGCACAAAGCTGGGGCCTGGCCTGCCGAGATGCTTGGTTCACAGCAAACATTTGAATTTAGTTGCTGTTGGTCCTGAGAGGGAGCCCATCCCACACGGGTAACACCTCCTCTTCTTGGATGAGCTTCTGCTGACCTGGTGGAGGTGCCCTGCTGCTTTTCTTTTGTCCAGCAATTGGGTCTCTGCAAACACTGCAGAGGGGAAAGCTCACCCAGCCCCCGATCGTTACACCTCTCTCTGACACAGGAGCAGGGGCCCTAGAGGTAGCTTCACACAGCAAAACGTACTGAGCACCTAAAGCAACCCCTGCAAAAGCAGAGGAGCCCTGCTGAGCTCACCAGCAGCCAGATCTGTCTCCAAATCAAGTCCTGCTCTGGCACAAAGCGAACTGCACACAGATAAAGGAGAACACTTTCCCCCATCCAGCAGAGCACTGAATTCGAAGGGATGGTTTAGAGCTCAAAAGTAATTAATGTCTTTCAAGGGTAATTGACAGCTACCTTATATTAATGAGCTGTGCCTTCAGAGGTGGGGAACAGCTCCTTTAACCAAGGATTTGAACTGAAAACACAGGTTACAAGCACACCTGGAGCACAGGGGATGCTGAAAAAGGAACAGTTTTGCATTGGACAGGGCTCTGAGCAACCTGAAGATGTCCCTGCTCATTGCAGGGGGTTGGACTAGATGATCTTTAAAGGCCCCTTTTAACCCAAATTCTATGACTTCATGGCTTTTGGCCACGACCACCTGTGCCAAAACACCTCGTTAGCAAGGGAGAAATGCTGCAGAGCCTTTGCATGCCTCTGGGGTGCCCATATTTAGAGACAGCACCAAGGATGGCATGGCCCTGGTTCGCCATTTCTTTAATCTCATAAGAACTCTGTAGGAGTATCTTCTTAAGAAATATTATTGCTGTCACCCAAGGAGGAACAACACACACAGGAGAAGGAAATTGATTCAACAAGAGTTTGGACAACGTTCTCAGACACACGATGGGACTCTTGGGGTTGTCCTTTGCAGGACCAGGAGTTGGCCTTGATGTTCCTTGGAGGTCCCTTCAGGCTCAGGGTATTCTGTGACTCAGAACAAGAGAGTTTGCTCTGTTGAATGCTGCACCACACTCAGCCTCTGCCTTATGCCCCTCCCGTAATGAACTCCAGCACTCGGCCTCCCCACCCAGGCCAGAGAGCATGGGATTCAGCTCTGTTTGCTGTGGCTCTGACGTGGAATCAAAGCATGCATCAAAACAGTTAGTGTATTAGGATTCAGTCTGGATCATCCCTCTGCAGAGCCTGTGAGGGGCAATCTACCACATGCAGAAGGCTTTGCTTGTAGGATATGCTAAACTGATGTTCCTACTGCGACTTCAAAGTGATGATGACTTTTTGAAGTGAGCTTTAAAAGACCTTGCTCAGGAGACAATAGTGGTTTAGCTGCAGAAGCAGGGGGGTTAGCACAGGGCAACCCACCTTGTGACAGAAGTGCAGAAATCCTTGTTCATCTAATTCTCCAAGATTTGCATTAGTTCAGCACCAGGGTGGAAGTTCGTTAAAAACAAACAAACAAAAAAAACAAAACAACAAACCCGAAAAAACAACAAGAAAAAAAAAAAGGCAGATATTTCACAAAAGAAATATCTGTTTTCTGCTTTCCCCAGATCTGGTATTATCAAAACTGAAGAAATCACTGAAAATATCCTCTTGGGTTAAACACTTCTGCTCAGAAATAAGAGTGAAATAATTTTACAGTATTGTTAAAAATCTTATTGTTAGCACTGTGCTTCAGTCTTGCTTTGAATAAATCATATAATTTTTAAAAGTTACTCTATTTCAAAGCTGATAGCTGAATTAATTTCCATATATAGACATAATTAGTCAAAATTATCCCACGTCTTCACAAACGTGCTGTACTACCTGTTTTGTATTGGGTACACATAGATCTATACACCAGCCACACACAGAGATGTCTCATGCCTCTTCAAAATTCCTTCTCTTGAAACATGAAGTCCTTGATATGAATTACAAATCTCCATTTCCATCCCATTTCAGAGCTCTGTGCGTCTCGTCTTCCTTGTGGTTTACAAGTCACTAGTGTTTCTTTTTATTTCTGTATTTCAGTTGCTCTTTCCTTTCACCCATCTTTAGAGACAAAACAACGGGCAAAAAATACATTACAAGTAAAATGTCCATAGCTACCTCATTTTGGACACAGTGATATAAGATGGGCAAAGTTTGGGGGGAGAGTAAAGTGCTTATGAGACCAACTGGAGTATTTTTGATCAAAGACAAAAGACATTTCTGGGTACTCAGTATGCCAGATAGCATGACAATTTTTTTCCCAGTGTTATCAATGGGGTGGTAAAAGATATTACTCCCTCTACAAACCTTGTTTATTGGATGCTTCAGCATGCAGCAAGGCCTCATCCTTAACACAGAGGGTATTCACCATTACTCAAAAGTAAACAACTCATATTTATTTCATAAATATATTTAGCTGCATTTTCCTGGGCTGATTATACACTTCCAGTTCTCAATGTAAATAAAGATGAATTTTGATGAGCAGGTAACAGTTATTAATATTTCATTCCCTCTCCCTCCACTTCTATGTCCTCAGAAATTATCTCTCTTCATTTTTCTGAACATGAAAGTTTCCAAACTGTGAGACCTCATTTTGAAACACAACCCAGGGGAATCATGAAGTCGTTTAGGTTGGAAAAGCCCTCTAAGATCAACAAGTCAGAGTGTTCCCCCAACACTGCCAAGGCCACCACTAACCCATGTCCCCACATACCACATTTACACACCTTTTAAATCCTTCCAGGGATGTGGACTCAGCCACAAGTCCAGCTCTCCAGACCTGATGTTTTATAAAACGAGGTTGCAAAGCCCACAGGTCATCGTCGACTGGTGCCTCGCATCTCAAATGCTGCCCCTTACCAGATTTTCTACCACCAGTACTTTAATGAGAAAAGCCACAGCTCCAGTTCAGATCCAGCCCAGCCCTTAGGGACGTGCACATCCCATGGCAGCAGGAAGGACTTGGCTAAGTGTCTCCTCGTGCCACAGCCAGGTCAATGCCTCCTAAGTCTTCAAGCCAACATTAAAACTCTGGACAATGAACTGTGAAGTCTTAACACAAGCCTCCTTCGCAGAGGAAAGAAATAACACAGCTCACATTCCCAGCTCAAATATATGAGCTTTAGGTCCTAGTGGATTTAGAAACCTCAGAGAGTACCTAGCGTATGTTAACTCTGTGTGTGCTTGCACAGATGGCTTCAAGTGCACAGTGGACAGAGAAGTCCAGCACAGGCTGCTTCTTCAAATGCACAAATTGCCTACCTAAAGCCTGCACTGACTGCCATTCCTGCCTTCAAAGGAAACTGTTCTGTGGCTCTCTCTGCCCGTGGTCTTCTCCTCTGACCCACCATGAACACAAACTGTCCTGCTCTCTTTGAGTGATCTCATTAACTCTGCCCCAGATGAGGGCAGACCACTGATTCAATGAAATTTTTGAAAGACTAATGAATTGGGTCTGACCTGGAATTTGATCAGCTGAACTTCTGTCATTTGTAATTATAATAAATATTGTTCTAATTTTTTTTTTTAAAGGCGAGACTTCCCTCTACCTGCACAAGCACACAGGGACATTTCACCACTCATCTGCCTATACTGGGATCTAGTTCCCAGCTGCTCTCTATGATCTTAAAGCCATTACCCTCGGGACATATCCATGCAAACTCTCAGATGTATCATATATCAACCCCAAATCAGGTCAGAATTGACACAGCCAAGCAGGCTCTTGTCAAGGCAGAAATTTCACATCTGCCTGCAAGGGATCATCCAGACTTAGCCCACAGCTACACCTGATCTCATCCTCTGATTCATTTTTTATGTAATAACAATAAAAAACAATAGGTGAACAATTCCCAACACATTTAAGTATGGGAAAATTAAACATGACAAGACTGCGTTGGGCTCTTCCATCCTCAAGGTCAAGGTGTGCCACATGTTGTGCTTACACATGTGCTCCTCCCATTCATTATTAACAGACCAAATAAGACTAAACTTTAACCCAAAAAAGTAGAGACGGATGGAGTTCTACGGTTTGAGGTCACATAAGCAGTTCTGTCCTACTGGCATAGGCAGCCTTGAAAGAGTTTGACATATATAGCCCACCACGTTCAATCCTAAATAATTTCAGGGTGCTGATGGGGAAAAAGCCAGAGGGAAATCAGTTCTTGGCTTCCAACTTTATTTGCAACAGAAAGTTGCAAAGACTTGAGCAAAATTTCACGAGTTAGTGTAAACTGCAGTTGCACAGAAGACTGAATTAATTTTCAACTCTCTGTGCTCCTTAACATGATTTTAAGGACCAAGTGAGTGAACATCCCCTTTGCAAATGAATGATCTCATAGTAAAGGGCATGTACAGAGAATTGTTTGTTTAGAGAGAGGTTTCAAGGGAAATCAAGAACAGCCAGTATGTCTTTCCCGTGTTCTAAGGATAGCTGGAGGTCACACTGCAGAGAGCCCAGACTAACCTCAACCAGCTGAATAACTGGCTGTGCTCACCCCAGAGAAAAGATGGTCCGTGGAAAAACAACTTACTATGTAACCCAACAAAACCTCAGCTTCTCTTACGAATCAGGACACAATTTAGCCTTGCGAAAATATTGTAGCATTATGTCTTGAGAAACTCTTCAAGCCAGGACTCCTGATTTTCCAGCTGGATGATAAAAAGCTGTACCCATCACACACACAGGGATGGAGAAAGGCTCAGGCCTTGTGTTCCACTTGCAGCAGGTGCAGAGCCAGCCAAGTCCAGAGCAATGAGAATCGGCATGGGATGGGGAGACATGAGGGTCTGTCTACTGAGTGCACAAATGATTCATGACCAGTCTGATTCATGACCAAGCTGTGTCAGGGGAGGTTTAGATTGGGTTTTGGGAAAATTTCCTCATGGAAAGGGTTTTCCTGCCCTGACACAGCTGCCCAGAGGAGTGGTGGAGTCCCCATCCCTGGAGGGATTTAAAAGCCACATGGATGTGGCACTCTGATTGGGTTACTGGTGTCCTTGTCAGCTGTGTGGGAGTGGTTGGACTTGGTGATCTTAGAGGGCTTTTCCAACCTAAATGATTCTGTGATTCTGTGGACTGGCTCCTAAATCTCATGCACTTTTACATCTCCACTGGGAGCAGTAGATCTTACTAATGCAGCTGCCAGCTGTTATGAATGCTCTCTTCCCCCAGTGCTTTGGTAGGACATCAGACACCCTCAGAGTGACCCAAAACCCACAACACTCAAAGGAAAACAAGCACCTGACTTCGGTTTTGAGCCGGTCCCTTGCCTGATGGCTCAGCCACAGTTACACAATCCTAAGGTTTCATAAACTCAAGTGAAGCAGCATAAAGACGAACAATAGCCCTTCCTTGTAATTAATACCTGTAATGTAAATTGATCCAGGCTGCCAGTAGCAGCTGCTGGGTAAATAAGAATCTGTGACACTATCACTGTCAAAGGGCCATTGGCATACGATGCCACGGATGTGAGTGCAGGGAATAGAGGATCATTCAAACAGGAACACTTAAAATGTAACTTGTTCTCCTTGAGAAATGTGTGGCATTCTACAGGGAACCTGATGGGAGACATTTTTCTCAGATAAGTAAATGCAATCACTCAGGCATCTGCAGTTGCTAAGTAGTGCTGCCATTCTTGGTAGCTCTATTTGGATCATGAAAAGTACTTTACTTTTGTTTTTTGAGTGTGTGCGTCTGTTTTTTTCCATTATATGTTGACTGGTTTTGCTGCACATACTTTTCTGCATTTTTTTAATAATTCCTCTGCTTTTTTTCCTTGAAATTAAAGGAAAAAAATCACACACAAAAAAAATCATCTTCAAAAATCACAGTCCTGCAGGGATTCTCTGGTTGGCCTGTGCCTCCTCACCAAGAAAGAGGCTGAATCTCCCCATAGCATGATCTGTTTTGGTCCAAGCACCTTTCAAATATGCTTGAGATGCCTCTTCAACAAAGGAAAGATACGACCAGAAAAAAGCAGTTCATTTTTCTCAAGTCCTAGTCCATCCCACACATAGCACAGAGAAGATACACAACCCAGCAGTGACCTCCAGTTCAAGGGAGGAAGGAAAATCCGCATGAGAAAGATGGGAAAGCTCTCAAGAAGAAGATCAAAAGCTGAAGGTGCTGCAGGAAAGGGAACACGGAAGAAACTTGTTTGATTACCTCCAAAAACATTTCTGATTGTGACAGCAAACAGAGCGTGAAAGCAAAGCATGAAGAGAAGTTTGGCAGCAACAGTGACTGGGTGGTTTATAAAGAAAAACTAAAAAAAAAAGGGAAACAGTGATTGAAGAGACATAGCCAGAAAGGAGAAGAGTATGGCACTGGACACTGCTAGTGGGAACACAGGAGAGAGTTACTAATCTTTCTTTACAGGCACATAAACCCACCAAGCCACATAATTATTCAGTTATCTAGTGGCCTAGAAAATATTAATACCTAAGGAGTAAACACCAATATTTTAAACCATGGTGGGGGGGCGGGAGGAAAAAAACAAAAAAAAACAAAAAAAAACAAAACAAAACAAAACAAAACAAAAAAAAAAACAAAACAAAACAAAAAAAAAAAAAAAAAAACAAAAAAAAAAAAAAAAAAAAAAAGAAAAAAAACCCAACCAAAATT
>JAYRBT010000093.1:68885457-68895786 GCA_036023395.1 Myiotriccus ornatus
AAAAAAAAAAAAAAAAAAAAAAAAAAAAAAAAAAAAAAAAAAAAAAAAAAAAAAAAAAAAAAAAAAAAAAAAACACCCAACCAAATTTAGGGTAAATGACTTGTATGTACAGGGAAAATCATATCACAATCTCATTTCAGACCTTTACTGATCCAGAGGGAGGCAAATTAATTCAGATACATTTACATTTGCAGCTGACAGTTCACCACAGCACTCTGGGAATGTTTGTCTTTCATTAATTGTGGTTCAAGGGGAACTGCAACCTGAGATAGCAGAGCTAACCCTCTCCTCTTACAGATTCAGACCTGCCACCTGGAAGCCTTCCAACCCTTCACCCGTGGCTTTGGCCCCAGCCCAGCTCCCTGTATGCGCATGGGCGGGTGCGGGGCACCCACTGCCACTCAGCAGTGGGGTCTTCTCTCTGATAAAGGTGAAAAGAACAGATGCCCTTCTAACAAACGCCTGGTTAAAGCTTTTCTTTCACCCTTGGGAGATAATTTTATTTGTGTTTATCCTGTACGAAGCACAGAGTGAGCAGTCCCAAAACCACTTCTCCAGAAGAGCGAGCGCTCGGGACTTGCTGCTTGGCTGGTGAAATGCACAGTTGTTCCAGGAATTTCATTGGAGCTGAGCTCTTTTGTACCAGCTGAGGGTTTAGCCCACAAGTCCTTTCCTGCTGTGAGACAGGTGTTGAACAGGATGGAGGAAATCACATGCATTCCCTTGAATCATCTCTCCCAGGCAGGGGCAATAATAAATTCAGATAAGGTGTTGTGTCATTTAAAGATCTATTAAGATTGAATGGTTGACTTCGTCCTCAAGGGAACCTCTCCTTAATTGTGTATTGCTTTGACTCATTCACTACCTTCTCCAGACCCTTCCTGCCTCTTAATTCTTAACATTAAGACTGTCCTTAATTTTTCCAATTCACAAACCGACTGGATGAAAGAAGCGGCAAAATCCTTCAGCATATACAACCCCAGCAGTAACTGGGTGGGTTTTTTGCAGATAACATCTCCAGACGTTATCTCATTCCCCTGTGGCAGCCGCCCTGGGGATGTCTGCATTTCTAAAATGCTCCCACCTACACTTCCTGTCAATGAAAATTATCTGTGCACACTAGTTCGCACACAGTATCTTTTAATACTTAAATAGTCAACATACCAAAACTGTTTTAGAAGGTTGTATCTCAATAGGGCAAAATTACTAACAATTCAGGATCAATTTGGTTTATTGTTTCAGTGTTAACTTCAAACAGGACCTCAATAAAAATAACAGTACTCTGCCCTTCTAGAGCATCTATCAATGCTCACAGCAGGGTATTAAGGTTGGTAATAAACTGGTTTTACCAAAGGGTTGCTCCTAAGCAGTCATGTCAGCACATTATTGCAAGAAATCTACTGCTTATTCTCAGCTAGATGAGATACTAGAAAAAGCACAAGTTTCTCCTGTTTAGCACCAAACTATACACCTCTCTTTTCCCACAGACCCGTGGCTGGTGGCTGGTGTACTTCAACTCTGTGCCCAAAACCAAGCTCCCAGAAAAGGAGCAGTGCACTGGTGAGGCCATCAGGAAAACACCACTCGTTTTCCTCATTAGCACTCGCAGATAAACCGCTGACATCGCACCTGGGGCTGGTTCGCTGGCTCCACTTGCACATCTCGATCGCCTTCCCAATCACTTTACAGGCACTTATACACCACCACATGGCCTATACGCTGATACCAATTGAAGTTTGCAAGCTGTCCTGGCTTCATTTCAACATCATTAGCTTAAAACCACTATGAAAAACAGGCACCAGCTCCGTATCGACATCATACGCATACAGCAAACCAGCGTAGGGTTACAGCAAGAGGGTTTGTTTGCCTCTTTGTGGAAGTTTCCTGCAGGACATCACCAGAGCCTGGAAACACTCAGCTTTATACACAGGACAGTAACCACGCTGCCTCTTTGGATAGCACTCAAGGACACCAGGGTAGGATGCCTCTCATCTACACATGGCCATTTAATCTAATTTAATGTCGTAGACATGGATCCTTCAGCACTCAACCAACAAGTGGAGCTTCTCCAAACAGTGATTTATCCCACCCTAAGATGTCAGATCTAAAACTGGGAGAAGAAATTACCCTCTGGAGGTATCTTGCATCTTCCTATATCTCTCTCCACTGGCTATAAAGAAAACTCAAATCAGCTTAGACTATGCAATTACTTTTCATATCACAAAATCATCTCAAAGCAACACTGTCCTTTCTTACAAGGCGCCACCGGAAAGCCAAGCTTTTTTTTTTGTTTTTTTGGTTTTTTTTTTTGGTTGTTGAAAACCCTTACTTTTGGGCACATCCATGGGGTTCAGGCTGCCGATGAGGTCTCTGACGTAGAGTCCATCCCCATCCTCCTTGCTCAGCCAGTTGTTGCAGGGGAAGTAGAACCGGAGGTGGGGTCTGTTCATGTCGGTCACGATCACACGGTCGAGGAACCACCCGGCGTTCAGTCCAGTGTTGTCATGCTCAATCCTAGGGGAAGAACAACCCTGGTTTTGGTGTTTTGATTAAGACTGGCTGTAAATTTTGTGGAATATTGTATATTAGGCGAGGCTAGAGCATCTATACATACAATGCCTGTTTGTAGCCATCTACCCAAAGTGTTTCAAAGAACTCACAGGCTTTTACAGGGTATTTTAAAAGTAACAATATATTTGTGGGTAGATATGATAGGTGAATCTGTGGACTGTCACTTTCAAGGGGATGCACACAAACAGACACACACAGCCCTCCACATTCATTCAACATCTGCATTCATTCACCTTGCACTGCATATTTAAAACATAAGGGACTCTCTTCCCACCCTGTATCCCTTCTGCTCTCTTCTCCCTCTCACTTTGCTTTAACCACCTCTTCACAGCTTTCTTTGTACTACTTGCTAATTTTTAATTTTATAGTGGTCGGTCACATGGTGGTTAAACATAATAGTCATAATTTACATGACACTAATTTAGCAAAAGAGGATAGCAAACCCCATTTACCTCCACTGGGACATAAAAACAGTCCTAAACATTTTTCCCTGTGATTGGATATGACAGAAATACAATTCTTGGTGGGGTGCATGGATAGTTATAAGCAATACCGTAGGTGATTTCACGCTTCAGTTCAAATCTGAGGCAGTAAACAAGCTTTTACCACCCCTTAACTTCACCTTGATGGGAGCACGTTAACGAATGATGAATAAAACATGTCAGTGCTAAAACCTCTACAGCCTGTCATCCGATTAGCACCTTGCAGAGAAGGTGCTGTGGTTGTGCAATGCCGTGCAGGTACCTTATTTTCCTTATTTGTCCAACGTTGTTGGTTTTCACTCGGAACACGTCTGTTTTGCTCCTCTCAAAGGCCGTGCTGCTTCTGTAATGCACACGCGTCAAGAGCCGTGGTGAAAAACCAGCAACCTTGTCAGCAAGCACGCGTGGTGGCCTGACAGAGCGCTAGTGCTTAAGGATGAAGAAGTGTCATTCCTAGTATTGGAAAGGCCTAATTTTCAATACCCTCTCTCTTGTGAGAAGTTTTGGATGGTTTAAGTACTGGCATGTAACAGATTTTTTTCCCTTCTCAACCGCTAAGAGTCCTTACAGAAGCTGAGATGGAAGCTTCGGGGGAAATGCAATAAGCTTTCCACCTCAGTTTCCCACTCCCAGGCATGTCCTCTCCTGCCATCCTAGCCTCCAGGCATCAAGCAAACCCACTCCTCGAGGTGGAGCAAAGGGGCTCCACAGCCCAGCAAGTTCCCTGTGGAGCGACAGATATGCCCAGAGCTCAGCCAGAGAGAAAAGCATCCAACCACATCCAGCTTTCCAGGTCCATCTCCCATCAGTTTTTTAACAGCTACTAAAACTTGCTTCAACACTTTCTCCTATGATCTGCATCTCATCCAAAGTAAAACAATTGTAGGACTGGGAGTAGTTTGACTTTTTTGGTGAAGTGTTAAGCATGCTGTTTGTATTTCTCAGGCGCAAGCGGAAAAGCAATACAAAGTCTATTGGCCCAGGTCAGGGGACGTAGAATTTAATTCCCATTTTCTGCCTCTAGCCTGCGGTGTGATCCTTGGCAAGCACCTCCATCCTTTTATAAGCTAGGTCGTTCCACAAAAACACTATGAATAACATCAAAGCACAGCCTATCCTTGCTCTGAAGATGGAGCTTCTCCCATCTGCCCTCCCTGATGGGCCCCCATTTCACCTGGGCCGCTAAGCACGGCCATGGATGATTAAACNNNGCAAAATCCAGAAGTCATATTAAAACGAACAAAAAGCCACAGCACTTCAGCAGCAAAAAGCCGCAGTGACAAGAGGCTTGTGCTCAGAAAGTTAATGAATATTAATACTTCCAGCAAGGGGGTTCGGTTTTGCTCCATCTCACGTGTGCCTTGTTTACGGGTTATTTTGTGTTCTCCACACCCCCATGCCCAGACTTCCTCCTCCTCCATTCTGCTGTTTCAAACACCATGCCAGGAACATTGCCCAAGTATGGAAAGGCTAAAATGGTTAACCTTGTGAGAGACAATTAAACCCAGCTGAGCTTCCCCCAGCCTGGCTGTCGGAGAGAAAACAGCCAGTGAGTGTGAGGCAATTAGTCTGTCAGGCTTGAATGAGCATCATAATGACAGCAGCTTCTCCCTGTATTGGCTCCCGAGATCGATGCAGTGCTGCAGACTGCCACTGAGATGGCACAGGAGTATTAAGTGAGAATAATCAGCCCCAAGCTTTCAGTGCACCAGTGGCTGCTGGTTTGTGACAGTCCCACCGCTGTGCTGGGCTCCTTTAGTTGCTGGGATGAATGGGGGGGAGGAAACCTCCTTTTGGAGGGCACCTGAAAAGTGCCCACTGAGCAGATGCTTTGTGCATCCTGAAATAGCTTGGGGAAGCATTGGAAAACGTGACATAGTCCAGGACTCAAACCCCTGGGAAGTCTTGCTGTCAAAAGGTAGGAAGAATTTGACAAGTCTCTTCCCCTGAGGTGGAACTGCAGCACCAACTGCACGGAAAAGGAAAAATCCAATCCCTCCTTCTAGCATGTTTCAGTATTGCCAGTTACATGGGAAGAGAGTGAGTGAGGGAATATCTCACAATAAGTGGCTGTATTGAAATTTAGCCTAAAAAATGTGAGAGAAAAAGGGAAATTACAGCTGGGCCATGTCAGAGTCTGGTCCAGGCTAGGGCTGGGATAAGACATTCACAGCCTGATTACTGTAAGGAGCTCGTTACACAAAACAGTGGAGCACACTGCCTTGCACAGACCAGTGACAAATAAAGCAGGAAAAAACCTGACTTGGAAATTGCAGCATTACATTTCCAATATTCAGGCTTGACTGGCTTCAAACCCAGGGACCTTAGAGCATAAGCTTAGTTAGTCTAAGGTTCTGCTGAATTTCATGTGAGCACTATCATTAACCTGAAATACCAGGCCAAGGCAACAAGTGAAGTATGTTTCACTTGGATTTGTTATTTCACATATTTGATTGGCCTTCACATCTCTATTTTCTTTATAGTCTGTTGTAGCTTTTTTTTCCAATTGCTTTGTAAGAAACATCCAAAGAACTTCATCAAAGACTAGTATATGAAATTCTCATTTTTTTTGTGTCTGAAGTTGTTTTCAGATTCTTTCAGTCGAATAATTGCCTGCAGGCTGCACTGCTCATGGAGCTGCAAATGCACAATGATTCAGAACACTTTGTCCCCTGGTTGGGTAAGTCACGTTGCTAAAAATCACCGCAAGAACTGGTGCATATTCAAGCATAGTATTTATAAATCCCTGCATTCATCTCTTCTGCAGGCCATGGGCACAGGCAACAGAGCCAGTGCTATGAGAGTTTTGCTACTACTTGGTGTGTTGATGGCAAGAAACTCTCAATGATGCAGTTTTATATGCAAAAGTACATAAAATAAACATTTGTACTAGTAAATTTTTTTTTTAATAAAGCTGAATTAACAAGAGAAGATCCCACCACCTAAATGAAAGTCACATTTGAAATGGAAATTTTGAATATTTGTAGAAAATAGTCTTCACTTCTCATCAGCTAAGAGCACCCTTTCTACAGCTGTGCTCTTAGGAACAGAGGGAATACCTGGGTATTGATCACATCAGGGGCAAAAAAATAACAACCTTTAGCAGTGATGGGAGTTACCTAAAGCAATTTAGCTTTGAATTCCTGCTTAACAGTCATTTAAATTGCCCTTCCATTAAATGTTTTACCTGAAAATGCTTTTTACACACAGAACTGCCAGAAAAAGCACCGTGGATGAAGGGCTGCACAGAAGCACAAAGTGTTATTGTGGATGTCAGTTCGAACAAAATTTTAAAGATGCTCCATTAAACCATTAGAAAGAGTCAGTTCTTGGTTGCATCTCCCTGAAACGCTGCCCACAGGTCTGTCTGGTCCTGCCACTGAGGTTTAGCAGCATTAAGAGGAGTTGGGTATCAGGGATGATTTCGAAGGTCACACAGCAAAAAACATCCTACCGCCTGCCACTCTCTAGAAAAAAATAAATGCCATTGGGTTCACCTCAACCAAAGCTCATGGAAGGTGAGTTTCTCTTTAACATCTCATAGAATGAGATGTTAAATCATTTGGGTTGGAAAAGGTCCTCTAAGATCATCAAGTCCAGCTATTTCCCCAGCACTGCCAAGCCTATTACTAACCCATGTCCCCAGGTGCCACATTCACTGGGCTTTTAAATCCCTCCAGGCGTGGGGACTACAACACTGCCCTGGGCAGCTCTGTCAGGGCTGGACAACCCTTTCCATGAAGAAATTATTCCCAACATCCAACCGAAACCTCTCCTGGTGCATCTTGGGACTGTTTCCTTTCATCCTGTCCCTTGTTCCCTGAGAACAGAGCCCACCTGGCTTTCCCCACCTGTCAGGGAGTTGCAGAGAGCCAGAAGGCTCCCCTGAGCCTCCTTTTCTCCAGGATGAGCCCCTCCAGCTTCCTCAGCTGTTCCTCTTCAGACTTGCTCTCCAGACCCTTCCCCAGCTTCATTGTCTTTCCTTGGACTTGCTCCAGATCCTCCCTTTCTTGTCATGTCGAGGCCAAAATTGAACACAGGATTCAAGGTGTGACAGTAAGGAAATGGAATTTCTTCCGAAAAACACACAATGAAGCCTTCTCCCTCCCCATATATTTGCAATTGCTGTAATGGGCTCTCTCCACATCCTGTTTCCATGTAGGATTTTCCCTTCCATCCCTCAGGCAGCACCGTCTGTAAAGGTGGCAGGGATGAACACTGGTCAATCCCTGCTGTTTTGCTGGCTTGAAAGTACGGACAGCTTTGCTCATCCTCAGGTTGTCCAATGTACATTGTAGGCTGGGTGAATCTGTGTTATCAGGCCTCTGGATAAGATGGCAGCTTGCCAGAAGACGCAAAAGCTGTCAGAAAAATGCTGACAATGTGTTGGCCTCATCCCCCTGTTCCTCCCTACACATCCACTATCGATCGCTCCTGGAGAGAGGACACTGGCCTGTACAAACTTACAAACAGCCTAACTGCAAAAAAAACATATGTTCAAACCATATTTACTCTTAACACAGAGCTCCAATAGCAGCATCATTAACCTCCTTCTTGGAGCAACATATACTCCAGGGAGTTTGGTCTGCAAATATTTAGCCAAGACTGCTGTCATGAGCTGACAACATCAGTCAGCGGGTGGCTGGAAATACCCCGTGAGGCAGCACACATCCAAACACACTCCAGATGAAAAAGAAACCAGCAGAAAAGCACAGCCACTGTGGATGTCTCTGTACCAAGGACATTACTGACCAGCAGAAGAAATCCTGCTTAAGCAAGCACGGAAGAATCAGAGGAAAAACCAGTCCTACTTGAAAGGATTTGATTGGATTAGATGAACTGCTCTGGGGTGTAGCGGTGTGATGACACACCCAGGAGTCAAACACCAGCCCAAATCCACGGGAGCTTGTGTCTCAACTTACCCTGAAACTTTACAGACACACTGAAACAGCCCCTGCCTTATCCATAAGCCTTCCAGGTACAGATTTAGACAGCCTTAATGGCAGACATCGGGTAAGTGCTCCTTCACTTTGTACTGTGAGGAGCAGCAGAATCCTAATACCAGTTTTTCATCTTTGGTGGTGTGACTTGCGTAAAAAAAATAAAGCAGGGGTGTTTAATTTGTATCATCTTAGCTATGCTTTGTCACAGAATCACAGAATGGCCTAGGATGAAGGGACCTTAAAGATCATCTTGTTCCAACTCTCCCTGCCATGGGCAGGGACGTCTTTGTTGTCTGCTGCTGGTTGTTGTTTTCTGGAGAAACTGTGTACAAAGCAAACAGTGCCACTGACAAGATTGCAAAGTTTCCTCATCATTTCCCAGTATTAAATTCCATTTTGAATTGCACTGACTTTGCCAAATTTGGGGGCAAATTTTACTCAGTTGTAAATTTGCGTCCCATTCCCAAGGGGAAATATTTTTTAAATTTTTCACAGGAATGAGCTCATGCACTTTTAAAACTCACATCAGTGAGTTGGGATAGGGGCAGGATTTTGAGCAAGACAGGGTGGTTGAGTTTTTTCAAGGAAGACACCTTATACTCATCCCATGGAGAATCTGGGCACGTTTTACAGTCTGAAAAATGCTGCTGGACACTTGATCAGCAAGGACCTAGGTCTAGCAGCTGAATTCCCTTAAAAGTCTGGCTATTTTAAGCAATTTGCTGTTCTTCTCTCAAAGGCTTGACCTTCCTTGCAGTTGTACCACCAGCTGCTACTTGCGTAGGTGCCGCTGGATTATAATTTATACATAGGCCAATTCTACAGGCTTTTGTTATTTGGGTTGTTCAACGCTGCTGTCTAAGCGCCCGTCTCAGGTATTTTGTTCCTGAAATGCTATACATAGGCTAGGTAATAAGCCTGAGCAACAGAGGTGGGGGGGGGAAATATCCCACTCAATTTCTTTTTCAGAAGGGAATGTGCCGTCGCTTAACGCCGTCCCAGATCATTACGTCTTCAGAGCGCACTGTAAGTGATGCAGGTTTGTACGGGTGTAAATCAGAGCACAGTCAGATACATAAACAGCTTTAAGACGGGAAACATCCCGTGGCATTAAAGGAAAAGCATTGCAGCTCATCTCTGAAGCGGCACTTAGGCAGGAACGTGAGAATCGCTGCCCCACACATGCTTGGGGTTCATTTGCTTCCTAGCCTGAACAGAATCTTCTGTACCAACTTATCTAACCCTTCCTAACTTATTATATTAACTACTCAGAGTAAATAAGCCTGCTTTCCTTCCTCTATTTATTTATTTATTTATCCCAGAGCAGTTAAACAACAAAATCAGATCTTCTGCAGCTGGGGTTGCCTTAAACTGTATCAGAGCTACAAAGCTTACCACCCTCTAAATACAACCACGTACATACCCTGCAAGTCATATGTATTTCCTGGCATTAGGAACAGAAAAAGCTCTGTATAGCCAGCCAAGACCAGGTAAAAGAGACTGCCAATTAAAAGTATTCAGCATAAGGAATTAAAAAAAAAAAAAAAATTTCCATTGTATAGTCCTCAAATTCAGTAAGAAGCCAGCTGTCACCAGTTATCTCATCTTTCTTCCAGATTGCCATAGCTGCTGAATCTTCTCTTTTTTCCTTTTTTTTTTTTTTCCAAAGCAAAAATCTCACCATGAATGTTAATTGCGGTTGTCAAAAGCTGGACCAGGTAAGCCTGACACTGAAATGTGGCTTCATTTACACTAGCAAGAAATATATAAATTTGGACTAAACTCTGTGAATGAGCTGGTGGTGGCACTCCCAGCTGAATTTTGCATTTGTTCCTTGGCCTCAGCCTGTTGGAAAGCACATGAGCATGGAGAAATAAAATACTGTGTAGGATCACCACTCTTTGGTCAGTGTTGGGCCCCAGAGAATCAATTCGTGCCTATAGAAAAGGTGTTGGAAACTGCCAAAATGCCACCCAGGAATGCCTTGGTGTTCACCCATGATGGAGCCAGTGGAAAGAAACTCATTTGTGGTGGTGTTTTTACCTTCTGGCTGAGCTGTGGCTGGTGCAGGATGGCAGGTGGGGGACTGGAGAATTGTGTGAGCTGGGTTTGAAGACGGATTTCGCCAAGAGCTGCTGGGCCCAAGCAGCACTTTGCCAGCACCTGTCCACCACCTCCATCACCAGTGTTACCGTCCCCCCGAAATGACAGACTGTGACTGCAAAGGAGGAGTCAGTCTAGTCCCTCCCAGGCCCTAAACACTACCTGACTGAACATCCTTGCCTAAGTCAATCACAGAATGACAGAACGGTTTGGGTTGGACACGACCTTAA
>JAYRBT010000093.1:68895886-68910829 GCA_036023395.1 Myiotriccus ornatus
CCTCGGGCAGGGACACCTTCCACTAGCCCAGGTTGCTCCAGGCCCCGTCTCACCCTTCCAGGGATGGGGCAGCCACAGCTTCTCTGGGCAACCTTTGCCAGTGCTTCACCATCTTCATAGACAAGAATTCCGACCTAATACCTGATCTAAAACCCTGTTCTCCGTAAATTTAAAGCCAATTCCCCCTTGTCCTCCCACTGCGTGCCCTTTCTTGTAGGCCCCCTTTAGGTAAGCATATTTTGGGTGCTGCCCCTTCCAGGACTGTTGTTCCTCCTGACAAGTCAGGGCAAAGATGTGTGCCTTTCACAGTTACCTTATTGCTGGCCAGTGTTAGAAACACGTGATAATTCATCAGTTTGCCATGTCTTCCATTTACCGCGCACGACACAAAGACCTGAAATGTCATGGATTTCACTACCAGCACACAATCACGGAAGAAGCAAGAGAAACCTATTCTAACCAGAAGCTGAAATGGTAGTACCATCTTTAGGCAATGCATGATATTTTAGCTACCTGTCATACATGAGGAAATGTAAGCTCCCGTAAAATGTCATGCATTTGCAGTCATAGGTGAACTCGTGTAAACATTTAGTTGAAAGATGCATGAGATTCCATCCTTTTGCCATATTAACAAATCTGCACAGCAAGTTTTGGGGGGAAACTGACTACTTCATGGTTTGATTCATGAGACAAGACTTTAAAATAAGCTTGTCTGGAGACACTTCTACCTTTTTTCTCGTTGTTCCTCAGTGAAGCACTGTAAAGTGCCAGACTTTGCTTAGAGACACAGAAATTTTGCTGACTTTTGGGAAACCCCCTCTGGAAAGCTGTAGTTGCAGTTCTAGCGGTCACCTCCTGTGGGACCACTTTTAAGAGCCCTGAGCTGCAGAAGGTTGCCTTCCCGTGCCTTTCATCCTTGCTTACCGACACCTCAGCCATCTGCAGCTCTGCAGCAACAGGGACCAAGACCAAAATGCTAATCCAGGTCTGAACAAACTCAGAGTGCTGCTGCTGCAACCTCAAATAATCCCTGTGTGTCCTTTCTTTTTTTTTCTGTCACGAAGTGAAAATGGTGAGAGCAGGAGGAAAGACCAGGCATTAAACAAAGTGCCTGTACAATCAGTAGCTTGTTTAAGGCCACAGCTGATTGAGAAATCTGTTATGGAGATCTCCTAACTTATTCTTTAAAGAGCATACAGTGGGTATATATATATATATACACATATATAAGTTAATATTTGGATTCTTTCCATAGCCATGAGCAGATGACCACTTTCCCAGTGAAATGGCTATTTATGTAAATGCTGACCACAAGAAAACTCCCTGGAAAGCAGCTGTTGCTTTGATGGCTTTGCCAAATGCTACGAGGCAGGTTTGGGTTCTAGAAGCTCTTTCCTCAGCAGAGCTGCTGCTGCTCTCAGCTCTGTCACTGACCTGCTGTGGTTCCACATCTTCTTTTACCTGCTTGCCTCAGGTTTCCTTCTCTGTTAAATCAAGGAAAACAGAACTTCATTTTGTAAGTTCATTTGGGAGGTTTGGATGAAAATCACAGAAGACAAAACATTTTGTACAAGTAAATAATATACAATCTTCCTGATGATTCTGGATGATAAAACTCCTTTGCCTAGCTCTGATTTCTGAATTTCAAATATGGCAAACAGGCCTGAAATTTCATGTATTTTCTTTACCATTCCCATATCATTTTCTTTACAGACTCTCATGTTTGAGTTGTTTCACTGGGAAGAGAAGCTCTTTTGAGGGTAAAATTTAAAATAGCTGCAGGTACCTCTTGTCGGGGCTGTAGAAATGGAGAAAATGTGAAGTTACCGTGTGACATTAGCACAGGATTAATAACTTTGAAACACATTTTCAAGAAAACCAAAACAATAAGAACACCGAACAAACTGAGACACACAGCCTCTCTTACACCCTGTGGAGAAGGGATTTCTGCTTTATCTTAGTGCAGTTGCCTGGCTAAGGAGAAATTAGTGCATGCAGAGCTGGGACTTTATTAAAAGTCATCTTGCTTTTATGGGAAATGAGCACCTGCTGGCCCTGATGCTAACTTCTTAAATTTATAAAAAAAAAAAAAGGGAAAAAAAAAAAAAAAGCAAAAAAGCTATTTAGAGAGTCAAAAGTCTCTTAATAGGTTCTTAAATTATAAAATATGGCTTCCACTAAGTTCAGCATGGTGTTAAGGAGTGGGAAGTTGCATCTACAGCATGGCTTTGGTATCAGCTGGGGGAAAATAGAACAGGACCACCACAGTGGTGTTCAACCACAACAGTGGGCAGCAAGTCACACAGCAGATAGGATGGAAGCAGTCTAAATTAGGAGTCAGTTTAAATTCTTCCATTTCTGCTTGCCTCAGATTTCCTATGGCTGGGTGTGGGTGGTTACCTATCAACATTACTTCAAACTCACTGAGTTACTCTTCAGAATCATTCAAGGACATTTATGTCTGTACCTGACTAGCATGGAGACCTCAGTGGGATTTAGACATGGGAATGTAGCCCATCATGCCCACTCCAACAAGCAATGAATATTCTCAGCTCCTAAACTGGGAGGTCCTAAAATAAGCTTTAAGAGAAGCAAATATCCCCACACCTTGCAAGTGTGAGCCTTATATAATATGGATTTCCACCTACAGAAGGGAATGCAGGTTTGCAAGGGGTTGGGTAAGAAATATGCAATGGCAAAAATTCAGATTTCCCTAGTGATCTCAAAATACCTTTTAGATTTATTCCCTCTGCATCCATCAGCATGATATTATGCTACATCAAAATGCAGTAATAGTCCCTGAAGAACAGGCCTCAAAGATAAGATTTCCTTCTAGATACTCACTTGCTTGTAAGGTGGGTCTTGGGAGTAATCCCATGTTCTCCAAAGAGAGTAACAAAGACATTGGCGTCTGTTCCTGCTCCCCGGACATCTCCTGTCACTGTCACCACCTCGTAAACTGTGGAAGGAGAAAGGAAAGGTCAAGACAAGAGGAGAAAGCCCTTGCCCTACATGTTATAGGTCCAAGTATCCCCAAACCTGAGCTGCAAGACAGACCCCCGAGATGGATCTGTGCACCCACCACCCAAACAAGCCCATTTCTTGGGCAGGGCATGGTCAACCCAACTGCTGAAAATCAACACATCAAACCAAAACTGGTGGAGATGCTTTGTATGGGCAGAGAGGGACTGGGTTAGGACAGATTTTTGCTGCACATAGAACACTTCTCCGTGAACATGTTGCCTCCCCTACCATAATGCATGTGCATGTGTTACATGTAACAGCTGAATTTATGTGAAGTGTTAAAGCTGTTGAGCCACTTTTCATTAATGCACATGTCAGTGCAATGCACACTTTGCTGTTTGCTTGGCTAAGATATTTGTATCAAAGCCGAGACATCACTACAGCCTTCAGTTGTCCTGGAGACTTTACCGAAGGCAAAATGGTAAATCATGAGGAGTGTCACGGTCTGAGTTGGAAGGGACCCACAAGGACTGTTGAGTCCAACTCCTCCTCCTGTGTAGGGCAAACAGGGCAACCCCCAAACCCCACCCATTTCACGAGAGCATTGTGCAAAGACTTCTTGAGCTCTCGCAGCCTTGCTGCTGTGACCATTGCCCTGGGGAGCCTGTTCAGTGCCCAGCCACCCTCTGGGGGAAGAACCTTTTCCTGAGATCCAGCCTAAAGTTCCCCAGACAAAGGTAGGAAAACACTTAAATTGAAGTGTAAAAGCTCTATCTATTTATCTTTCCAAGTAGTAGATTGAGTGATGACTTTATTTACACACAAATATATCTTCTTCAGAGACACACGACTTTAAAAGAGCCTTTTACTCAAGGGGCATGACAAGATCCAGTGGCCAGAAGGTAGCATTAGACAGATTCAAATTCCAGTCAGACACATATCTCTTAGACAGGATGATGAGTGAAGATAGAACAAGACTTGAGGCTTGAACACAGGTTACCTTTGTGAAGGACATGTCTTGGTTGGCTCAATACAGAAGAAACTGGAAGAAACTGTAACACTTTGCCTGTGGCCAAAACAGCATCTTCATGGCCCTTTTTGGCTTCACACAACATGAGGATCATTACCTAATAACATTTCAGCCTCAGACCTATAAAATGGAGGCTAAACTTTAATCATTTCATCCTGCACAGCCTGAATGCTTGGTGTGTGATTTCTCAGAACTAATGCTGTAAAAATGTCCTTCATGGGTGCATTAGAACTGTTAATATATTTTGTTAGCACCCATCTTTCCCTTACTACATCAAGTATATATTCTATTCACATATGTATTCTATATAAATATTCAAAAGAGACAAAAAGTGTTTTGGAACTCTGCTCTGAGCATCAGATGGTTTTTCCTACTAACAACTCTTCCCTTGAAACAGCACCAAGAAGAAATTTAATCACTGTTTCAACCAAAAAACACGGAGACAGGGCAAAATCCAGGGCACTCACATAAAACTGATTGAAAAGTATTCCTCATTTCCAGCAGCTCTATTGCATTGAGTCAGGGGGGAAAAAAAAAAACAAAAAAACAAAAAAAGGCAATATTTTGCTAACTTCACCTTTCCATGAATGTAAATAGGACAGAAAGGGGGGCATTATTGTAATAATACAGTAAGTTGTGATGTGGGCTTGGCAACATTTTGAGAATCCCTTGCCTTGGCACATTTCATTTACAGGAAGAGACTTGTTTTCTTTAAAAAAAAAAAAAAAAAAATCCACAGCTTGCACATGAGTAATATGTATGAACAGTGTTTTCATTTCACCTTCCTCCTGTTAGCATTCCCACGTGCCAACGGGAGATGTTTGGCATAGCAGGGAGAGACAGACAGCGTGTTTGCATTAGCCATTAACAGGAGGGAGATTTGTAATCTGCCCTGCCCCGGTGAGTCAGCACCCTTCACTCCGTGGTTTTCAGCTGTATTGACTCTGCTTTGGAAACAGGGAGCTCACATTATAATATAGATGCACTTATAGCAGCCTTTTATGTCTGATCATCTCAAAGACCATTACGACTTATCCTTACAGTGGAAGTACTCATCACTGTTAGAGCATCCTACAGGCACTGCCAGAGTGGCAGCTACAGCTGAGCAAAATTCAATGTCTGCAGCAAAACATGCAGCAAAATCTGTCCTAACTCAGTCCCTCTCTGCCCACATAAAGTGTGCCCAGCATCCGTCCGCAAGATTCAACAACTGGACGTGGCGCTCAGTGCTCTGCTCTTGTTGACAAGCTGATACGATCAGATAACCTTGGAGGTCCTTTGCAACACTAATAATTCAATAATTGTAAGCTTCTATTAGGGAAAAGAGCCTTTAAGGCATCCTCCCTCCTTTCCCCACAGAGGCTCAGCAAAATTTGACCCTGTTTCTGTTTTCAGGGCTGAGGTCAAGTTGTGCTCAGCTTCATGCTGGCAGGCAGGCATGCGGCTGAAAGCATTTTTCCTTTGAAAAGGCAGAAAAAGCAGCCATCACAACACTCTGTAAGTTCTCAGAAACCTTTCAAAAGTTCAGGCAGATTTCCTAGGGAGGTGGTTTTTTTTAGTGCTAGAGAAATGTTAGGACTTACATGTTATATGTGCAAGCAGAGTCTGTTATGTTATATCTGCCTATCAAGTGAAACCCATTCCTAAACTGGTCTGCTGCACCTCTACAGGTTTTGACATCACCTCATCTATACATCAAACCTTAATTTCATTACAAAAGTTATAAGTCAGATTGATCTACTTCCACTTTTCAACTCCAAACAAGTGAGGTGAGGGGATACAAGAAAATTGTCTAAGATGAAACCATCAACAAGCCCCAGTTCCCCTCCCCTACCCCCCCATAAAAATCAAGCCCCTCATCTGATTTCCACAGTGGGAGTCTCACACTTTGAAAAATCCACAACCCATGAGTACATACAACTTTGCTCTTTAGGTTCACAACCCCAGATTCAGCCTCCAGGCAACACAGTGAGCAGGCAGCACATGGATAAGCAGATTTTACCAGGGAAGATGTGCTGAGCCCTGCTCCATTAGCACCTGTCACTACCAAGCATACGCTGCAGTTAGCACCATTTTAATTAACTTTGCAATGAGGGAGGAAAAAGGGGGGGTCTGGGCTGGTGACACCAGCACATCACTGTGTTTGACAAGTGTCACATTGCACCCGTGGAGGTGGGGGAAAAGGCCCTGATACCCCTTCTCCAGCACTACAGCTGGTTTGCCAGCTGTGCAAACAAATGATGTCACAGCTTCCCAGTGATGTCATGGATTCAGGGCCCATAATTTCCTTTGCAGGAAGAAAATAAAACTCTAATACTAATATTGGTGTTAACGCTTTCTGGAAAAGGCTCATGGAGACAAATGTAGCTTATTTAACCACTTCCTTCAAAGGCATGAATGTTCAGTGGTCTGGATTTGGGATTGTTTCCTTTCTTTGACTTTCTTTTATTTTTGTTCAGCTCCTGACAGCTGATGGGTGTCATATTTGCTGGGAGCATCTCTGCAGCTTGAGGACCCAGCAGGCAGAAAAGGATACAGTGCTGGGATGAGGGTCAGCATTTTGTACCCCAAGTCCCTTTGCTGGGAACAGCGTCCATGATGTAAGCCAACAAGAGCTGTAGATTAGTGACATTTCTTAACCACCCCATGAGGTGGTTCCTCAGTATGTAGTGGCTTTACTTTTAGATGTTTGACATCATTGAGGGTTATAGCAGTGAGGCTTTTGTCTCCTCAGAAAGATCTGCTCCCACAGTGGAGTTTGGGAGGGGTGAGTCAGCCGCATTGACATCTCCTCCACAGAGTCAGCTGAGACCCCAATGCTGAGCAGATACTGCAGAGTTCTATCAGCTGCACGCCTCAAGAGTTCGTGGTTTCCCAATCTTAGTCTGCAGGTATTGAAACATGAACTTGCTTCAGAGCTTTGCAAATACCTTTTTTAGTCTCCCACGATGTAAAAACCAACTCCTTGTGTTCCTGCTGTTCTTACACAGTGAGAGGTACTTCGGCAGAGATCTCAGCCCCTCTGTGGATGGACAGCTTTGCACCCCCGATGCCCCTATTTCCTTCTTGGTCAAACACAAACTGCAAACCATGACACTACCATTGTTTCTCCATATGAGATACTGGCTCTGGTCATCCACCTCCCTTCAGACATGGACAGGATGCCCCAAAGGTCTTCACCCAAGCTGCTGTGTGGTCAGCTCATTAAGCCAAACTAAGATGCTCCTGCCATGGGGACTTGGAGCAACCTGGCTGCAGGCTCCAGGCTCCTGGCTCCAGCTTATCCCGGCCCGTAACCGAGGGGTGGAATTAGATGGCCTTAGAGGTCCCTTCCAACCCAAATCATTCTATGATCTCTGCTACTCCTTAATGCTTTTCCTAGCAGTGTTGGCTGAGTTTATCATATACCATTGGAAGAAAAGCCCCAAAGAGTGGCCAGCAAACAAAAGAGAGAATGCTGGATCCCAGTCTGAATATCATTTCCTGCATGGGTCATTGCTCACAGGAATATACCTACATTTAGGTGCTTTTAAATGGCAAGTAACCCCACCCCGAGGCCAAGGTAAGTCTATTCTGAGTGCTCAGAACATGGCCAGGTTAGAGTAAGCTAAAGTGTTAATATGGGAACACTTAACTTCCAGCCCTGTCTCTAAATCTTGCTTTCCTCCCAGTGGACCAGGAAGAGTCAATACAAAGCTTTAATACAGTTAGTGATACAGGCCCTTTTGTTCCAAATACTATCGCTATCAAGTGAAATTTAGTTCACTTATCTCCTCTGGTAGATACTGAATCCCCGTCTGACTGCGCTGTTCAGCTATCCAGCGCGAAGACTGCAGAAACCAGTGAAAGTTTCAGCAAGCTAAACGGGGCTGATTTACTATGCACTGCAATTCTATTACTGCTTTTCTCAGGCATATACAAGCTCAATAAAGGAAATTATAGACGCTAGTTTCTCTGCTGAAAATAAGCATTCAAAAGTGGTCATTTCAAGTGCAAGACACAGACAGAATAAAATCAGTGTCGAGTTACATTGCAGCATCACTGGAAGGACTTACATCCATTTCCCTGCCTTGCAGAAAGAGCTGATACTATAAATTCATCCATTCAGTGGAGAAACGCTTCAAAATGACTGCCAAAATTATTGTAAAGCCGTAGAGACTGACAAGTGGAGACTGAGATCCATCAGCCAAGAGCAAGCAAAATTCCCTTAGCTGCATAAGGAAGGAATATCTCCAGGGCGGAAGAGTCCTTTGGCTGATAAATTCAGGTTTTCCTGACTTTAGCAACACAGAATGGCTCAGCACCTATTATGGCAGTGACTGCAAGTCCCGTTCTCACACTCCTCATACGGAGAACTGAGATGGACCTCATGATAGTGCCTAACTGCTGTCTAGAAAGAATGGGCCTTGGCAGAAAAAAAAAAGAGGGTTATACCACAAGAATGATTAAGCAGATAGAATAAGACAGAAAAGCTAGCAAGGAGTCATGGAAGAGTTTGGTAAGGAAGAGGGAAAGCAGAAAACACAGGTTTCTGAAGGGAGAGCGTCAGAGGATGGACCAGGCTCTTCTTGGCAGTGCCAAACAATGGGACAAGAGGAAACAGGAAGAAACTGATGCTGAGGAAGTTCCAGATGAACATGAGGAAGAACTTCTGTGCAGTGACTGAGCACTAAACAGGCTTCCAAGTGAGGATGTGGAGTGTCCTCACTGGAGATATTCCAGAAACATCTGTACACAATCCTGTGCCATGTGCTCTTGGATGGCCCTGCTTGAGCAGGGAGGCAGGACCAGATGACCCACTGTGGTCCCTTCCAACCTCACCCATTCTGTGATTCATCTTGATTATAAACCCAAATCAACACCTACTGCTTTGAAGCCATGGCTCTCAGAGCTGCCTTCAGAGGCATCTGTGTAGTAGGATGCATTTGCTTCAGCAGTAATGGCTGTTTGCACTTCACTGCACTTCCAGTTGGGAATTCGCTGATTATTCTCAATATTCACTTCATGTTGACTCATGCAAAGCACCAATCACTCTGGCTCCTACTGAAGCACTTCAGAGTGTGTTTGTCTTGGAGCGCCTGAAGAGCACCTTGACATTTATGCAAAATACTTGGAAGCTTTTAAGGGTCTTTGCTGACTGTTACGGGTTACGTTTGCCAAAAAGATGCTCTATGCATGTGAACACTCCAGTTAAATACTTATTATGTTTACAGTTAAATCAGGACCACCCTCTGCCCACCATGAAGGTGGGCCTCTGAAATCAGAGTCTGTTTGTTTTTAGCAAGCCACAGTTTGGGCAATAACCTCTTGTCATACAAAAAAATGAGTCAAATTCTCTTCTCATTTCACTCTGGGGCAAATCCTGGCTAACTCCATTGACTTCAGCACAATGGCTTTGGATTCATACCGGCAAAACTGTGAGCAGATTTGGGCCTCCCACATTAAGAGAGATTGCTTGCTCTTTATGTGCTGTATGGAAAGCAGCTTTTGAGTCTGGCATGGATGCCAAATTAATTATTCAAAGGAAAAGAGAAGGATTTTTTTCCACAAGTATTTAGACCGATTGCACACTCTTACATGTCTTGCTATTCATAGATAGTACAAAGAATTGCAGAATTAATAGTATCTTGCATTTTGAGGCATGTCACAGCCATGAATTAGGGAAGTTTCCTGCAAACTTACTGTTAATACAAACAAATTTCATTATTTTGAGCTGTGAAACATCATTTAGTTCTCAAAATATAAATCCAAAGCTGAACACTGTCCTGCCCATTACCACAGGCAGAGTAGTTGTGGTTTGGAGTTTGTTTACTTCATCAGCTATTGCAAAATCAACATTTCATTCTCGTGCACTATAGGAAGCCAAACTTGATTCATCTGGTGCTCCAGCTATCACTTAAAAGTGCTTTTGCCTGAGCACCACCAGGAAAAACCATCTCGGTTCTTTGCTGGAACTGCAAAGTAGAATTAGCTTAAAATAAAATCGACATCTTTGTTATTCAAGTTTAAATTGTGTTGGAGGAAAACACTGTGCCTCAGGGGAGAGAAACATTAGCAGCAGAAACCTGTTCCATTTCTTTCATCATCTTTCAGAGGCAAGAAGGGCCTGCCAGGACATGGCATATCTCTGAATCACAACTATTGACAAGAACATTAGGCACTGCTGTCCAATGGGAAGTGTATAACACAGCCAGGGTAAAATATGGAATTGATTTTATCTGCAGCACTGAACAAAGTCTGTGGTAGAGCAACGCATCTGCAGAATGCAACTGGAAGCAATTCCCTGCTGTCCATCATGGCTATGATTAGAGGGAGGGAACAGCTCTCCTATGAGGAAAGGCTGAGAGAATTGGGATAGTTCAGCCTGGAGAAGAGAAGGCGCTGGGGTGACCTAATTACAGCCTTCTGGTACCCGAAGCGTGCCTATAAAAAAGCTCAGCAGTGACTCTGGACAAGGGTCTGGAGTGACAGGACAAGGGGGAATGGCTTCCTACTGGCAGTGGGCAGGGTTAGATGGGATATTGGGATGAAATTCGTAGTTGTGCAGTAGGTGAGGCCCTGGCACAGGTTGCCCAGAGAAGGTGTGGCTACTCCATCCCTCGAAGTGTCCAAGGCCAAGTTGGACAGGGCTTGGAGCAACCTGGGATAGTGAAAGGTGTCCCTGCCCTTGGCAGGAGGTGGAACAAGATGACCTTAAAGGTCCCTTCCAACCCAAACTGTTCTCTGGTTCTGTGATTCTATGTCACCAGACTCTGACAAGAATCTCCACTTTCTTCTAGTTATCTAGGCATCACAAGAACCAAGACCAAGGAGAGATGGTCTCCTTGCTGCCAGCCCTGACCCCAACACCCAGGCAGGAGGAAGAGCAATTTCACCAAATATTCCTTTTTTTTTTGCATATACACACCCAGCACCCTTGGCCTGGGAGGCATTGCAGGTGTTGGATCCTGGATGTTCCCTGACACAAGCAAGGCAAGACATTTCTCACAGTTTGTTTCTGGGGAAGGGCTGAGTTTTATTCACAGGGAAGAACACACTGACAATAACACGTTTCAAAACTGCTTGGCCCAAGGAGGCGAATCCAGCGGGAATGTGTTCAGGAGTGAACAGCTGGCAAAGCCACCAGCAGGTGAGGACTGGGTGATATTCTGAGCAGGAACAGCCACCCCATGACAGGCTGCAAGCTGGGGGGGTGACAGTGTGCCCTTGGCAGCTCTCCGATGAGGAACCAGCATATTTTGCTCCTGGGAGCTGATTTCTAGCTGTATTTCACGTTGATGCTTGGCATAAGCAGGGATTGGTGCCTGTCAGAAGCTTGTTATAAATATAAGTTAAGTGTGCTGCTTGTATTTACAAGTGCATTGTTAGACGTCATTATGAATTAGGTTGGATGGGGTTTGGAGTAACCTGGTTTGGTGGAAGGTGTCCCTGCCCCTGGGAGGGGGTTGGAAGTAGGTGATATTTAAGGTCCCTTCTAACTCAAACCGTTCTAAGATTCTATGATTCTGTGAATTAATCATAACTCCCCAATTTAAGCATTTGAGGTATACAGTTATATATATATATATATAGTTGCACTATCCAAATAGCACCTTAAAAATAGTTAATAAATAAAATTAATTGATGCAACCTGTGGCTTTCCTGTCTCACACCACTTCCTTCTTTACAAATGTGCCCTAATTAGCACTTATGGTTCACAGAGAAAGTCTGAATGAGACACTACTATGATACAGATGAAAAGTAGAGTGAATCAGACCAATGCTGAAAAATACAGCAGGTCTGAACATCAGAGGGTGAAGTGCCAAAAAGACCTATTTTCCAATAACCACATTCAATTACAGCAACAATGCACAAGTACTTTTTGATATGTGTCCAGTGTGTCTTGGAGTACGTGTAAATCCATCAACAAAAGGCACAGTTATTATTTTCAGTCTTTCTTTAAGTGTTTCCACTCTGTGTCATCGTGTTGCACAGCAGTGTCCAGCAAGGAAGAAAAACTCCACTGACAATGCCTGGGGTACTATCTGCACCCGAAAGGCATTGAGAATAAATAAACATTTCTTGGAGCAGCAATAGTCAGCCAAGAAGAGGCCTTAACCCGACGAAAATACATTGTGAATCTGGAAGTCGTACCCTGGCTGCATGACCTGGACAGCTGAAAGAGAAGCAAACCCCCAGTAAATCACCACATCCCAGCACCAGTCAGAGGTTCTTGGCACCAAACCCACAACAAGTCTCTGCTTTTCTATTCAGATGAATAAACCACCTCACCTGAGGCTGTGGGATTGACCTAGGCAGGCATAAAATACTGGTTTGCCCTGGTCTGCTTCCTGTGCTCAGTCATTTACAGCTCAGTACTATTTTCTGCCCACACTTTCCATCCAGACTGAGGCAATGTTGCCATTTTAATGGAACAGTATTCAGATACTAGTCCAAATTCCCAGGGACAGGATGATAAACAGCTTCACAGAGGGCCTGGAAGATGTATATTTAACAAAGTATAAATGGGAACAAAACTAATGATCCTTAAAATATCAATGCAGTCCTGAAACTGGGAATTTGATGCACCAGTGGAGGGAATTGCTGTACCTGTGAGCAAAGGCAGCTCCTCAGTTCGCTTTCTGCAACCAGGGAATGAAAAACTACCCAGACAAAGCTTGGATTTTCTAAAGACACGGGAATCTCAATTAGTTTCTTGAGGAAGAAAAGAGAAAAGAGAGAAAGGAGGAAGAAAAAGGAGGAAGGAAAAAATTAAAAGAAAAAAATGGGGGAAAAAAAAATCCCCTGATCTTCTTTAATTATTCCAGCATGACTAAATTCTAGTCCTGCATCCTCTAAAGGTCACTTTTCATCAGAGAGGACACCTTAGGTGCTACAGATAATTTTATCCAGGCTGATGGGATAGATGGGTTGGGGTGGGGGGCACATGGCTAGAACTGAATATATTGATCTGCGTTTCACATCTGCTTCTCAGTGAAATCTTGTTCAGTTTCTCTTCAGGTGCTCTTGGATATTTTCTGTTTGAAACCCAAACATTCAATCTAAAAGGTAGCCACAGGCAATTAAGGGTATAAAACTGAGCTTATAAAACTGAGCTTATGAAACTGAACTTGCCATTCCATTCAGATTAGAGTATTTTGAGTGTGAGGAGAGCAGCAATGCTGGAAAGCTGCAGCTCCTGCTCTGGGGTGTGGGTTTAACAGGCATCAGCTGTGCCATGCCTTTGGCAGCCTGGCGCCCACAGCTGTTCCCCAATGCTGTTTTTGGTGCTGCCAGCTGGACTGAGCCATCCCAAGTGGATCATGCGTGCCTAACAAGAATGAATTCTGCATATGCTTGGGGCTGCAGTGTCCTGCCTGGGCAGAGGGAGAGGTGGGCGTCCACAAGTACTGCCTCACTCCCCCCAGCCCTGTGCCTGCACTTGCTAAACGCACACCTGCAAACAAAAATTGGCATTTGCAAGGGCCTAAACCCTCAGATACCAGCCAGCAAGGGCTTGCTCCAGAATCTTTATTTGCACTCATGGCTTTATGATACTGATTTTCCATACCACTGACTAGTGGCAGCCCTGCTGCAGGTCGATAGCTGTTCAGGGACTATGAAGAGCTCCTGGGATCCCTTGCAAAGCCCCATCCTCAGCATTTAATCACTGATTTCCAGTTTGTAAGTCCTTGTTTTGGCATGACACCTCCAGGTGGGACTGCACAGCTTTGTAGTGAGGGCTGTCTAACAGCCAGGCACAAAGATTTTTGATGCCTACATAGAAACATTAACGAGTGCTCCTGAAACTACTCAACACTTCAGAATCACAACTAATTTATATCATCTTGTTCTGCGACACAAGCTGACAGTTCATAGAATCATAGAATGGCCTGGGTTGGAAAGGACATCTTGTTCCCACCCCCTGCCATGGACAGGATGACCTTTCACAAGATCAGGTTTCTCCAAGCCCCATCCAAGCTGGCCTTGAACACTTCCAGGGATGGGGCAGCCACAGCTTCTCTGGGAAACCTGTGTCAGGGTCTCACCACCCTCACAGGGAAAAATTTCTTCTTAATATCTACTGTAAACCTATTCTTTTTCAGTTTGAAGCCATTCCTCCTTGTCCTGCCATCACCTGTTCTTGTAAATAGTCCCTTTCCATCTTTCTTGTAGCTCCCTTCAGGTACCGGGAGGCCCCAGTTAGGTGACACGGAGCCTTCTCTTTTCCAGTCTGGTATTCTCATCTAACAAATGCTACAATTTATCTAAACTTTTGAAAAACTTGTTTTTCATGTGGTTGTTTGCAGGTATGGAAAACGCTGGGAGGCCAGCAGACAAGATCCACCACAACTGTAAGGAGGGTTCAGCATCACCTTGTCTCGGTTGCGAGGTTTGTGTCTCCCTCCGGATCACAAGACATAAAATTGCTACTGGCACAAAAATCTCCTCCAGATGTTTCATGCCAAAAACCCTAGTTCATTTTAGTGGTGAGGAGGAATAAAAAATATCTGTTTTATTAATCAAAGCCTCATCTGGGAAAGATCAGTGGGTGCAGGGTGCAGATGAGGTGATTTTGGACCTGATGATCATCTACGATAAAAGTGTGAGAGACCTCTCTGTGGTTCTGTAGAGAACACAAAGGAGAGCTGGTGACCACACAGCACTTGTTCTCCTCCTCCACTCTGTTGCTAAATTGCATTAAACAGAACTTTGCAATAAACTCAGAGTGTCCTGAACGCTTTCTCTGTGTAACCCTTTGCTGCAGTCGCAGCAAAGGAACGTGATGTGATAAATATAGGGCAATAAATTGGATGGCATACATCAAAAGAAGTGGTGAGCAGCTTGTCTATCTATCTACAAATCAACAGTGGCTGTTTCTCCCTTCCATCACCATTTGAGGCAATGTGTTAACAAAACCATGCACTTCTTGAGTAGCTTTCTTCATTTTATAATTAGTATCTGCACTG
>JAYRBT010000093.1:68915225-68926692 GCA_036023395.1 Myiotriccus ornatus
TCCTCATCAATCTCTGAGTCCTCAGACTTTGATTTTTTCTGGGTTTTTTTCTCCTGGCTTTCATCTTCCTCATCTTCCTCAGCCACCTCTTCCACTACCTCCTCTTCCTCTTCCTCCTCCTCTTCCTCCTCTTCCATTTTGTTCTTCTCAGTCTTTTCTTTCATGTCATTGTTTTGCACCCCTACACTTTATAACAACACTCTGGGAGTGCCTTAATCTTCTGCCACCTTCCCAGTTGCCAAAGTCCTTTGCTCCTTGTCTCCCTGCCCTTGTTACACAATTTCCTTCTTCCCCACTGGCTCAGTGTAGATATATCCTGGATTCTCTTGTCCTTTCCAACCCACAGGTGCCAACAAATCACCACTTTCTGCCTCTTCCTGCCTTCCTGCCCTTCCTTGACCGAGGCACCTTCCTCTCCCTTCTGCCTCTCCCTGTCTTTGGGTTTTCTTCTTTTTCCTTATTATTATTTATTAATAGGTCTGTGCTGAGAACTTTCTCATTTTTTTCAGAGCCGCCTCAGCCTGTGCTCAGGGTCAGTTGACAATCTGGGTCTATGGTATCAGGATGTGCCAGTCAAGGTTGTAGCTCCCCGGAAAATCGGTCAGACGGTGGCACATGGTCAAGTTGCTTCTTGTCCTTCACATGCCAGCCCAGGTCGGGGGAAAACAAAGACATTCCTCCTCCTCATAAAATGTAGCAGCTTCAGAAACCTCATGAAAAATTACTCAGTCCTATCCAGTCATGTGGTTATAAGACAGATGGGCAGGTGAAAAAGGAGACCCACTGAGCAACCATATCTCACTGGTCTGTATTTCCTCTCCATTATTCATGGTGTCAGGATCACCTTACTGATAGCAAAGGTCTCAGCTTTACTTGGTTTTGTTTGTTTGTTGTTTGCTTGTTTTTTTTTTATTTTGAGTAGCCAGGCCAGCGACCAGAAAAGACAAACACCCCCAGAACTTGTGTCTGGAGATGTTGTGGCATTAGCAACGCACTCCTGCATCCAGTTCCTCCAGCCCATTACTGGGCTCTACCTCCAAAAATTGATAATAAATAAATCCAACAGTCAGAAGAAGACACTGAGAGTGCTTTATACAAGGTGCCCCAGTAACAGCCCACCTTGGCCAGCCAAATAGAAATAAAACTTAGATTAATAACAGGGCACAAGCACAGATATACCTATCTGACTGTTCCCAAGGGCAAATATGGAGGAGAATAAGTGGAGGATGGGAAAAATAGATGACGTAACATCATGGTTAGAAGGGCACCTCAGCATAAAGTGTGCCCGGCACCCCACTTGTGCCCTGGGGCATCAGCATGGGGCTCACTCAACATCTATTAGAGGTGTTCCAGTCCCATATCCAGAGGCATATGTTAGTGGGACATAGGAAGGGACTTAGGAATCTTCAACTCTGTCTTTCTACCTGAACCAACAACGCAGTGATGGTCCAAGCCCCACCATGGTGTAAGTGCACAGCCGCAAATGCTCGGCCTGGGCTGGTATCCAGAGACTCCAACAGGCTCTCGTGTCAGATAAGGGAAGGACAAACACCACGAGATCAGATCAGTCTCAGCTGCAGTCAGGAGCTGATGATCTAAAGCATGACAGAATAAGAAGAGAATAGAAGAAAAATATTACCTCTCCCCTTCAAAGGTTATAGGCTTTATCACAGGAAATTACATTTAATTAAAAACTGTGTATAGAAAACCATACTGAATTTCTCTCGTGTAGAGCAAGGATACATAAAGCAAGAAGGGCAGTCAGCCTGGCACTAAATCCCACTAATGGAAGAGCTGGATTTATGGCTGGGCTGTAGGGTGGTGATACAGAACCTCCTGCCCCACCCATTCTGTCTGTGGGATAGCTCAGCCCACAGCTTCCCCAGATGATAAATTAAATGTGATTTGCTTGATGGTGTGCTGCCCAGGTTAATATATCCTGAGCACTGGTGAGTCAGAGGTTTCCTCCATGGTAAGTCTTTAATGCACGTGATTTAAAACTCTTCCTAGATAAATCTGGGGGACTTCCATGATCCAGCTGGAAGGAGGGGATGGCGTCAGTGTTGGATTATCAGGAACACGGGTTACAGATGTTTTGATGTTCGGATGCACAGCCCAAGGAGGATGGCAACAGTGTTGCCCTGGGAAAAAATGGATGGAGAGCACCAGGCCAGAGGCTGCAGGGTTGGTTGGGTCTGCCCCTCCCTCCTTAACAGGTGTTTGGCATCACTTTTCTACAATTTAATGTGAATAATTTTTTAAAAGCACTGTACTTTTAATGGTCTCTGCTTGCTGAATGGAAATCTTTCTTTTAAGCATTGTAAAGTGGATTATTCAGGGACGGCTTCCAAGTAGGTTAAAGCACAGGTTTGGGATTAAACACCAGAATGGTTTTTCCAAGCTCTTCAAATCATAAGGAAAATAAAATAAGCACTGTATGTCCTTATGATACATGCAGCACAGTGTGTTCCTCTTACCTTTACCCTACCTGAGACAGCCATCAGACCACAGCAGAAGCCACAGGCATAAATATTTCATCTTAAATTTGGGAAATGGATTTAGGTGTTAGCTGCAGAAAAGCCAGCCGTTTCCACCAAGAAAAAAAAAAAAAAAAATAATCATACAGTGCAGAATAAAAGCATGCCTTCAGAAAAAAATAAAAATCACGGGATGTCTCAGAAAAACAAAGCTCATGTCTTTGTTATGCTTTCACAAGGTAAACACTTCATCACGCCGAGTCCCTGAGTGCTGCTGCTCTGAACAGCTCCAGCTCTATGCAGCAAAATGCTGACAGCACAGAGTCACAGAAGGGTTTGGGTTGGAAGGGACCTTTAAAGCTCATCTTGTTCCAAACCCCTGCCGTGGGCAGGGACATCTTCAGTGAGACCTTGTTACTCCAAGCCCGGTCCAGCCAGGCCTTGAATGTTCTCAGGGGTGGGGCTGCCTCAGCCTCTCTGGGCAACCTGTGCCAGTGTTTCACCAACCTCACTAGGAAAAAAAACCCAAAACCTGCCTTTGGCAGTAGAGCTCTTGGGGTAGGAGAAGTGCCCTTTTCCCCTCCTGCACTGGGAGATTCAGTTTTAGGATGCTTATGCTGGTGCAGCCCCAGCAAGGGCTGAGACCTAAGTACATTTGCAGGAATATTGCAATTAGTGTGTCGTGTCAGGAAGAACAGTCTGAGGCACTAAAAGCACCCGTGGGACTCCAGGGTAGTTCTCCCGGGGACAGCCATCCCTCTGAGGTACTTCCAGCCTTACACTTCACTATCTCCTGGTGCAGCAGAGCAGGAACTCAGGTACAAGCCAGAAATAAATCAACTCTGACCAATGAGCTAAAATTATGGGGGAGAAGAGACATTTGCCATGTCTTATTCAAACTTTGATCTACACGCTTCCTTCGTCTGTCGTTTTATTTTAATTAAAAAGAAATGTGCCGAGAACACTCCGGCTCGCTTTTGTTCTTTCTGTGAATAACAGCTGGGAGAAGAACAATGGGGTTTATTGGTGCATAAAGAACTACCAGGAAAGCAACCAAGCTATTGGTGAGAACCATTAGTTAAAACTGTCAACAGTGTTTATGTGGGTTTATACTCTTACACCTCATTCACTGAGAGCTTTCCCTAAATGCTCCATTCCAAAAAGGCTTAGGCCAGAACCCACCAGAGCACCATGTTCCAAGGGGAACTCTTGAATTATAACAGATTTGGTGGAGTACAAGAGGTCAAAATCTGGCTTTTCAAGGTCCTGACTCACCTGATTCCTTTTTCTCCTAGAACGTTAAAACCTGTACCATGCTTAACCTGGAATTACCCATTTTAAAGTAAGGATATTATTAATAATAATGAATACATAAATATTAGGCAATGCAGGAACACACCTTTTCTTCAGTTCATTCTCTGCTATGTCATTCCCGTTTTGCACCTATTACCATAAAACCAGATGTCCATACCCATGTGCCTTTGCAACACAGCTGACATATCCCGAAGAAACATTTGTTCCAGTCTCCTTCCCGGGGCAGGTGCAGGGTAGCCTCCTGTTTCAGAAGTTATTTTTCAACACATGCTGCTCTGCACTTGTGCTTAGGGAAGTCTGTCATCCTCTCCGCACAGTCTGGGGCAATTTAAAGAAGAAGTTGGTGTCTGCATGCATGGCCTGTGTTTTGGTGCTCTTTTGGTGACCAAAAGAGAGGAGGGCAAAGAGACTCGCTGCCAGGGGCAGAGAGCAGGCAGAGGTCAGATACAGACAAAGCAGTTTCTTTCCCAGCTGTTTTACTTTGCCTCCCCCACTGCGCCAGTGGGAGGTAAAGGTTGGGGTATAATGGAGAAAAAATGGGCAACTTTGATCTCCAATTACCAGAGCTTTGGGTGAGTTTGAAGAGCACAGTGCTCTACCCAGAGCATTTGCAGCACCAGGAACACAGCCTCAGATTTCATATTTTTTGCTGTGCGTGTACTTGCTATTAAAGCAGCCTCTATCCCCATCTCTGGATAGTTTCTTGAAAATGCTCCCTGCAGCCCAGCACGTCACATACTTAAAATATATGTACACACAGTCCATCTCCTTTGGAAAATAAATTTATTTAATGCCACAGGTATAAATACCAAAGGATTCCTCTAACGAAGACATTTCATTTCTCTGCCATGCACATGAGTGATGCACGGGATTACACCAGGCTGGGCAGAGGAGGTGCTGGGGGAGCTGCTTGCCAGTGTTGCAGGACCAGTCATGACAGGTTTAATCAGACCTCGCAGTGCCTACAAACAGCTTGGCTTTTCATTCCGGCCCCAGATGGCTACTCGCTACATTTTTTTTATTTTTTTTTTCAAGTCAAATAACAAAATCTGCATTGAAATCCCAGCAGCCCAACAGCTCAGCGAGAGGCAGTTTGGAGGTTCTGGGGTACAGGGACCAATCCATCTCAGGCAGGCTGGAGAGGTTTTAATATGTCCGTGGGTTTCGGTGGGAGCTCGCTGCCTTCAAGCACATGGCCATATCGGCCTCTGCTGGTAAAACGGGGTTTAGCCAAGAGAAATGTTCCCTGGCAAAACGCAGTGAGGTGTTTAAGTGTCTCAGAGGGGAGCAGCAGTCCCTGGCCCCTGGGAACCGCAGGCATCCATCAGCAGGGACATTCTTAAAGACCCTGAGGCCTTGAAACAGCAGCGACTGTAGCTATCCCAAACTCAGAATCGGGGAAACTGCTTCACTCAAGGCAATAAGAAAAAGCCTTGAAAACAGGAATAAAGCATGAAGGCTCTTTGACAGAATGTGCTTGGGTTAAAAAATATATTTATATCTATATTTTTATATATATATATATCCCATTTCTTTAAATAAAAGTTGATTGAAGCTAGGATCTTAAATCCCTGTTGACATAGGTGTTTGTGGGACTTTTCCCGTAGTGCAGAATGAAGCCTCCCCCACTGCCTGAACAAACAGGCATCAGAGCACAGACCCCTCTGGCACCTCCTGGAGCAAACCTGCCCCACCCAAGATGGAGCCACACAGGCAGGAAACAATGCCTATCCAGCTTCAGGTGCCAGAGGAGCTGCAGGAGCACAGAACTCAATGTAGGTTCAGCAAACTGGAAAAAAAAAGGTAGGTTTAGATTAAATATTGGGAAGAAATTCTTTGCTGTGGCTGCCTCATCCCTGGAAGTATTCAAGGCCAAGATGGACAGGCGTGGGGCAACCTGTTCTAGTGGGAGGTGTTCCTGCTCGGGGCAGGGGGTTGAAGTAATATGGTCTTTAAGGTCCCTCCCAACCCAAACTGTTCTATAATTTCCCAGAGGTCTTTTCTCTGATTAGACTTTCAATAGAAATAAGGAGTGTGATGCCCTCATCTGCTTTTCCCTGGAGCTGCAGTACCTCCAGTGTGAAGGCTCCTTCCAGAACTGTAGGATCTGCTCCAGATGCCCACAGCTGGCAAGTTATAGGTGCAGTAATCCATTAAGGTTTATTCACAGCCATGAGTAATTTTAGAAGCCGTGAGTCTGGGAAAATGCGTCTTAATGCTGTTAGTATAAAACTGAACCCTTGAAAGAATAAATCTGGTGAAAGAGGTGCTCTTTTTTAAATCAATTTAATTCACAAGGTTTAAGCACTGTGAAGAATTAATTAACAACAATTAAAAACAGATTGAACTGTGATTATGTGTCCTTCTAACGTCAAGCTGAGCCTACATGTACCCAGCAAACGCAAGCTCAAAAAAAAATCTCTATTTGCAGCTTTTTGCATAAAAAGAGGGGTCTCCTAATGCTGAGAAGTCAAACTCTGTCACCAAAGGAGTTGTGCAAGAGGGGTTTGAGCAGAATGTAATCCAAACTCTCTTCAAGGGAGTTTATCAACATGAAAAAAATTATAAAAGGACTTATGACATTTTCATTTGTGTCTCCAGTTGCTTTTAGGAAAGCGATAAGAAAGTGAGACCCGCAGAGATCAGGAGTTTCAAGTGTACAAGGTACAACTCCAACGCTTGAGGGACTCAACTATCAGCTAAACAGCTTAAAGGACATTATTTCTATTTAAACCAGCCGTGCTGGCAGCCCTAGCCAAGGCATTAGCTACAATTACTGGTACTGAACCTGGTTTCCTGTGGAAGGGACTTTTGCCTTAAATACTAACAGTTCAATTCATGCTGATTTCAAGAGAAAGAGAGATTCAGCCCCAAGACTGCGATTCATCTTTTCCTTTTGGTCATAATATATATTTGGCCAACTACCAGAAGTGGGAAGAGGGATTCTGAGAACTGGCCACTTTTGTACCAAGTACTGAACATCCCACTGATGAGTCTCCTTCCTCACCTTGTGCAGGCTTATTTTAAGTATCCTCCAGAACAGATCAACCTAACTCCTTGCATCCTAAAACTTTCTGATATGCCTGTTCTGCCAGAAGACTAAAAAAAATCCAGTGTTTCTTAAAAAGACTGTGACTCACATCAGCTTTAAGTATTTCAAAGGGACACTGTTCCTTCCCCACAATGAAGAACACCACAGATCTCAGTGAGAGGCAGCAGCAGAAGTGACTAGATGGCAGGGACACGAGGAGCTCTCTTCAGGCACGTCAGCAGGGGTGAAGAACCCAAAGAGTTTGGTTCTCCAAGGTGTTGAGCACGGTGAGATTTAAAACACAAACTGAAAAACTGACGTTCCCGGAACCAGCTGGTGCTCGAAGCACCACGTGAGTCAGAGCAGGTCTGAGCAACCCCAAGGGCTTTGCTCCTGTTCCAGGGCCGCTCAGCATGTCACTGCTGCTGGCAGTCAGGTGGCTGCTCCTCCGTGCACAGCACCAGCACCACTCTGTCCACAGCCCAAGGAACCACCCACAGCACCAGGCCCTGCTCAGTTTCTCACTTTTCCAAGGCATCGGGACAGCTCAGAATTGGGAATTTGTGCCCGTATCAAGTCAGTCCATACCACCCTGTCAAACGGTGGAGGCCAGGCACTATCCCAGCCCAATATTCCCAACACCCCAAGTCTCCCCCTTCTCGCTCCAGTAACATCTTTAGCAAATACAGATGGGTACAGCTATCCCAGCATCCACTGCCCCAGCCCTAATCTTCTTCCTGCCTACCTGAGGGGATTTTTCTTCACCCAGAAGGATGTTCAAAGCCATCGCTGACCTCCAAGATGTGTGGTTTTCACACCTCTCCCCAGCTTGGGTTAACAGCCCTGCATCCATCCATGTGCAGGCCTGCCAATTCCACTGGGGAGAGGAGATTTGATGGGGAAAACAGGGGAGAGTGTCAGGTCCACACTTTCCTGCTGATTCCTACCAAAGGACCAGGCTGCCTTTCCATCCATCTTCTCGCTGCATCATGAGCAGCACACCTTTGTCTACACTGATCCATCACCTGCAGAGGTATTAATCCCTTTCATTAACCTGGGTGCTCTTGGGACTAGATCTTCCCACCCCCCCAAAAAAAAAAAAAGTGCTATAAAACAAGTTAGGAGCCAAAGGACATGTTTAGTGAGCACCCATGTGGACAAGTCTTCTGCAAATTGACCGACCTGCTCCCACCTGTGCACTCTGCTCACAGGCAGACAAGGAAAGAGATTCTCCCTTGGATTAAGAATAAATACACCTGCTCCTTTGAAAAGCATATTAATTAATGGCATTCATTAGGGTGGTAGCCAGGAAACTGGGTAATTTAATTTCTCAGGTACACAATGTCAGGAAAGATAATGGGCCAAACGCCAGCGCTGCCAACAAGGTGAAACCTCTTTCATTTATTATCTGAGAGGTGGGGAAGTCAAGCATGAACGTCAGGGTGTCACTAGAGAAACCAGATACACTAAGCAAGTACTAAATTATCCAAATGAGTCCATTATATCTATTGCTGTCACGCACCACCTGAGGGAGATGGGAAGGCTCTCCCAGCACACCAGAGGTGCCACGGGCCAGTGCTCTCCTGCACATGAGAAGCTTTGCTGGTCGAGGAACCACATGAAGAGACAAAAATTTTGGAAGAGAAAAAGAAAAACCTACCAGACAGAAATTTGCTATGGGAAATCACGAGCATACCCTCTTATGGGAAGCTCACCCGGCTCTGGGGTCCTCAGCACGGTAAAGTCATGGACCTCTTGTAGCAAACTCAGGAGAAGCCACAAAAATTCTCTGTTGTGGTGGATACCCCATCCCTGGAAACATACAGAGCCAGGCTTGATGGGGCTCTGAGCAACCTGGTCTAGTGGAAGGTGATTCTGCCCTTGGCAGGGGGTTAGAATGAGATGAGCTTGAAGGTCCCTTCCAAAACAAACTGTTCTAGAATCTGGACTGTGTTGGGGAAAACAATGGAAAAATTGGGCCAGATTACTTTCTTGCCATCATCTATATTAAAAGTGATGGAAACAATCAATCTTAGTCACTTTGCTGTGCGTGTCTGGTTTTCTTCAAACATATTTAAAGACAAAAAAATCCTTACAGCAAATAGTCAAGCCCAAAAGCTTTGCCACCCTAAGAACGCGTAATTTCAGGCTTGGGGAAGATAATGAGTTTATTACAGCACTTTCCCAGGCTGATTTAGCAAAGCAGGGATAGAAATATGGCAAAGGAGTCCCATCTCACTCCCTTCCTTGGCATGAGCATTGGCTGTTTGCACCACTGGCTGATGAAGCCTTTCCTTTCCGGGGACCAGGCATATAACCCCAAAGCACCAGTGCCAGAAGAGGGAGGCACCTTACCAAGGCAAGAAGGCTTGTTTTGACTTAGCAAGGCACGGTCTTAGCTCCAGGAGTGCTTTATGGGAAGAGATTTTTTTTTTTTTTTTTTAATAACATTTATTTTAAAGTGCAAACAGAAATGGCCGGTCTAGGACATCAAGACTCTGAAAAGACTTAAGACTCTGGGGGAGAAGAAAAAAATCCATCCCCATTCCCAATTTTAGATGGTCTAAGACTGTTATGTGTGTGGCCATCTCCTGGTTCCCAGACCATCCTGAGGAATCCCAGATGATGCTCTCACAGCGCTTTCAGCAGACCTTGTTGTAGTCAGGGATAGTGAGGCTGCCTCGAAGCAAGCAAGTACAGGGCAGTTTCCCTTCCTTTTCCATCCCTAAAGAAAGGTAAACATATTTTTTTTCCCCTCTCCCCTTAATGATAAGCCATGTCAGTACATTGATTTCTGTGACTGACATCATTACAGTGCACCACTAAGTTCTCCTAATTCATAAGAAGCACTGTAGTACAACACTATATCAAACCTGGGAAATCTATTCTTTCCTTTAGGACAGGTTTGAAATTACTTTTGGATGTACCTAACCCCTTCAAAATTGGAATTTTAGCAATTTCACTGAAACTCTGCTTGGTTTTTCTGTTCAGAAAGAGAAACCTTTTCCAGCCCATACCTCCAAGGGAAAGCATTCCCGCTATTTGAAACAGCATTAAGTTTTAATACAAACAGCACAGTAATTTAGCCTTTTAAAATTCAATAATGATTCCTCTGATTTGACACATAGTAAAACTGATTGCAGAACTACCATTAAGTTCAGTGATTTGGCTTTGAGCTCCCTGACAAATTCAAAATTACAACCAAATCATACAACATCATTTATTATGATGTAAGCTGTTATACAGTAAATTAAAATCAAAGCTAACAGATGTTTCTACAGCTCTGTTTATTTAGAAGTTACACAACCAAAGAACACCATTTTAATTTTTTTTATTTAAACATATGGACAGGCTACTAAATCTAAATACTTTTAATATTGAATGCATTTAATGTCTAAAGCAGCGAATCATAGAGTCATTAAAGTTGGAAAAGCCTCCAAGATCACTGAGCCCAACCATTAAACAGTGTGATCCCAATGAGAAGTTTTTTCTGCCACTGAAGCCAATACCACTGTCGACACTCCATAGCAGGAATAGCATTTCAGATCTGCATGTCAGAGACCAGAGAAGCAGCAATGATTAAGGCCTTTGGTACTCAGCTTGTTGTTGAATTTGGGGACATTTGCAGCAAATGTGCAAATTCTCTAAGCTACCTTTGCTCTGTTTGCTTAAAGAGAAGGACCTAATTCAATAACCCCGGAAGGGCCCAAACACTCAGCTCTTCAGATGCTGCCACATCACCTCTGAGACAGTCACTGAGCTCCTCTCCCGTGTGCCCACAGCCTCCTCAAAGCCTGACAAAGCATTGCTCACCCTCCCTGGGCTGTCTCTGACCCTCCTGTCCTGGGGGGGTGGAGAAGCTGCCTGGCCCAGCTGCACCCATGCACATCCTCAGGCAGAAATTTCCTGGCAGCAATGCCCAGACACACCTGTGTTCTGCACCTGAAGTACTTTCTGCGCCTATAGATGTTGGTTTAGCTTTCAAGACAGTCATTAGCAATGTATCCAGTACCAGAGAAGCCTCTGCATACTCTGTTTCCAGATAATAGGGAGAAAATTGTCTCCATTTGTAATTCCTTTGTTGCTCTGCAATGACATTAGTGTTTCCAGCTGAGACCGAGTCCCTGCTGTGCTGAATGCTGCAGAAACCACATGGAGAGGGAAAGTCCTCTGTCCAAAGGATCTGTGTAGACAGGGCTGATAGGAAAAGGGCGGGAGCATGGCCACAAGCACCAGGTAGGTCACCACAGCCAAGGTAGGGACTACTCCTGACTCCTTTATCTGTCCTGCTAATCCTAAATCCTCATCAATGAGCCACCAGCAACAACCCCCAAATGTTCCAAACCCCCAAAGTTTTGGGTGTTGAGCAAAATACACTAGCCACTGATCAACCACAGCTGAAAATACTGTGCATTACAGCTCAGAGAAGAGGGAGAGCTAAGAACAGATGCAAAACTGCTAGGATTTTATTTCCTTTTAAAATAAAATAAAAAAAAAATATCAAAGCTTTGTTTTTGCAATCCTGCAAAAACATTGTGTTCTCTTCGTCTTTTCACCCTTTCAAATACTAATCAACCCCAGAAAGCTTACAACACACACAAAGGCAGAATTTCCAGGACCTGATGTTAGGAAGGAACCAAAGAAA
>JAYRBT010000093.1:68938850-68954909 GCA_036023395.1 Myiotriccus ornatus
GGTGGGTATGGCACTTGAGGACATAGTCCAGTGGCGAGCATGGTGGTGGTGCTGTCTTGATGGTTGATGATCCTAAAGGTCCTTTCCAACGTTAATGATTCCTCGATTCTATATTCCTTTCAATGGGTTTTGGCTGCACAAGTCACCCACCCAAAATCTCAGCAGGAAGGAGGGCACAGACATGTCGAGCCACCTGGTTATGGGGGGCTCCACACACATGAGGTGCACAGGGAAAAAAGCCACCGTCACCCCAGGAATTTTGTCCTGTGAGGGGCAAATCTGGGTCCCACCACCCACGGGACCTACAGTGGGGGCGAGCTGGTCATAAAAGGGACATGAGAGGTAAACAGAGGATATTCAGCCAGATTCCCTCCTAGAGGCGTGGCTATCCTTTCTCCAAAATATTTCGGCTTTGACCAGTTTTATCTACAGGATACTTGGACTATCAGAGCCAGAGAGGGAAAAGGAGAACATCTCTGGTTGCAAGTTCAGGATGCACTAGTTCTGCACAAGGAACTGATACTCCATGAAGGAGAAAGAGAAATATATGATGGTGGTTAATTCTCACTCTCACCACCACTCAAAAGAAGTCTATTCTATCCTTTTCCACAGAGGGAGATACTGAATTCCATCACTATTGCAAACCTTCCCCAAGTGTTGCCACTTGAAGTTTCTGAGATGTGATTAAGGAGACAAACCTGAAACAAACAAACACACAAAAAACCCAAAACCTATTGAAAGTAGACAATACTTCATGAAACCTATGCAGGAAGTCAAAAATGTCATTAAGCTTTTCAGGTGGAAGGGACACATATTCCATATTTATCCTCTTCTGCCACATGCTCTTGGAAACATCCAAAGAGCAGGGCACTAGGGACTTTCATTTTATAGCCTGGCAGCTTCCGGATTGAGCAGCAAAGATGGCAAATTATTTGCAAAATTACCAATGCCTCAGCACTTCTCAAGGGAGATAGCATGCTTAGAAACACGGCTGTAGCCAAGATTAACTTCCACTGCCTGGGAGGCATTTGCCTGCCTGACCTGACTGCAGCCCACAGCTCCACCAGGTGCTGCTGAGCAAACAGAGAGTGAGACAAAAACCCTGAAGCTCCAGGCATCAGCTCAGATACCTCCACAGCATTTCGTTCACCTTGTCTGGGAGGAGGATGAACTTCACTTTGCAAAATTTGACTCCAAGCCCAGCAAGGCAGAAAGGGCTGCTAAAACCGACAGCGGGATGGTCCTGGCTGCCAGTGCAGCTGACAACATTTATTCCTCCCAAAAATAAGCAAAAGACACCCTGTGAAAGGAAAACAGTGGATTTTAGCCCTTATTGTTTCTAAAGATGCAATAAAATTGGCAGAAAGCTCATTTTTGTTGATGAATTTTGTCATGCTCTGTCAGACCAGTTAACCCTGGTGGCCCAGCAGCGCACCTTGCATCTGGAAGACCCTTAATATATCAGCATGTCTGTAGGTCTCAAAAGGCATTCCTGGAAGTCAGTGGGATTCCAAGAGTCCCTTGTCTCTCCCCTGCAGGACTAGATATTGCAACAGCAGGGACCCTTGTACGACCCAGAGGTTGTGTTGTTGTCCCTGAGGACTACAGAGACACCAACCTTCTACATCCTACCTTTACCAAAAAACTCATGTTCCCTGAACTTGCTACCTCAATAGTTTTCAGGTGTAGAAAAAAAGAGTGGTGTTTCTTTATGGATTTAAATGCTTTATTCCTCCAGCCAGACCCACCAGGATGACTAAAAGATGACTGAAACCACAGAGCAAGAAAACAACTAGGTGATAAAATTACCTGACTGCTAACACTTCAACACGCAGGAGAAGATTTGGGTTAGAAGAGATAGGGGAAAAAAACAAAACAAAACCAAAAACAAAGAAAGGAAAAAAAAAAAAAAAAGGAAAGCAGAAGATAAATAGAGATACATAAAGCTTTCATTCTGAGAGGGGGGTTGTCTGTGATGCCTGTGCTGGGAGAACAATATCTGCCCTGGCTCAACCTGGCAGGTCCCATAATCTAAAGACACCTTTCTGGGTGCCCCTGGGAGCTCACAAAAGCAAAAGGAATCACTTCATCGTGAACACAGAGCTGGAATCTGACACTCAGTACCACATAGTATTGCCAAGGCCAAAAATACAAGCTGGCAATACTGTTTTGAGGGAATACCAGCAGAAGGGCCATTTATTATTTCCCCTATTTCTTCTGCTCTTTCCCTAAATGCCCACTTTTGGGCCCTGTCAGACTGTGGTGAAGCATCTCTGTAATTCACTGCAGCTTTTTATTGAGACTTTCTCAGAGCCAAGGCTGCAAATGCCACTAAGGAAAATGATGGATGCTGCAGGCTTTAGGAAATGAACCATTCTCTGATTGCTTGCTTAGCCGAGCAATTTGCAATGTGATAGACAGAAATTATATCATCCAGTGTCAATTTGTCTATTCATTTTTCCCTCTCCACATGTTTCCTTTCCTTGATTGAATAATCACTAACAATAATCACAAGCAGCTGGGGGAAGGAAGTACATCCATCAGTTTTAATGTCAGCAGGAATGAGAACTGATTCCTCCAGCATTCACTACAGCTCTGCATCTTCAAAGTCATTTACATTTTCCTTATACCAGCACTAATATCCAGATTGTATTATTTCTATTACCTACTGCCATTTCAGTTTATAATCTAGGAATAATAGAACGCCAATTGGGAAAATACCCAATTTCAAAAAATAGATGGTTGTTTCATCTGCTATTCTGTACTACCATAAATATTTTTACATTTATGTTTTTATTCTCTGAGAATAGTGATGGAAATGGAAGTTTGTAAGACTTAGCCTCACTAAGACAGACCAGATCCAAGGAAGATGATTTTATATGAAGGATGAGGACTGTAAGGGTCAGAGCTGTTGAGAAGGCATAAGTAGGCAAATCCCTGGGACTGCAGAAGCTTTTCAAAGGTTGTCTGTGCACAGATTGCTACTTTCAGTAAAAAATTACCTTACTGTGCCCAGATATTCTATAGGCAACAATCCAGAATATGCACTGAATGTTCAGTGATCAAAATACCAAATTTTCAATATGTTTCACTTTATAACCTTAAATATACTTTTACATATTTCTAAACTATGCTGTATCATCATATAATTCCACAGTGGTGTTCTCTACTTTTATGAACCCATTTCTATCAGCTGAGCTTCAAACTCTCACCCTGTTCGGAGACAGGGCACAGCAGAAAATACAAGATTAGATTGAAGGCACAACAAGTGGCCCAAAGACTTCCTTTCACAGAAAACTGTTAAAGTGGTTTGTTTATTCAATAGAATTAAATCATCTTTCAAACACAGTAACACAGACCAAAAAACAAAAATACCCTGATTACTGTTCTAGTTATGGCTTACAGCAATTGATAGGCTTTCTATTACAACCATAGTACAGCCACAGAAACAATAATAAGCAAAAGTTACAGGGTGTAGGTTAGACAACAGAAAGATGAGTCAATGGATTAACATTGGCACGAAACCAACATGACTCTGCATGGATTTCTCCACCCTCACTGTCACCGCCCTTACATAAATAAGAAACATGAAACAGCTTTATTTTCGTCATAACCCAAGCTCCCCCAGCACAAAGACACGAAGTTTTACTCCAGTATTCCGAAACTAGGGATTTGTTTTCAACCAGGTGAAAACCAGGGGCATATTCAACAGGCAGCAGCTGTTTAATGTGATTTACATGGGCTGGATGCAGAGGTTTGATCAGATGACAACAAGGAGGGCCAAGAAACGGAGTGAAAATTATCACATCCTGCCCCAGACAGAGCAGGACAAGTTTTCCTTGTCTTTAAGAGGACAGGCTCTAACACACACATAAGTGTGTATCATTTGGCCAACACAAGGTTAACAAATAGGGATTAACTCAATTCTGCATGTTCCACGGTGCTAAAACAGGGAATAACCAGAGCCTTCACAAGCTGCTTGGAGCACTGGAGATACTTCAGTGTCTTGGTCCCTCAGACAGTTTCAGGTAGAACAGACATCTCGAGAAACAGCCAACACATTTTTCTGGCTTAATTTGTCACTGCTTTACATGCTAACCCATTTTACAGTGATTAGTACAGTTAAAAACATACATCAACTTACCCAAAGATCAAACACGGAGAACATTTATGGCTTCTGAATAGAAAGTCAGACACGTCGGTAATGTATTTACATCTTTCAACCCTTGAAGTGCTGAGGCAGATTTGTCCTTCTTAAGCTTCCCACTGTGTCCCAGTCCCTCATTTCTCATGTTTGTAGGATGCTCAGGGCTTTGGGGAGCATTGGAGGTGCTGACAGCCTGGGACCCAGGCTCCCTCACCCTAACCCCTGGCGTTCATTTGGATTTCCCCTATGTTTATTTTTTTAAAAAGCACTTGAGTAATATTTTCAATTGAATACAATTTTTTGTTGTTGTTGTTTCGAATACCATGTGGACAACACAGGGATGCCCAGCAGCCTCACCCACATTAGACAGGATGATAATAAGACATAAAATCATAATAGTCTTTGAGAGGTTTTGGGGAGAAGCAGGTTGTTGGCTTGACTTACAAACACTGAAGACCTGATTTCTCTTTCTACTGAAGCCAAATCCAAATGTTGTGCTGGCTTCGAAGGGAACAGGCTGCATTCTTCCTTGAACACATTCATATCACTGGTGAATTCCATGCTGGTATTTTAAAGCAAGCAGAAAAAAACCTCCTCTTTTCTTCAGGCCTGTGATTCACATACATACAGTCAGGTACAGAGGGCTCATATGTGATTTCATACAGCAATTTACACTACCACAATGAAGTGCTTTGCATAGATGAGCTTGAAAAGATGAATTGATGAAATCTGGAAGGGAGAGTGACAGTCACAACACTTCTGCTTCCAGATAAGCTTCTTCTTTATGCACATTAAAAACATGGTATTGCTACTGCACCATATCTAAAGTATAATTAAAAAAATGTATCTGAAGTGAAGTGAGTAAGAAACAAGAGGCTGCTCTTCCTGCCCATGATTAGGGCCTGTTTCTGGAGTACACCAAAATTTCCACGTACTTCACTGGATTTCAGAAAAGGACCTACAAGTAAACACTGACCTCTTTATTCTAAAACCTCAGCTCACTCCAGAATTTCACAGGCAGTTTGGCCCTTCAGGGATTGCCGAATTTTACTCTTTCCTTCTTCATATACTCATGAAAGCACCCCCAAATGCCCATTTCAGAGCTCACCACGTTCACCACCCAAGTGGACAAGTGGACAATCCTCAGAGGATTAAGAAGGACAGATTCCCTACCGTGCCATGTCTCAGTGTTTATCCACCTCGGTTTCCCTCAAAATAAACCAGAGACTTCTCCTTGCTGCCAGGGAGAGCTGAGCATGGGCAGTCCACCCACGCAGCTGCGTCACTACCAGTGTTTTTGCCTCCAAGGTCTGAGCAACATTTCTACTGATTCACCAAGCCCCCACAGAGTGGACTATTCTTAGAGCTGATTTCCTTCCGTTTCCTACATCTGACCAACTTGAGTGAACATCACCTTTAATTTATCATGAGTCAAGCCTGCATGGGGGCAGATATTTTTGGGGACTGGAGAAGCTACCCCTGATTGCTGCAAGCTGTGAAGCTTCATCCATCATCTCTGCCATGGTATTCCACATTCCATGTTATTCCAGAGCACTAAAGGCTCTGGACCAGAGTTGTGCTTGCAATCTCCTATATTCCCTTCACATTGCTTTTCCAGTTTACCAGGGACCTACTCCCCACGGTGTCCCTCCTCCCCAAGATCCCAGCAGGAGGAGCTGCCATGGCATGGCTCTCCCTTTGCAATTCATGAGCTGGCTTTGACAACCCTGTTGCAATCACAGAAAATATGCTAAAATATTATAATAGCCCTATCACCATTGAATCCGTTCTGTCCAACAGCAAAGCTGGATTTCATAAATCAGAAGCAATCAGCTAAACTATTCTGACTAAATACTTCCTTTGCTTTGATGAAAGCACTGGCAGATCCATAAGCTTCCTCTGTTGACCTGACAATAAAGTCAAAGCAATCCTAGCTATGTTTTTCCAACTGGATTTGCACTGTCAGTGTGTGCAAATCTCAGGAACTTCTTATGAGATTCTCCTAAATAATATGAGGAGTTGGGGATTAAACTATCATATTTCCTCCCTCCCTGCCTCAGATCTCATAGCCTTGTCAACAGAGCTGGGATTACAGCTTGAGCTCGGGATGTGGTACCAGACAGCTGACAGACTTTCTTCCTGGACAGATCAGACTTTTGTATGGGGGATTTCTCTGGGGCCTGAAGCCTTTTCTGTGGGAAAGCATGACATTCTGTGCACGTCCTTTACTTGCAGCAAACACACCTGACAGTCCCTTCTTATCACTCAGGTATCCCCTTGTTCAAAGGTTAAGATTGGACATTTGAAGCTTTGACCACACAGGAGAAGGGAAAACAAAATCTCCTCAAACTCAGACAAATCACTGATGTCAAAGAGTATTTTCTTATGCTCAGCGCACAAAAGAATGATGGCAGAAAACAAGGAGAGTCCTTCTTTCTGCAAAAGCCCTTCTGCAGACGGCATTTCTGACAAATGCCGTAGTTTTACAATCACTTTATTTTAGCAACACCTGAATAATGAATCAGAAAGTGAACATGTTGCAACATGCGTTTCATCTCAAGGACTATTTTATATATATTTCTTTAATTATCTCACTGGCTTGCCAATCACTCCTTATATCTAACTGTACACCTATGTACACCTTCACAGACATGTCTGGGCCTGTTTCTGCAGTCCCTACACAAATAAAATAACCCACCCATTTGGGTGGGAGCTCTTTACAGATAAATGTGGCAAGATTGGGCCTTTGGTGCATACGTACGAGTATCCTGCACACACTTTTCAAAATCATTAAAAAAATATAGTAGCTATAGATTTATAAGCAATCAAAATCTAAAAGCAGTAAAACCGCACTTCTTACAGTGAATTTACATTGCTCATTTATATGAAGCAAACAAGAGAAAGGAAATGTCTGCGACCCTGTAATTACAGATGAACTGTAAATACAAGTTTGGCTTATCCTTTTGTCTGTCCAAAAGGACTTCTGCAACCAAAAAGAGGGATTTGCACCATTTCTGTCAACACACGGGTGCTTCTCAAGTGCTTTCCCATCTTTTTTGAAGTATCTTTTGCAGTGTACGAGACTCCTTTCAGTTGATTTTGTTCACTTCAATCACTTTCAGCAAAGAAAAAATCCCTTACTAGAGAAGGTAGCCTTAGCAGAGCAGCAGCAGCAAAGCAGTCCTGAAGTCACTACCAGTCCCAAACTCAGGCAGAATAAGGAGTTAGGGCTCTAGGTGCCAGCTTCAGTGTCATTACTGTTGTCATAAAGCTTAATGCACAGCAAGACGGCCAACACGCAGGGTGTCATTGCTCTCTAAGTAGCACTTTCATTACAGCACTTCATTGTCAAAGCCCTTTGCACACGAATTCACAAAACAGCGAAGACAGTGATCTCTTTTGCATATGAAACCGAGGGAACTGCTTCACCCACAGGTTCATTAGTGTGCTGCCTACTTCACAGGCAGACCATACAGGGGGTGCTCACTAACACACAGTGTGACTCTAAGATCAAAACCACCACAACGCAAATATGTAAAGCTCAAGCACTGGTCCTTCACCCACCCCTGGCTGGTGTTTCTCGAGTGAGCTCTGACACCTTTGTCAAGGATATGAGTCGCTTTTAAGGTAATCAGACCTCTGGAGTGTAGTGTAAAGTTAATGAAATACACTCTCACGTACCATCCAGGTCACTGCTGACCAGTAGACACTTTTGAAATGGTGACCATCAGCTTTCACTTCCTTTGTGATCATTTTGTCTGTAGTGTGAGCAAGTTTCACAACTTTCAGTATGGCACAGGTGCTTTTAAAATAAGCTTTGTGCATTCACGCATTACAAAATCCAAGTCCAGATTTGGATTTAAACCCTCTCCCCCCACACCAAAACAAGAACAACAACAAAAAAATAAAGTATCCCTCGTACAGAACTTCAAAGCCTTGATCAAATATCGTGTAGTCTACATCAGACAGGACAAGGCACTGGACAATAGCCCAAGTGCTTCAGACTAAGACAGGGAAACTCTGTTCATTTAACTATGCCAGCACACGTGAAGCAGCAAACCTCACCTTCCTGTGTGTGTGCAATCTCACCAGTATGAAAAGGCATAAACCAGCAGTGTACTACAGCAAAATAAACTTCATCAACCTGTAGCACCTTTTCTGCATCAGGATTTTGCCAATTCAGCTGCAGCAGAAAAATCAAGGTTGGCTTAACTGACAGAGCTACACTGATAACATTTAAAGAATACACCAGCCCTTTTACTATCCTAGTAACATTCTCAACATACAGAAGTGCCACGTTAAGACATCTGACATCTTGAGATGCATAATTTTAAAATAAGCATCACAATCTAAGCCACAAAATATCTTCTCTGTATTTTAACTTCATTTCCTGACATTACCTATTACAGATACCTGAAAGTGTTAACTCTACCTGCCCTACAGTGAATCAACATTCAGACACTCTTACAAAGTCTTTAATAAAAATCAGTGAGGAAATGGGGTTTTTTTCTATCATATGCTGTGATACTTTAACCAAAAAGTCAACTTGTAAAATATAACTGTGTAATCTCCTTGCTCTTCAGCCTGAGAAACCTTGCAGGAGTGTGAAGGAGCACGTTTCATCAACAAGGACTCCAGTCTGAAGCTGAGGTGGTCTCTACAGGAGAAAGTACACACATTGCCCATGGGATATCTAGAAGGAAGGCACCACAGACAAGGAGAAAGAAAACACAATCAAGCACAGGAGAACAGAAATGTAAGACACAAGAAGGAAGAAGAAAGAAACTCTAAAACAATTATCACAACATGATTCACACAGTCACCTGTTGCTGCGAATGGGAGTTTAACATTCTGTTCTATCCTGGCTGAAAAAATTCGTAAAGTGATTTTGTTTATTCCTAATACATCTATCTGCTATTTTTGAACAACACTTTGTGACAATACAGAACAAAGATCTTAAGTTATATATCCCCATTAAGCTATAATGCTAAAGAGTATTTTCAAAAACCTAAATGCCAGAGAGCAGTGCTCTCAATAAAACCTGGCAATGCCCCAAGGTACTCGATTCAGAAACCTATGTAAGGTCGTACAGTCTAAGCTGAAATTCTCCACCACTGATTTTCCTCAAAAGTTTGGTGCTTTTCTTGATAGTGAAATGATAAATATATTAATGTGCTCTGTTTATCCCTAAATCTATTGGAAATGTGCTTCTTATCTGACCTGCTTTCCAGGGCAGTGTGTACCCTGGGGCACAGGAGCTTTGCTCCTCCTACACTGTTACGGACCCAACTCTGCTAGCAGGAAAGATGCTGGTATCCTAGATCCTATGGGATGCAATGCCTTGAGGAAATTTATATCAAACAGTTATTGCATAATCTCCACGTGTAATAAAACCTCCTACACCATACACAGGCATCGAGTTCCCGTTATGCTTCTCCAGTGTCCCTGTCAACTGCAGGTCCCCGTGTGGACCCGCAGGATCCCCTTGCTGTGCATGTGGAGGAAATTGAATATTTCCGAGGGCATGGCGTGGAAGCCGGGGCGAGGCTTCACGTTGTCATAGTAGTGGTGAGTTATAAAAATCCCTGAGGGGTTCATGGGGAAGGCCCAGAAGCCGAAGAGGTGGACCTCTTCGCAGAGCTCCAGGGCCGCAGTCACCAGGATCAGCCCGGTGCTGATCCGCTTGGCCCGCACCCCTTGGCCGAGCCAGTAGCGCGAGACGTTGATGAGATACTGGGGGTGGAAGTAATAAACAGCCTGCTGGGACTCGAAGTCGTCCAGGACGTATTTGACCCGGATGGACACGTCCGTGTTGCGGGTGTTGTAGAAAGCCGGCAGCAGCACGGACGCGTTCTCGTACACCTGCAGCACGTCGTAGAAGGGCTTCCTCCACTTCTCCAGCTTGTGGAATCTGAAGGGGGAGAGGGCGTGAGGGATGGTCAGTCAGCACCCAGCACAAGGCCAAACCTCCAGAGCGCTTTTGCCGCGGTGTTTTCGGTGCAGAGGTAATCGAAGTGATGTTTCGGTTATCAAGGGGAATATGTTTAGATTTGTAGCTGCGGCATCAGCGTGAAATGCAGGGCAAAAATTCAGGGGATGAAAAGGTTCACCTTGTGCTCTATTTTGCCTCTAAATTCATTAAACAGCAGGAAAACCTTGCAGCCGTTTCTGAGCATGTCTCACTTCTCACTTTATTATTAGACACGAGTCATTTTCCCAAGGTGCGGAACAGCTGGATAGTGCACTAGGCAGTGCAGAGCTGTATAAAAACACCAAAGCTAGCAAACATCAAAGCTAGCAAATGCCTAAAATGTCTAATTTTAACATTTAAAAGAAATCCAAAATCAAACAACTAATTTTATGTTGCTTGAGAAAAGAACATTCGCCCATAAGAAAGGAAAGCAGTAATTAGCCCCATGGCCCCAAACCTGTCAGCAAGGTTGCAATAGGTTATTAACAAACTTGAAATTGAAATCACCCAGTCAATCCTGGCCACAAAGTTTAACTGGCATTTCTTTAGAAACATATGACAATGTGTCTTGCTTTATTTATGATCTTTGAAGTCTTTTCCAACCTTAACAACTCTGATTCTATGATTTAAGTTGCTAAATTTAATTTGAAATTCTATAATCCAGTTTCTTCCAACCTGAATGTTTCTAAGATGTTTGCCTGGGGCTTGCAAGCAAGGCATAAGACTTCCAGGGAAAGGATGCCTCTGTTGTTTTAATTTTAGCTCATCGCCTTCCCTTTTCTATCATCAAAGTGCAGGTTTAAGCGTTTAACACATTTCTACAAGTTCTTACTTATTCCATATACTGAATAAATTCAATTCAGAGTTAAATGTATGATTCATAGTGTCAGTTTAAAGTAATATTTGGGAAAAAAATTCTCTGTAACAGTTAAAATTAAGTGAAAGGTCGATTTGGGAAAAGCAAAAGAGATGAAAATACGAAAAGCAGAAACAACCTCTCAGTGATTATACTGGGATTGACAGTCACGACATCCGTCTTTACCCCAACATCCATGAAGTATTTCTCAGATATAGGAGGCAAATTGCATCTGTAAAGGAAAGAAAATAGTAAGACACTTAAAAAAATTCCTTGAACCTTTTCAGGACTAGAAAATAGAAAGATGATCCCTTTTGGCAGACATAGCCAATGCTCATTTTGCTTCCTTAATAGCAGTTTACCTATTTACTCTAGCATTTTAGGATGAGAAATGGGTTGAAGCCCCAAGGCCAATCAGCCTGTAAAATCAAAGGCTTGCTCAGCAATAGCTGAGATGTTTTCAATAATTAATAAACTATATCTATAACATCGCCTTTAACATGCTTTGGTTTATACCCAAGAGAATTTAGGGGAAATGCTCCACAGGAGACAAATCAATCCAGTCCTAATTAAACCAAAACTTTCTACTTCACTTCCTTTGGCATTTATAAGCACCTCCCAGCACGGTGGAATAGCAGGAATTCTGACTATACAGATTCACCATGGGACATCAAACCTATTGGGATCAACCTTGTGAAGATTTGAAAACCCTGACTTTGCCCAGCATCCATTCACCTTGGCCTTGTCCTAGATACATCATCCCACAAAATTTAGAGCACCCCTCAAGAGATGCTGATGTTACTGAAACACACACACACGAGCTATCACACAGGCTTCACTTCCACAGGAAACATAGATTAAAAAAAAAGCTTCAGAGACAACACATGTGGCCTGACAATTAGTTTTACACACTAGTTTAAACTAGTGTGAGGTACTTACTGACATTTTGAAAACTTTCTGAAGTGAGCTACAGGCCTCAATAAAAGCCATCACGGTAAAGATCCCTACATATCAAAAATTCTGCCGTGCGTAATTCCCAAAGTTCTCCACATTTCTGAAGATCATGGCTGAACAGGAGAAAACTGTGAAGGTATTTAGGGTAAGAGATGCTTAGTGTTTTCACAGTTCAGCTGTCAGGCTGATTTCTCAGTCAAAGGGAGAGGGCAAGCGCAAAAATCCTTCAAAATCCTTCTGAGGCTCAAGAGGTTCACATCTGCCTTCCAGAGAGTCCCTCCTTGTCAGGTGAGAGAATTTTTTTTAGCTATCTTTCTCAGCGGTAATGTTATTTCCAGCACTTTTCTCTGCTAGGTCATGCAACATTCTTCTCAAGTCCTCCATCATCCCCAGTTCCACCTAGCACTGGGCACTGTGACCATTTGAAAAAGGTTTTCAAATAATCAGCTTCAATATTTTTTAACAGTAAACTCCCACCAGGACTAAGAACGACTGAATTTGTTGATTATTCCTTATAAAAATGATAAAGTCTGCGTAAACTCTACTTTTTTTCATAAAACTCGAAAAATTCACCCCTGCAAAGAGAGCAGTCCCGTCTCTAAATGCACCCAGTGCTTCCTCACGGAGCTCTGCTCTGGCCAGTAGATGGAGATAGACAATAACTACTGGTAACTGCAATTCTTGTATTTTATGTATTCTATTGTACTATAATTAATTGCTCTTAGAATATACTTTGTAGAACAATCTGGGTTGCGTCCTGATGGCCGCAAGCTTCCTGACAAGAAAAGATTTTCCCAGAAAAGGTGTCCTGAAGGTATTGCTTGACGTTAGTCATGCTGCATGTGAAATATTTTAAAGAATTATTTCACTGGTGATCAAGATGATGATTCCTGATAGTTTGGTGGACTGATGCCTGGAAAGCAGACCCAACCCTTTACTATATAACTGATGTTAGCAGACCTTGAGTTTTAAAACACTGGCACACCTCTGTGCATAATCCACGTATTTTGGAGATAGACAGTGAACCAGGGGTTTCTTTTGCACTAGTAATGATGCATTTATTCACATTTCTGTTCTACCTAAACCTCTATTTAATTAATTCCTATTACCAAATACAACCCAATTTCTAAGTTCTGTAGTCATCTGCTCTTTTTTTTTTTATCAGTTTCAGTGCAGTTCAAGAAGAGCAACAGTGGTAAAAAAAGGGACCTTCACTAGAAGTCCTTAAAAGTAAACAAGGAGATTTTTTGGATGCCAGTTATTCTGCTTCAGCTTAAAAACTTGTCATCTCCAGGTGTAACATGCACTGTTCCTTTCTGATGTACTGGTAGCTGTGATCCGACGCCACACCAGGGAATCCACAATTATTTAATGTGTATGGGGTACACTAGGTTTTTAAGAAGCAAATTATGTGAAGCTTGGACTCTTCCACAGACTCTTTTTTTTTTTTTTTCATCAGAAACTAAGACAATAGTTTTCTATAATGCTGGAATGAGGCAAACATGAGGGTCTGAAAACAGTGAATACTGAAAGTAGGACCTGCAAAATTTTATAACTAATATGACATCAAATTAAATTAAGACTTCAATGAGCCAAAATCTGACCTCATTTTTGCTGGTATGAAGTCAGAGAAATTAATTGTTTCCTGCACAGTTATTCCAAACTGACAACAACATACCCAAAATCAGAAAATAGGCCAACAAAAATAAAAAGATTTTTCTTCTCTCCAGAACAGGTCGTGAATCTGTGAGCTAGCGGTCATATGCCATGACCCAGGCAAAGAGCTTAACAGGATTTAGAGAGGGATTAGTCATGCATATGAATAATAATAATAAAAAAAAAATTTAAAAATCTTTTTCATATATATTAAGGATTATAAAACTGCTGCTAGGTTCCATTATCCAGGACCAGCAGTTGTGGGACATCCCAGTTTATGCAAAACCTGGGCAACTCCACGTTATGAAGGTACTCAAACTTCAAAGGTAGTGCCCTGTCTCTGCACACCCTGGATTGATTATTGATTATTGATTACTGTAACTGCTGTTATCCAGCACCTGAGCTCTGCACCACTTCAGAAACACACTTCAGAAGCACGTGAGCTGATAGCTATTAACATCTGACCAAGCAATAGAGGTTGTGCCTCTGCTTCAGATCTGCCCCAGGAAACCGTGGCCAGGTTCACAGGACACTGCTCATAGCCTAATGTCCACGGAAAGATAAATCCACGGCCTGAGGGACAGGGGGCATCCTGAAGAAGGACATCGGACTTTGTCAACAAGTCAGTGATTAACCCCACGGACTTAGGGAGAAATAATTCCTCAAAGCATAATTTTTAAGTAAATATTATACAGTGAGATGTTTTGTTGGTTTTGGTTTGTTGTTTTTTTTTGAAACATGGCCTCTTGTGCCAGAAGCAGGCTTGATACAGCCAATTTAGCAGATCCCTTGTTTCCACGTGAGAAAGAATAGCTTTGAATTGCTTTATTTGTCATTATAACAGGCAAGAGAAAAAAAAAAAAGGCAAAATAGAGCAGTGGTGGTTACCGAAACACGAAGTCTGCACTGTCAATCTCCCGGCCACACCTGCTGTTCTTCAGAATTCCTCCATTCCCCACCACTGCACACCTCTTAAACTGGGAGCGGTGGTACGGCATGTCCTGCAACAGCACAGCAAGGAAACGGTTAAACAGCACAAAACACGGGGGCAACACGTCTCTTTTCTACTTTTCCCTTTTTTTTTTTTTTTTTTTCTTTTTTTGGTGCACCTTGCTGCAGATGCATCGGCCACGGGATGCTGACGCTGGTTCTGGTGTGCAATGTTCCCGCGCTGTACGCGAATGGATGGGATTGTTTGCTGTGTGATTCAAGACAGCACGGGCCACTAACTCAGATTAAAAAGAAAAAAAAAAAAAAAAGAAAGAAAAAATAACTTGCTTTCTTCCCAAATTGAATAATGGAAGGAGTACTTTAGTACTTTTAGGCACTTGCTTTCCCTTTTTGATTTCCACGAGGGCACGAACCATGAATTGGTGAACCCCAGGCATTGCTTTCTGAGCTGCCTGCAAACTTCTCGCTCCTCAGGCTCTGTGTCCTGCTTTTGGGAAGTCTGCACACAGAGTTCCAGAGCAGCCAGGAAAACCCAAGAAGTCTAAGTCAGACAGCGCACTACAGCCATTTATCAGAAAATAGCCCAAATTTTAGTGCTTACTACCACAAATTGTACCAGTAGTATTAACGGTTAGTAATTAGCACTTCTATTAACAGCACTAGAGCCTTTGGTCAGACACTTCCTTGGGCTCGTGTAGGAGCATCCCTCATCTTTCTGTAACCTTTGGGCAACATTCTGTCCTCACGCAGACATGCAGCTGCTGCTGAAGCCAGAGAGAGCGAAAAATCACATCCTGGGAACAGGCTGGGCTGTTAGGGTGAGAGGGCTGTGACGCAGAGCTGAGCCTCGCCACACCCTATGAATATGCAGAGATGTGCTTATATAAGCATGAGAGTGCTGGTTTTGGTACATACATATTTTATCAATAATTTCATTACCGCCAACTACAGAGGGAGGCGGTGGTGGCTTGACATTTCTGGGTGATTATTCCCAGGATCTTTCCACGGCATTCATAAGCCATGAGGCAAAAGGGCATGCAATTACACCTGTCTGAGAAAAGCAGCAGCTGCCTGGCCGGGAGGAAATATGGAGCTGTCGGTGCTTTGTGTGTGCAGCAATCTCTTAACACAGAATGCCTCAGCAGCTCTGAAAGGGAAATCAGAAGCCTGGTGTCTGTGCTCAGCACAAGGCTCTTGCCTTTCCAGTGTTGCTTCTGTGTTTTCAGCCCTTTATCATCGACATTTGCCACCCTGCAGCCCTGCTCTGATGCAGTGGGATGGCTTTGGCCACATAGGTGCTGCCCAGTGAATCCCAAAGGCATTTTGGTGTGTGATAAAGCCTTCAAAGCATCCTCAATCCTACCTGGCTAAACACAACAGCAGCTATAGCACACTCTTGTAGGCATTTAGTCCTCCATGCAATCATCTGCATAATCAGATAGGGTTTTGAGGATAATACTCCTGGACTTAGATCTGCCCATTTCTTGCATGTCTCCAGATGCCAAAGTGCTTTTCTAGGTCCGA
>JAYRBT010000093.1:68984642-69016973 GCA_036023395.1 Myiotriccus ornatus
GGGGGGGGGAAAAAAAAAGAAAAAAAAGTGGGCAGGATTCTGCTTTCCAGTGAGCCCTTTATAAAACAGCAGAGGAAGGAACAGAGAACATTATATGGTGGGTGAAAAAGGTGTGAATGCCTAGAAATTCAATCTCTGCATCCTCCCCTTCTTCCAGCAGTGCCAGGAGTTCATCAGTATCTCATAAGGGGAAAGGGAAGACTTGACCAGAGGCTGGGCCCCTTATCAAATTTCACTGAGCAGAGTTTATTTCCTCTCCTCTCTGCAGTCCTGCCACCCCCACAGATGCTTTGGGAACATGGCCATGGCCAGACACAGACCATGAGCCTCCATGGAAACTCTGTGGACAGTCTCAGGTGGGATTTTGTGGCAATCAAACCAGGCCATTCCCTGCTTTGAAGGGCATCTGGCAGGGCACAGCTTACAGCTAACCTCCCCATCTTTCTCCCAGAAAAGGGTTCCTTTCTCTACTCTGCTTTCTGGGACCAGTCTGTGTCCAAGCTGCCTGCTTTAGGTCAGATACCCCCATACCTTGCTGGCCTTTACCCATTGCCACCGTCTTCTTGCAGAGAAATATATATTCAGACTTAAAAGCATTGTACATTTACTGGAACAGCAGTTCAGGGCAATTTTCAGGTTTCTCTAAACACACCAGGGAATTTCTTCCCGCTGCCCTGGGAAGAGGCCCAGGGGCCTGTTCCTGTTGGCAGGTGTCGGGATGCAAGTAAAGGCTATCACCAAACAAGCAGCATGTGGAATCCCAGCGAGCAAATGGCTGTAGGTTCAGGCAGTGTCCCCACTTGTCCAGCTCGGCAAGCGGCACCAGAGATACAAACATCCCCCCTTCAGCTCTGCAAGGATCCTCTCCAAAAACACCAGCTCGGCCGTGGTCCCTGACAGGTTCTAACCTGCCCAAGGAACCTCACAGCCAGGATGCGCTTCTAGGACAGGACTTAACATCAGAGGTTTGTGAAGTAAAAGAGTAATTAAAGGTTACAGCTGCCCCTCTGCACGGAGCAGGCTGGAGTCAGACTGCCTGGGAATGCTCACCAGAAGGTACTTCAGGGCATTAAGGCTGAGGGAGGGAAAGGAGAACTGAAAAGAGGAACTTCACGATGATATTATGGCAACAACGTAGGCTGCTACATAAATCGCCTTTCCGTCGTCAACAACCGACAGCCCGAGACTGCCACGTCCTGCATTCTGATTTCCATGAAAGATGGAAGCTGCCATTTCCCAGAAGAAGGGACCCAAAGTGCTTTGTCCCTGCTCTGAATGGGGAGGGTGGGGAGCCCTCTTTGAGACCCTTTCGCATGATTTAAAAAAAAAACAACAGAAAAAAGGAAAAGAAACAAATAATTACAAGTCGGAATCATAAATAAATAAATAAGCAAGAAAATAAAGCAAGAAACTAACTAACTAACTAACTAAATTGATAGTGTTTTCCAGTCCAAGTGACAAAATGTATGCACATGTCCCTGCTTGAGCCCCTTTGATGGCAAAGGGCTCAGAACCAGACTTTCTCCTTGCAGTCCTGGGAACTGGACTCCAGTCTTTTTTCATTCCCTGATGATGACAGGAGAGGCTCCCAGGGCACAAGGCAGGACAGAGACAGGCCGCAGAGATCACTCACTGGAAGAGTTTTGGTTGCGTCTTCTCATCATTTTATCTTTACTCTGCCTATTTTTTATTTCAGTTTGTGCTTGGGACCTTATTTCTCATCTCTCTGATCCTGTTGCAATCACTTTGACTTAGAAAAGCAAGGATTGGTAGGGCTGTCAGGCCTCCAGCCCAAATGGGAAAAACTGAGAAAATAATGCAAGATGAGACCTCAACCGGTCATAAAGTCACACCCTCAACACCAAGGCAGCTTGGTACTACCTCTGTCTACCTACCAGGTTCCTGAAGCCCCCAAACATGGGGATTTTATACTCCTTGGACAACCTTTTTTTTAAAAGTTTCCCATCTGGTTAAATTAAAATCTTTCGTGCTACAGCCAAAGCCTACGACTTCTTACCATGTCATGAGTCTTTACAGACATACGTTTATTACCTTCCTCTTGCCAGAAATAATTTGGGTATGTCAAGGCAGTTATCATATCTCCCCTCCTTTTTCTCTAAGCCAAACGAACATGTTTTCTACACCTCTGCTCATTCCTGCTCCTTCCAAATGAGAAAGTCACATCCTTCTGGAACAGAGGTGCCCAAAAAGCAAGACAGAGACCCCCAGCCAAGAGGGCCGTGCAAGGCACACAAGTTTCTCTGTGGATAAACAACACTCCTGTCTATACATATTAATATCATGCTTGTTTTTCCCTCCCAGAGAGAAACGTTTGCTGATTTGCCAGCGTTTTGCTTGCTCTTGGCACAAGGCAAACAACTACACGGGTTGCAAATAAGGCAAGAACCAAACCATTGATCTCTTCTGGCAGAATGCAGCTTAATTCCAGTAAAACATTCCACAGCAGCTGCCTATACTACTGAAACCCATTTACCTCAAAGCATGAAAGATGCACATTCCTCTTCATGAAATCGTACAAGCTGTAACTCCTCAAACAAGATTTAAGTAAAATAAACTCTGCATGGGTCAAGGTTAAACACTCAGAGATCCCCACTGGTGTTTGCTGTGAGAAGAGCAGTACCATTTTCAGATGAAAGACTGATGTGCTCTACAGCAGGGCAGCCTCAGCTGCAGTTCATAGGAATAAAGCAGTGAAAAAAAAAAGTGCTCTCTCTGTTATTTCTAATGGTGATATTGCCACTTTGACTTTAGGAACTGCATCTGCATGTTTGTTTCTGAAGACATTAAAGTCTAAGCAATGAGAATGCTACCTTAACCCCCCTGAGACGCTTCAACGTGAACTTACACAGAGTGGGAAGCCTATAAGGCAGGGTCTGATCAGGGGCAAATACTCAGGTGGTGCAAGTCACTTTAAGTTAAATACAACCTGTATTTTTGTGACAGCTGAGGATTAAAACATAACCTAAGAAACTCAGAAAATGTTATATTCTGCCTAATGTTCTCCAGCATTTTATAATCTAAGGCATTACAGATGCCAGATGCACCTTACCAGAGAAGATGTTAATGTTGTCAGCACAACACCGAGAAGTGGTTTGAACTGTTAAAATGGTTTGGCTGGAGCTCTATAGCTCCAACCAGTCCGATCAGACAACTTTTCCTCTTCCCCAGAATCCCCCCTTACCTTTTGAGATAGTTTCTCCCGTAGAGGATCTGCTGCAGCAAGGTGACCACAGCAAAGGCGCAGATGAATATGAAGAACAAAGTTCTGTTTCCTAGCAAATCCCGGCTTGATGAAGGGTCAGTGTATCCCATCCTTCCTAAAAGCCACTGAAGCTCCACTGGGTAAAATTCAGTTCATTGCCGCCTTCATGCCCTCCTCACTGGGAAGCAGAGGGGAAAGCTCGCTGGCTTTTCTGTGAGCAATCCAAGGACAGGGTATCCCATTGTTTGGCCCTGCTGCCCCTTCCTTGCCCCTTTTGGATGTTAGCTCCAGGACTGTGCGTGATGGCTTGCTTCCATGGTAAAGTTTCCAGGAGATTCAGACGTGGGTAACATCTAAAATCATCTCTCAGAGCTCTTCCAGCGCAGGCAGCTTATGCTGTGAGAGAGGCATTCTGTTCCCTCTAAGCCTCTCTTGAAAACCCGCTGCTAGCAATTATCTACTTCAATCCCATTTTCATATTCCAGATGGGGGAAGCTGCAAATAAACCAGAAAACTGCAGCCAATGGCAAGCACGGGGCTCCGACAACCTGCGTTGGAAACACATAGTCGTCAGCTCTTCTCTGCTTCTGCTCAGCGATTCCAACGAAATGTGCTCGCAGGGAGACGTGACTGGGGCGTGCTATTACTGAACAAGCATGTAGCAATCATGAGGGTTTCATTCAGTCCCCAAAAAAAAAAAAAAAAAAAAAAAAAAAAAAAAAAAGGCAAAGGCAGCAGCAGCAATCTGGTCAGGCTATTGGGAATATCGGGAAAGCTGCATTCCGTGCAGCAGCAGCAGCGTGCCGTCCCTGCTGTAGCATTTGCATGCGGCATGCAGTGCCATCAGTCGTACACCACTCACTATTTGGGCTCCTCTCCTTCCCCTGGTTATTCCTCCAGAGTAAGCACAAGCAAGGTCGCTGTGCATCTCTTCAAGGACAGAGCTCTCAGCTCCTGCATGCTGATTTATTGGAGGCTCTGAGTAGCCTCACAGCCGCAGAGAGGGAGCCTGCCTCTCAGTGCAGGCTCTGAGAACCATTCATTTAAAGAGACAAATATTCTGATTGTTCCCCCACCAGGAACAGTTCTCTTTTGAGAGGGCAAAGCAACAAGACCTTGTCCACAGCCATCGTAACTCCTCTAAAAATCTCCCCATTGTCAGGAGAGGCTCCTTTCAGCTCAGGGGGAAATCAATGGGAGTTTTGTTGTTCATTTCACCGGGAGCAAAACCTTCCCCCGACCCTTGGCTTCTTAAAACAAGTCCCAGTGAAAAGCTTTATCCATGAATGAAACGTCCAGTCTAGGAGGTTGTTTTGCCCCAGTAACAGATGGGAAAAGGGTTTTGACAACAAAATGTACGGGGGGAGGGGGGAAATCCTTTGTCTAAGAGAATAGGAAGATTTTTGTGTGAATAGATTTTCCAGCAGTTAAATCAGCATATGCAAAGTGCTCTAGTGTGCCAGCAGCCCAGCTGTGTGAAGCAGCAAACAAGAGATTGTTCATGGACTTTGTTTCAGCTGTAATTGGTGCTGCATGTGAAGAAGGGCCAAAGGTAACTTTGTGCAACCCTTTCACCCAGATCCTGAAGCCAGGGCTAAGGCAATCTAGGTGAGACAATCAGCACGTAAAGCAAGCTTTGCCTTACCTAATTTTAAGCAAAAAAAATAACACCAGTATTTAAGGTAGGAACCTGTTCACCCTGAAGTCCTGCAGGCAGGAGGCCAGTCCTTCAGACATCCCTGACTTCGCAGAGAAGTCGTAGGGATCCAGGCCCTTGAGAAATCCTTCTTCAGTCCCTCTCGAAGCTCCCACACCTCTATTTCTGAACCATGCTAAGTGCTTCAATTATCACCTATGCATATAAAAAGAGTGATGATCCCGGGTCAGATTAGAGATTATCCAGCCCAGAGCCTTGTCCCTGGCAGTGGCCAGTGATGGATACATAGGGAAAAGCAGAAGCAGAGGGCAAGGACATACCAATACCTCCTTGGAAACACTCTCCTACCATTTGTGGTTCAGGGTCTCGCAGAACCAAGGAAAGAAAACCAGTATTTAAGTTAGAAAAATAACTGAGTGGGATGCACTCATTTGTACTCTACTGGGAATAACACACATACCAGGGGACTGCAAATTAAACAGCAAAACCAGTTTGATTCCCTGTTGTGAAAGTCACTATCTCTAGGGCCAAATATGTTTCTTTTAATGATCAGTTTATGTAACCTCATATAATATGAGACTGTTTCCATATGGGAACTGTACCATTTAGATGGATCTAACTATATACACTTCTAAGAAACAGGAAATCAGAAACAGCCATCAGAATCTCAGCTTGAGATTCCACAAGATGCTACCCAGGCAGATTTGTATAGAGAAGCTGAGAGACAAGGTCAGTAAGGTCAATTGTGAAGGGAAAGGAACTTAATACTTTGAATTGCTGGATTTTTACCGGTAGTTTTGAAAGTCCTCTCAGAGAAATTTTCCTCAGTTTCTCCAGGAGTTATTTTACAATAAGAGCAAAGTATCAGAGAGTAGAATTTGTCTTTTTATTACCCCCTGTGGGTGTAATGACAGTTTTGCATATTCTTATATCATTCAGGTTTTGGAGAAATCACACTGAGCCTTTCCTCCTTTATTCCCTTCTACCCAGAGGGATTTTTTTCTTGACGTCTCTGCTGTAGTGCACTAAATTCCTGAGCCGAGCAGTTCCTCTGTCTCCTGGACTGACAACCAGCCTGGGCTGCAGTAAACAGCCCATGTACTCTGTCAGTCTTTGATTTGCTGTGTCTTCTCATCATTCTCTGCTGTATCACAGCTGGCCAGAAAGCACAGCACCTGAGAGGCCTGTGACCAGCAGAGCTGCAGACCAAATGCGAAAAGCAAAGTACGAAGATGTCTATTGTAAGCGTGAAGGGTTTTCTGTGCCAGATCTCTCACAGACAACGTTCCTGATGTCACATGGAACAGAAATCTGTTTGCTGACTTCAGCCCAGTACGACAACAGCACTGCAGAACTGGAAGCAGAGCAGCTCTGTGCCAGCATAAAAAGAAAAGGATGTCTACTGACAATTTTTCAAAGGGTGCTCAAGGTTGCCTGCAATATTTATTGTGAGTGAAACAGTCGTATGGTTCATGCAGAAGGGCTGAATGAGCAATGTCAGCACTCATTCCCAGGGCCCTTGGAGAGTTCAGCTTGTCAGCTGCTGGCCACCTTGAAAGCATCAGGCCTCTGAGGAGAAAAAAAAATAATTTTTTTAAATTATTTTGCACCCTGCACCTAAGCAATCAACAGGCAACAAAAGACCGCCCTCCAGATTTTGAAAAGGGTTGGAAAAACCCCTCCAAGAGCATCGAATAGAATTGGCCCCCAGTCATTGCCAGGTGCACCAACAACCTGTGTCCTCAGGTGCCACATCTACACGATTCTATAACATTCCAGAATGATGGACACAAGCTCAGAAAGGGTATTCCCATGCTGCTTGATGGAGCACTGACTTCAGAGGCTGAAGCAAATGTGGCAAAATGGAACTGCTCATAGCCTCGCTTAATATGAAGCTGCCACAAGCAGTCAGTCTTACACGTGTCTGGCCTTTATTTGTTGCATGTGAGCTGCTTGCTAAATATCATCAGAGATAATCTGTCACAAGAAACTCCTCCAGCCTGAGCAGGGAGACTCTGAGTCCTCTAACACAGACACAAACATGGTCCTTCCAGTGATACCTCCCATGGGAGTTCATCATTTGCTCTTCAGTCCAAATCAAGCAGATCACAGTTTTTCTTCTGAAAAGAACTTAATATTAAATATTAAAGACACAGAAACCAAGGCCTTGTTACCAAAGCTCTACACAAAGAAAGGTGAATTGGCCAAAGGGCAAAACCTGGTAGAGTCAGATTCTACTTCTCTTGGGGGGGCAGAATAAGCACATCTCTCTCACTCTCTCTCTGCTGAAAGGACAAAGTACAGCCCTTACAATTAAGCTGTAGTTTGTTTTTTAATGTAAATGAATCAGAAAAACTCATTTCTGATAGGCAGGTCTGATTGGGAATTTTTTAAAATATCTTTCACTGAACCTGTCATTTGAATTAGTATTTGACTGTTCATGCATTCTAATTTCAGCTGAAAGCAAGGGCACTTAGTGCCTGGGATATCAGGATCTGTCTCTTGGTAGTTTAAACCACAGAACACATAACTGGACATGTTAAACTCACAGTATTGTGCAGGTTTGGAGTAAAACAAAACATGCTTCACATTCCCCATCAGGGTGTTTTCTCTCCCTGCCCTCTCAGCCGCTCTCCTTTTTGTCACTGGCTAAAGAACTTCACACTCAGTAAGGCAGAGTACTACAGGCTGTAAATGATTTGAGTAGAACATTTTTCACATCGCATTTTCCCCCCTAAATTAAAATTAAATCATGTCTATTTACAGTTTCTACAATGTTTGTGTAAACTGCTAGATCCCTGACTTTGCAAAGAGCTGGCACATAGGTATATGACTAGAAGGTTCTGATGAATATGAAACTCATAAACATATGCTTATCAATATTAATTCTTTTGCAGATATAAAACATGAATTTATTAGCATAATCTAGTGCTTAACACAAAGTCTAGTCCCCCATCACTGCCACAAATCCATATGTCTCAAACTGAGATACTGAAGGCAGATGAAAGGATTCAGCTAAGATGTAAATATTTATTTCCTTCTGAGCTGGGTTAAGCCACAAGGAGATGATAATGGCTAATTTGGCATCAGGCTGGTTGCTACCTGTGGAGATGCCTGAATTAGAGGAAGTGTCCTGAAGACAACATATGGTCTGTGCACTGGATATACATTACATCATCTATTGAATCACGGCCAGTTTCCTTCCAGTTATGGGACACATAGGGGAAACAATGTCCCAGCACATAAAATATCCCTTTTCTATGCTGCTGACACCATCCCTGTTGGAAAAGGAATGAAATCTTCTCCAAAGGAGCGACATCTTCCTCCCGCTGGTAGGGATCTCTGATGCAGAGGCTTCCATGGCTGTAGTGCTGTACATTTACTATTAACAGTTCCTTTGCTAAAATGTATAGCCAAGTGCAAAACCAAGCTGGGATCAATGGTGGGGAGAGCTTTGCCTTCCCACTGGCATTTCCAGACTGCTAGAAAACACAGGAAATTTAGTGTGATGGTTATGATCCTGTTCAGGCTCACAACAACAACCCTGCAAATAGCTGAGAACTGTGGAAGCTCATGGTCTCTGCAGGAAAAAAGGAACAGGATGAAATTTCATTTACAGGAATCATCTGCTAAAAGCATTACTTTGATTTTGGAGCACTGCATGGGAGCCTTGGATTTAGCATCAAATCAAGAGGACTGAGACGTTGGTAGAACCACAGAGGAGTCCAAGGGTTTCCATGGCCAACAGTTGCTCTCAGAGTAGGAATATGATCCTGCCTCTGTCCCAAGTGAGTCATAACTGCCACTTAGTTCATCAAAACCCTGTTTAAAACTTTCCATTGAAAGCCTGGAAAGTGCTGGAATCAGTGGCACCCACTTTTCTAGTTTAATGGCAGTTGAAAGTTTGATACTTGTCTTTGAAGAAAACATTCCAGCATTAACACCACAATGAACAAATATTTCCCATGACCAGAATAAGGATTATATATCTCTAATGCTGAAAACCACAATTAATAATTATTTCACTATTTTAACAATGCATTTTACAGCAGAAATAAAAATGTTAATCAGAGATATTTAAAAAAATCTATAGTGTGGTATATAAAGTCATTTGCAGAGACAAAGGTTAATTTTCACAGACAACGTGTTAGATTTTGGAATAAGTTTTGCTTTTTCAGTGAGTAGCACTGAATTAATCAGAATTGGGGGTAACTATGAAAAAGAAACTATTCCTCTGAATAATCAGCTAATTAAATACTTCAAAAATTTTACACTACGCTTATAATCAAGATGTAGAAGAGACATATTATGGAAAATTAATTTAGGAAAAGTTACCTGTACATTTTTATCTCAGTTCTGCATTGATTTTGTATTCAAAGGAATGAAATATACTCCTCTTGAATTAACCATCAGCTTCAGTTCACATGACCTTTCAAGCTGCTCAGACACCCAGTTTTTGAACCCTTCCTCATGATGTCATCCTACAGCACTGACAGCATTCCTAACTGCACACTGTACCAACCAGTGTTGTCGTGGGTGGTCTACCTGTTCACCTGAGTTACTCCTCTACCCAAAGCAAATATTCAGACACATCATGATATTTCAAATAATCCATGCTAGTCCATGCTTTGTTCAGTCCACGACAAAAATTATAAATTAAAAAAAAAAAAAATCTGTCTTCTATGATCTTCAAAAATCCTCATTCTTCATGAAACATTTATTATTTTGCTCTTCTGTCACTGTGGAAATGCTCACTGGGATCTGGACCACCTAGACCACTTAAAGAGCAGAAACCTCTATCCCTGCAGCACTGTGACCAGACACACCTTTCTGCCCATCCTGTGACAGTCTGGATTCAACTTTTAAGCCCTACACAGTGTCTGGTCTGAGCTGCATGTGGCTACAGGGATGGCTGTTAATAAAACTGGCCACCCTTTCAAATTCCTTCCTTTGGATCCTTGATCTGCCATGAATCCCTGCGTCTTGATTATCTGTATTAGGGTAACAGACAAAGACCATTCCGGGAACAGTTTGACACTTCTGCTGGGCATTAGCCGAGCCACTTCTTGCCACTGGCATTCATAATTTAAGCAGGCAAGAAGGCAAGGTGAGAGAGGGATTTATTAGCCCCCTTGGCAGAGAGCAGGAGTTGCAATTTAGAAGTCATGTTTGACAGCACGCAACTTGCTCAGTTTGCAAACGTGCTGGGATGCAAAACCAAGGCAACCCTAGTCCATTTTGGTGACAAACAAGCTTGGGAGCTTCAAGGGGAGAGATGGACACCCAGGTGGAGAAACTCATCCATGGACAGGGCCTGGATCCCCCCTAACCTCTACCAGCAGTTTGAGCTTTGCTGGCTCTAAACGTAAATATTGCAGCACTGTCACAGGCAGTGCTGACATGGGCAGGGGGATGGAGGGCCACAAACAGGTATTTAAGCATCTTCCTCCTCTTGAAATTTTGGGAGTTAGATGAAAATCCTTGTTCAGCTTTTGGCTGCAAGTGAGTTGTCTAGGCCTAAAATTCAAATGAGGACTTACCATGAGATCTTAAACTCAGCTGAAGCTTGGGTCAAGCCTGAGGATTGTCTGACCTGAACATGGCAGGGCGTTTGGGGAAATTGCAGCTACCCAGGAGCCCCAGCATAAACCTAAAAACCCCTTCCAGGCTGAAGGCAGAGGTCTGTGCTTTCCCCACTCACACAACCAAACATGCCACGAGCACAGCTGACACACTTTTGAGAGCATCACTAGTTACCACTAATGAATGTCTGACCCCACTTCCATCCTTCACAACAAAATGCCAAGAAGAAATCCCATAGCTGAAGCTTTTTACAAGGGCCTGGAGTGACAGGACAAGGGGGAATGGCTTCACACTGACAGAGGGCAGAGTTAGATGGGACACTGGGAAGAAATTCTTCCCTGTGAGGGTGGTGAGGCCCTGGCACAGGTTGCCTAAAGAAAATGGGTCTGCCCCATCCCTGGAAGTGTCCATCAGGCAAAAAGCATTTCACATTTATACACAGTCTTCCGTGGTCATGTTGACCTTTTGCTGGGGAGCCTGCAACAAATTATTCATTTAAATAGCTGAGTACAGTCAACTGCTTGTGGTTTTAATTTAAGAACCTAAAGTGGGGAAGACAAAATGGTAGTTTATCCACAGCCAATATCAATCTCCAACACAGGGATTTGTGACAGGCCTACAGGATCCAGTGCTCTACCAGGAGAAATTAAGGAAATGCCTTTGACAGGGAGAGACATCCCCAGGAGAGCTCTCCTCTGAGGAGGGGGAAGCACAGCATGGCATTTAGCCAGATTAGGTTTTGGGGTGGTTTTCTTTTTTCAGAACATTCCCATCACCATCGCCTTTATTTAAACTTCACTTTCAATCAGCTTTTTTATTTTCTTCCAGGTGTATCCAGCAGCTCCTCTGGAGCTAAGAAATTTGTGCGTGGGTTTTCTCGCACGCACTGTGGGCAGGAAGGTATGTGGGAACTATAATTCAGTCAGTTTAAATCACATGTAGCTGAAGCTTGAAAGGAAAATAATAATAAATGGTTCGGATTGTCAGGCTCAGTGCAATTCTCAATCAATTAAAGCTTATTTTAGCACCAGGGCAGTTTATTTTTGTAATGTTCTCCTGGCATTTTGATGCTTTCATGTTACTGTGCAGCTAAAAGGTCTTGCTGGGAACAAATTACTCTTGGTAAAGCATTTTCTGAACTGCAATTTTAGTTTCTGTCATATGACAATAAATAATATCTACATGAGCAAGCAGCAGCAAGAAATAGCCAGTGGCAGTAAGAGAGCAAGGCTTTGGACCTGGGTAAAGGAGGAAGATAAATCTGGGACTCAAACACAGTAAAACCATGGTTGTTTGGGCTCAGAGACTACCAAAGTATTCTTCATTGCATATGAGTTTCAAATGTGACTCAGTGCGTTGAGACATTCAACAGTGAAAACTCACCAATGAAGATATTCCTACATCAACTTGTTGCTTTTTTTCAGCACCTGTTTATAATTAAATGTTCTGCACTTTCAAAATCTGCACTTTAAAATCTGCACTTTTGATCTTCATTTTGTGATGTCATTTTGGTTCCCATTTCATGGATGTGGGTGACACAGGAATGCCCAAATCAGTATCCCTAGTCCTCCTCTGCAATCCGTGCTGCACTTCACACAACTAACAGCTGTGTCAGATTACACTGAAGGTCCAAGAATTGGCTAATTGATGAGGAGAGCTCTTCCCTGATGTTACAGCAAAAGTCATAACTAGCCCTGTTTGTGGGTCCTTGCAGTCTGTGGAAGTAGGTGGCAAACAAGAACAGAGCTATGAGTTCACCTCCACTGGAATCACAGGCAAAATATTTGCTTTATAAGAGGGGCAATAATCACACTAAATTGTCCTTTCTTTTTTGACTGTGACAAAGAGATTAGGGAGATATATGCTGTTGCATAATGTCATTGTAACCTGATTCAACTTTTGCTCTAAGCTTTAACAGACGAAGAAATTAAAAGCAAGGTGGAAAGGGTATATGAAGAGTGACCCTTACCCTTTTTTTAATTTACAGATTTCTAGTCTCACAGTTTCTCTTGAATTTCCTCCTTTAGGCTTGGGGACATCCCTCATAATCCACTGCACCAGGTAGAGGTTTTCCACTGACTTTTCCCGGATGGAAAAAATCACCATTTTAGATACAAAGCCATAGGAAACTTAGGGCCTTTCATCACAGCACAGTCTTCTAATTCCCTCAGACAGCTCATGCTCAGGTGCTATCCCCTCCCCTTGTATACCACTTCAGCTTTGCCTTGAAAATCCAAGGAAGTTGTAGTTCAGGTCTACACACAGAGAATCCATTTCTCTGGGGAAAGGAAGGACAAACCTTTTTCCTCAGCATTGCTCCTTCCAGATGGTGAAGCAGAACTAGCTGGCACTTCACAAATCAGTGTTTTCACAACAAACATCGTGCTGTGGCACATGATCTAATCTGGATGGTCACCAGCTCCAGAGGAATACACACTTTGCTCCGGGCCACACACCTGGCAAATCACTGCAAGTTCTGACCAGCCCTACACCTGAATTCACCAGCTGCTGCCTGGAGCCAGCACATCACCCTTCCCTAAAATATGCAGAAAAGCCACTAACTCTGCATTTCATAACCACTGCCCTTCCTTGCAATCTCCACTCTCCCATCATGGCACGTCTGTGCTCCAGAAATTAACGTGTTCCTGTTAAAAGTGTTATCTCCCCAGCAAACAGTGAAAAGTTACAGAGCTACGAAAAAGTTACAGTTCAATATCCATCCAGGCCTATTTCAAACTGCAGCTCCAAGTGCTTCATTCCCCCTCGGTTTTAATGGGTTACTTATCTTAAATGTAAGAGCTTCAACTAAAAAAATTGTGAACAGTTTTGTTACTTTTGCAGAACTATCCACTCCTTTTTTAACAGAACACCTTAAACTTTCTCCCAGTACTCCAAAAGCCAAGTTCATTCTTATCCTCATTCAAGAGGGGACAGGAGCTCTCTATCTGAAGGCTTGGTTTGAGAGCTCTGTGTTTTACCAGGCTCTCTTCATGACTGCAGGCAGAGCTGCACCACAGTGCTGGGATTTCCAAGCTGGCTTGGGAAGGCAGAAAGACACTTCTGCAACAGCGTGGCTGCTTTCAGCACCTGAACTGTGATTTCTACATGGTGGAATGGAGTCATCTACCACTTAGTCAGCTCACCTCACACTCCACGTGCAGTGCACTCTTTACACTCCTCAGCATCTCTCCCCTCATTTCTGAACCAGCAATCATAGCATTTCTTGGCCTTTGCAGGTGTATTGCAGGAGCGACAAGGACAACTTTCCAATTATTGCATAAGGCAAAAAAAACCTCCTCTGTCTTATAACTTAACAGTTTTGTCAGTCTGAGGACCGCAAGACCAGGGTCCATCTGACTGGGCACAAGACTCACTTCCCCAAGCAATTCCATCTTTGACATGCCCCTGGATCATACATGGCTCATGAGAACCAAGAAATCCTGGTATTACTGGCACATAAACATAGATGTACTTGACTCCCACCACCGGTGTACGTGACTACACCTACCAAAAGCCTCCATGCAGTTAGCTGAGATTTAGTCAACACACTCCATGGAGAAAAGAGTTCTTTTAATCCCAAGGTATCTCAAAGACGTGTCAAATGAATCACATCCTGAAAATGCTTTTGTCTTTCCTGACTACAATGGGAGCTTGGGATGACCAGATCAGTTGCAGGTGGGATGGCAAGAGGGCAAGTGTGGAAACAGCATGGAAACAAGTTGATGTCAAGTAAATAACATAAAGAATTGAGTTACAATTGTTTTCCCCTTAATATTTAATCGCCTAAAAGCGCCCATATTAAATCGAGTGAAGCTGCCCCAGCAAATCACGTTTCCTGCAGCCCCATAACATTGAGGGTGGGCAAAGCCATGGAATATCACCTAGCTATACTCTGGCCCTCTTATTTCTCTTTCATAGCTACTGTAGATGATCATCAGCAAATGAATAAAACATAGTTCCATGCGAATGGAACGACATGTGCCAACTTTGCTGCTGGCATTCTGTCCACATGACTAGCACTCCCCTTTGCTAACCCTTCTTCCCACTTCTATTATTAACCCTCCTCTCACAGACAGAAGGAAGACAAGGTGAATCTGGGATATTTCTTTTCCCCCCAGTAACATTAAGAAACGGTCTGGGATGCGTAGAGGCCGGGATTTACATTTCCAGACAACACAAGAAAATCAGATACTTTAAAATGCCATTTCTCATAGAACTGAAAGAATTTCAAAAGCAACAATAACAAAATAATTTGAAACCGTTGAAAGGAAATGCCCCGTTATATAGCATGTAGGTTTTGGAACTTCCTGCCTCAAGGCAAAGGGCTTACTGTGCTTCAAAAACTCCTTTGATGACCCATACAAAGGGTAAGAGCATTGACAGATTCACAGACTGAGTACAAACACCCCAGAACCACTGTGTGAGCCACTGAGACCTTCCTCTGCTTGGCTATTCTGTAATCATCTGCCAGGAAGGTGGGGAAATAGGGACAGCTTGCGTGACCTGAAGCATTTATTATTCAACATTTCCTTATTTTCATGCTCTTCACTAACATGCCTGACCTCCAGGTCGCCCCACAGGGATGACAGGGAATGATGACAGGAATATAAAATGAAAAAAGTACTCATGTTTGCATAATTCGGCCCCTGGAAGAAGTCTGAGAGTTAAATTGAAGAATCTAAAGATTATTAAGAGACTCTGCCCTGGTTTTTAGGTTATGTTTCACCCTTTGGCCATCTCACTGGCCTACAGAATAAATAACACCTGCTATGGCAATAACAAATATAGCTTACTGCGGACAGAGCTCCTGGTGCACTGCTTTATTTGCTAAGAACACCCCAGGAAAAGGAATTTGAATGCCTGCAAAGAAACCTTCACTTGCTGCACCATTTGAAGGGTAGCAGAGAAACCCTCAAACAACAAGCAGCCAGCAACTGGGTAAATGCCAGATTTCACTGAGTTGTGCCAGGGACGTATTTGGCCATGTATTTTTTGTTTGTACATCCCCCATAAAGTTGAATCATCAGGCAAATTCTGCTCAATCAGAACCTAAGCCAGTACGTGCTGAAATCAATGGGAGGCAATCTTGATTTCCAAGGGAGGGAGCAGAATCTAAATCACTTTATTATCAATTCAGACTCACTTTTCTTTTTTATCTTTTTTTTTTTTTTTAATGTTCTCACAGCAAAATCTACTGCTCAAGTGGTTTTAACCCACCCCCTGCTACCACCAGTAACAGAGATCCTTAATTCAGCAACTGGCCAAGCACCCACAAGCTTTTAAAGCCCTAGGGAGAGCTTACAGCAACCCTGGGAAGCATCCAGTATCTCACTGGGCTGATACACAGAATAGCTATTTCAAGCTCCTTTCCCTATTTGTTACCATGCCGGATAAAAAGGCATTAACTAATTATTTTAATTGCACTTTTTGTAGTATTTCTCGTGGGACCTGGACTGCAGCTGCCTCAGCTTGGTCCCATCTGGCTGGGGGATGGGAAGCTATTATAAAACGTGTTTTCCCCAGGGTGAGCAGGGCTTTCTGCTGCAGCTGTCTTTACGGAGGTGGTGGAGCTATTGGAAACAGGTGTGTTGTATGTAAATGCTCCCTGGCTTGAAAATGTCTAATGGACTCCAGCAGGAAAACTTCAATCAGCCTCACAGGAATCAAACCCAGCCAAACTCCCACCCCAACTTTTCAGCGGGGAGGAAAACACACCATGACTACTTCAAAAAGAACAAATGCACCTTTGTGGGACTGATGCCTTGAAAAAGGTGTTTATGGATTTTTCAACACGAATTTTCTTAGTTTCTGAGGGCAAAATGTCACAGCTTTTTGGAAGAGTCATGATCTTGCAGGTGACGAATTATCTGCAACAATATTCAGATCAGTCACGGAAAAATAAGCAGTAAGGAATGGAGCGAAGGAAAACACCCCCACAGAAACCTGATTAATCAAGAACAATTGGCAGCAAGCGTAGAAGAGAGATTGTGTTCTTTAGGAGACACTTCTTAGTGCAGATGAGTTCCAGCTTGTCTCCAAGTGACGTTGTCGTGTTTTCCCTACTCCCATTCTTATTTCAGACCTTGCTAAAGGCTCTGTCGGAATCTCAAACCCCACATGTCCCTGACTCATTTTGCTTGGGCTACAGTCTTTTACAGATGCTCTGTGACAAGCTGAGAGGGAAGGTAAGTGGGATTTTCATTGGTTCCAAGCAGGCTGTCATGGCTAAAAGTCTGTGTTTCCCCCTGAAAATCCGGCTCAGGTTAAAGATGAGCTACATCACACAGCGGTCACTGAGCTGGGGGTAAGGCATTCCCAGGAGCTGGGGAACCTCTTCTCCAGAGGTTCCATGGCAACATCATCTCCTGAACGTGCCGCTGGGAACCTCTTTGTTCTCAACCCTTCCAGGGTAGGTAGAGGGTGGCAGTTCCCCCTCGCAGATGGAATGGGACAGCCAGAAGTGGATATTACTCCTTGTCTGTGTCTGACATTAGGGAGCCAACTTTTTCCCCCGTGTTATTTCAGTTCATTTTCTGAAAAAAAAAAAAAAAACCAAACAAACAAAAAAAAAACCCAGATGTACCCAGGGACCAGGAAAGGAGCTTTGGGAAACATTTCTGTTTTTTCACTAAACAGATTCTGACAAGCTGAACATCCGAAGTACAACAGCTCCCTTCCCCTCTCCGACCTTTGCCTCCCAGCTTGGGGAGGTTGTCAAAGGCCTCTTCTCCTCCCCTCACATTTTCTGTGTCTGCATCCTGGTCTGTGCACTTGCTTGAAAGATACCCTGGAGTGAAACAGCATCTCTTGACTTGGAAGGGACTAACTTATATAATTATTTTTTATTTTGGGTACAGATAAGGTTTTCTTTGACTCTCCTACATCCGTGTGATTGGTTAATGAGAGTGCAGCATCTGGTCTAATAGGCCACAATTAAAAAGAAAAAAAAATAAATACTATTTCCTCAAACACTTCCAAGCAGCTATTCCAGACTGCATTATTTCATGGAAAAGTTCATGGTGTGCCAGGATAGAATGGTGTCTTAATGGCTGAAGAAAACATGAAGCTGCAGCATTAAAAGCACTACAACCCGGTTTAAGCTGGAATACAAATGGAAAAATAAAACCTGTCCTGTTCTCAGCTACCTGTGTTTGCTCCCACACTGCTCGTTCTCTTGTACAGCATTAGTGTTGCCATGGGTTTTCATGATTAACAGAGAGGTAATCCAGAATCCAGTTTAGAATAAACCCAGAAGAAAAACAACTTAAAAAGGTTAGCTTCCCAGCACACAAACAGACCCCAAAACAACAGAAGAAGGGATGCTAGACAGGAAGGTAGAGATGAAGGGGTGAGAAGATTGGATTCTTCTGTCAGCTGAAAGTGTTTGCAAAATGATGGCCCAAAAAAGTGACTTGTGGCATTCTCAGGCAAGCCCTGCTGAAATCTTTGGACAGCACAGTATCACATCTCTCTATTTTTGCACAGCACAGGCTGATTTTCCAGCAAAACCATCCCGCCCAAGCAGGCAGCAGGATGAAGACGTTTCACTCAAGTGGCCAGGACAGAAAGCCCGGGAGCCACGTGGAGATGGAGGATTCTGACCACAGGAGAGCTGCTGCCTCACCTTGTGACACCTCAGGAGAGGGGCTTGTCCTCTGTCTGCCTCAGCTGGGGAAGCTGGTGGGGAGGGACGTGCGGGTGCTGTGGCTGAGCTGCATGTTGTGTAACCGAGCTGGATGCTGTGTAGCTGCTCGTGGGCAATTATGTCCAAAGTCACAGCAGTGATGCTAGAAAGCTCCAGGCATCTCCACCAGATTTTGCTGGCCATTAATCCAGCAGAAGGCTGCTAATGGCATCTGATCGCTTTCCTTTGTGCTACTGCTATTTAGGGCCACTCTGAAGGGCACAAACTCTTCCCTATTATACAATGCAAGATTCGGGCAAAATAATAACCCTGGGCTTCAGAGAATGAGTTCTCAAAATGACAATAAACTAACAAGATGTGAACTTTATTTTTTTAAGTCTCCAGCCATGAAATGACAAGGAATAAACTCTTGAAATGCAAGGATCTCTGATGGTAAATGAAATTTCATCAAGTTAGAGTGGATGAAGAATTCATCCATGACGCTTCCACTGCGAAAAGCCTTTAGAACAACACTCTGGTTATGAACCCCACACACTGCAAAGCTGTACTGCACGAGGCTCCTGCATGTTCACCCAGCATCCCTGCACATGGAGAAGCGCACAACATCCACTGGGAAGCTCATAACATGCCAGTGGGCAGCAAAGACTTTTAATGTGGGTCAGAGAGGGATGTGCTGGCACAGGAAAAAGGGTATCCAGCAGTGTTCCATGCTCAGAGAGCTCCTGGAACAAGTCCAGTGGAGTGTGACAGAGATGGTGAAGGGACTGGAGCATCTCCCTGACAAGGAAAGGCTGAGGGAGCTGGGGCTGTTCAGCCTCGAGAGGAGATGCTGAGAAGGGCCCTCCCCCATGTGTGTCAGTGTCTGCAGGGAGGGGTCAGAGGATGGACCAGGCTCTGCTCAGGGCAGGGGGCCCAGCAATGGGACAAGAGGAATGGGCAGGAACTGATACTGAGGAAGTTCCACCTGGACATGAGGAAGAACTTCTTTGCCGTGCAGTGACTGAGCACTAAACAGGCTACTCAGAAATAATTCTTCCTCACTGGGAATACTCCAGAACCATCTGGACACAATCCTGTGCCATGTGCTCTGGGATGGCCCTGCTGGAGCAGGGAGGTGGGACCAGCTGTGGTCCCTTCCAGTCTGAACCATTTGGGATTTCTGTGAAAGAGAGGACCAGACCCATCAGCCCCAGCTGGGCAAACTTTCAACACCTGGAGATGGTATCAACCTTAAGGGTCTCTCCAGTTTTTGAGTGATAGCTTTTAGTGTGGCTGTGCAATGACCAGCCCTGGCTTTGGCACGTTATTATGATTTGTCCCTTCCAGAAAAAGTAACAGACACATCATTCACCGTCTGATTTGGAAACCACAACAACCTGGAGCCGCTGACTTTGACTATTTATTGATCAAGTGTTGGTCTGATGTGGGAGGGTAACAGACAAAGCTTTCTCAGAGTCTGGAGAGTCATCTATCATGAGAAAAAACAGAACCAAGCTATTGAGAGAGGCAAGGACTTGGCTTATCTTGACACCCAGGCAGTTCCTTCCAGCCCCAAGGAAAGAGGTCATCTGACCCAGAAAGGATGGTGAGCACCCCCACATGGGTTAGTTAATAAGAGATGTTGCTCCCCTGCAGATAAAGACAGTGATGTTGAAATTGTGTCACTCGGCAGGTGATACTGCCTGCCTTCCTGTCTGTCCCCGGGGTCTAATCTACAATCCCAGTATGATCCCTCCTGCCTTGCATAAGGAAAACTCCAGGGGAGAAGATTTAAGAGGCTGGGAGGGTACCTGGAAGTCAGAGGCACAAATTCAGTGACATGAACCAGCCAGACTGAAAAATTCCCCTTCCTGTGGAGCTACTCCACTACAGGACAAGGTTAGGAACAACGGCTCAGCGCTGTCCAGATCTCTAAAAAACACACTGACAACATATTTTAAATCGCCTAAAAAAAAGGTGGATTTTATACAGGCTAGTGAATATCTAGAGGGGAAACCACCCAGCTTGTATAGCAAATGAGTCAAACACAATTCTTCATCTGTCTCGCAATCAAAAGAAGATCAAACGATGCACCAAATCCTACCTTCACAAGTACACGGGGCAGCAGTGTGGTTGAGAGCAAAATCTGACTGGAAAAAAAGGAGTGAACTGGCCATTTCAATCCCTGCTGTAAGCATTCCTGATTAACGCCAGCTGATAGTTTTAGAATAGTAGGTCTGAGGATTAAAGTCTTATGTGGGCTGAAAACACTGCGTCACCTCTCTAAAATTACTTTTCTTAGTATCATTTAATACTCTGCGTTCTCTTAGGATCAGTTCTTAGGTCCTCATTCACTAATGGGAAACTCCACCTCAAATCTAGCTATTATTTAGGGTTACTCACTCACTCCCAGAGTCTTCTGTAAGAGATTGTGTCTCCAACTGTGCTTCATCACATTTTTTTCATTTGTACTCTTCAAATCCTACCTTAATGGTTTCCCTGGGAACCAATGGAACGTCCTACATGTAGATTAAGGAGAACTACAAGCCCTGTTCTTGTTTTACGCTGACAATTCTTAACACAAAACAGTAATGCAATGTCCACTCACTCAAATACTTTAACTGTAAATAATACAGTAGACTTTCAGACTACCATCTGACAAAGAAAATTGCATTTAAAAAAATGTACTCACCTCCTTAAGTTCATGATCCCAGTGTCCTCTCTTTACATGTTCAGCTACCAAAGGTCAGGCACTAGCCTGCTTTACCTGTCTTTGCTCTGTTTACTGCAAATAATAGAAACTAAGTTTTTTTTTTATGTCACATTATACAGGAAGATTTTTTTTTTTTTTTAAATCTTATTACATTAGAAGTGGCAAATAAAAAATCTGATTGACACTCAGTCTTGATAGCATTAAGGATACATTCTGTGTTTTTTTCTGAACTGAAATTTTAAAAAAATATCCAGTCTGAACCCCCACCTGCCATGGCCAGGGACAATTTTTTGAAGGTTGGAACTTCTGGACATTCTCTATTCCTACATTCCACTGGGAGAAAGGTCTGCTCTAAACTGTGGCAGTTTGCTCAGAGAAGTTCCAAGGAAATTCCACAGTTTCTCCTAGAAGCCTCCTGTAATGCTGAATGAATGCTCCCATGAGTCCACTTAATAAGTTTGCCTTGAAATTCTACAAAACTTTATTAATCTGTTTCAGGACAGATTTTCTCTTCTCTCTATCTATGTAGTGCTGCCAAAAAATAATCAGGACTGAAAATCTCACATAAAAAATAATTCCAAATGAAGCCTTTTTTTTTAATTTGTCAGATAATGAAAAGTGCTGCAGATGGGATTCATTTACCTAAATAATAATACCTCTCATTCTGTTCTAAACCTTAAGAGATATCAAAAGGTTAAATGAAAAGCAGGAGCCATGCCATTTTTTGCTGAGATTAAACTGCTTTGCAAGCAACAACACTCCTGGTTTTCTGGTGGTTTTGATTCCAGGCCAGAAGCCACCAGAAGATGTGGATTGCTCCAACACACAACACAGCAATATTTTTTGGTTTCATCATAAAGAATACAAACTTCTTGAAAAACAGACCTACTGAGGTGTGAAGTGGACAGAGATCTACACTTACTTCAAAACTGCTCTTTGAAACTGGTATTTTTATTATTAGCTTCCTAACTGGGAAGTGTCTCAATTTCAGCTGCAGGTCTAGGAAGCTGCCCATGCTAAGAAACTCCACCAGTTGTTGTCTTATTTCCAAAATTAAGTTACCCATTGAACTTGAGGTTTTTAGTGTATATAGGGTCACCTTTACATCAACAAGAACGAACACAGACACTGAAACTGAACGATACTCACTTTTCAGGACAGAATGTTGCAAGCTTGAAATGTCATACATTACGTGATTTAAGCAAGGATAGACAAAAGCCCCTTACTAGGACACTAAAAAGTATTTGAGAATTGAAATACTAAAAGTAATAAAGTTTTAAAATTAACTGTAAAATGAGCATGATTGAAACATAAGAAAGGCCCTTAACAGAGAAGATAGCAGTTAATGGTTTGGGAACTACAAAATATTGACTGCTTGCTGGGATCACATGGAACATACGGTCCCTCCAACAAAAAAAAGATATTGACAGGAGCAGCAGCAAAACGGAACTGGTAACTGAGCACACAGTTCTCACACTGCCAGTAGAAACAGGCCAGCAGCTATTTCCTTCTCAGATCTCTAGATGGGATATATATAACTGAGTTCACAAACTGGAACTGCTGATCTGCCCAGTCTTAGAGCTCCAAAAAGTGGCATTTTGCTAAAACCACATGAGTTGCTAAGAATGCAAAAAATACTGCCTATGGTTAAACCTGCCACATACACGGGTTCTCTTCTAACTTAAAGGGCAAAGATAGTAGCTGAGATTTCACTTCAGAGGTTGTACTTCCCTTTCTGTTCTTGAAAAAGGGAGGTAGAAGCTCCTCAGTGATTCTACATCCTCACTAGTAAGCCCAGAGAGGCTTAGTGAGATTATGAGTGAGCCCTTTTTTTATCTTTTTTTTTTTTAACTAATTAAAGCTAATTTTCCTAACAGAGACTGTATTGGCAGGTATAATCAATAAATTTAAATATTTTACTACGTGTCTTAATACCCAAACAGCAAGAATCACACTCTTGAGCGTTTTGTAAGGCAAATGCATCCCAATTCTTTGGAGAATCATTGCAAAGTTAATAAATGAACACTGAGGATTAGAAATGACGATGATGATCAAAGGCAATAAGAAGTAATTTTCTCGGTCTATGACTCTGAGCCCCATTAGAGCAATTCACCTGTCCTGCATCACCTCCTCCAGCACCCTCTTTCCCAGAAATTGATTAAACCTCCAGTCTGTCACTTTCAGAGCCCTAGCAAGCCTCCCACATCCCAATTTAAAAAATAGTTTCCAAGTAAAAGCTGGTCTGAAAAGGAGACAGAGGTAAAATTACCAAACTGGTGCTCCCAGAACTCAACAGAAAGGGATTATTCTAATTAAATCTTATACCAATATTGTCTATAGTACCAAAGCTCTGGACAGGTAATCTTGAGCTCTAAAAGCCACCTGGCAACCTTACAACATCTTAAGGTTGTCCCTTTCTTCATGCATGGCTCCCCTGGTGTCATCCAGAGTACTCTGTCTTCCCATTTTTCCAAGTTTTCTTTCCCGTGCAAATCCTGGAGGTCTGAGGCTGCATGTACTCCATCCCATTCTGTGTAGTCAGGGATAGATCTGCAGCTATCACACAACCTCTTAATGAAAATTCCCTGGATCTTGGGCAACTTACATCCTTTGAGTGAAGATGTTATATAAATGCAAATACTGGCTATTCCCATTTTCTCACTTTTCCTGACAAGAGAACGTTGCTGTTTTTCAGTACTTCAGAAACATACTTGTGCCTGAAACATGAAGTGGACTCCTAAAAATAAGTTATAATTACAGCAAACATAATAACAGCCAAGAACAAAATCATTCTGCAAAGGCAGGGATTTAGATTTGCAGGAATTCCAACTGCTGCAGCCTGTGTTTGTGATAGCTGTTCTTTGCCCATGAAACGAGCTGCATTCCTCTGCTGGTGTCTGTCTGATCTGGCCTGTCATTTTTTTTTTGGAATCTTGGCTTTTATCTTTTTTCTCTCTTCTGTGACGCCTCAGCACTCCTGAAAACCTGGCATGTAATTAGAGCGTGTAATGCCAGAGAGGTGCAGTGCTGCTATCAGCCTCCCCTTGCATGTGATGGAAAAATTCATTATTGCGTTCTCTCTGCATACTGGTGGATAGTGGATATTAGATCCTAGATAAGAGATTTTCCTGAAACCGGGAAACAAGATCTTAAATCTCCCTCTTCAAGGGCAGAGCCAGTGTCACGTTTGTAGGGTCAGATGCCAAGGGAGAGGTTTCTTTTTCTCCCATTCCCACCCCCACATGGGATGAGGTGCCCTGCTGTTTTAGTTTGAGGGGGGTCCTGCGTGACCTGCAGCCTCAGCAAAAGCCCTGATCACTCACCTCTAAAAACTCATGCTCCTGCTCAAATGAGTGTTCGTTTCATTAACTCGGCAGCATCTGCACAGTGCTAAGATACTATTTAGGTAGCACCGGAGAAAACACCCCCAACCCCACAGAAGTCAAGTTAAGGCAAATCATCTTTGAGTCAGATTTAATAGGACTTAATTTGACTTCTGATTTGTTTACACTTCATTACACAGTCAGTTTCCACTATGATCCCTCTTTATATCCTGCTTCTACGGTCTCACACCATTCTCTTAACATATGAAAATGTAATTGAACTGTTTAAATACTCCAAGATTTTTTGGCGACTCTGTTCCCTGCAGGTGTTAACAGCTTGCTAACAGACCTAAAGGAAGCGATCCACAGTAAACATGAAGTTCAGCAGCTGATTGCAGGAGATCTTTATCTTTCAATTTCCCCTCCTCTAAAACGCCTGCATCTTACAGATGTGACATGCCTGTCTCTGAACTCTCTTTTTTTTTTCCCCCATAGAAATGTGCTTCGGAAAGAAAAAAAAAAAAGCGCCTATTGAAAACTAATTCTGTTGTGTTTGGAGTGGATTCACAGTTTTTAACAAGGCTTTTAGATTAATGTAGATCACTAGATTTCCTGTAAAGCCTGGCACGAGTGAACAGAACCTGCTGAGGAGAGAACAGCATATACCATCTGCAAGGAATCCAGCCAGATCATGAGAGCAGCAGCAACCAGACGTTTTCCATTCAAATTGCCCCTTATTTTACTGCGATTGCTTATTTACCTTCTACAAACGCTGTGGCTGCCCTCCTACTCTGCCAGACTGCCTCTTTTCCCCCAGTTTCTCCTCCACTGCCACTCATGGGCTCCTGATTCTTTTGCTCTTTGGATCGCGGGCTGTGCCCCTCTTTGAGCTCCCCGAAGCATCCCGATCCAGCCTTCACCTCTGGCTTCCACCAGAGCTGGGTTTCAGCTTCCTCCTGATGTCAAGTTTCAGCCCAGCCCACGGCTCTTGCATCATGAGCCGGAAAGCCCTCCTGTGCTCCAGACTTTTGTGAGGGATTTTTTTTCCAGGGAAGCAGCGGTTTTATTCACCCTGTAATTTATGCCCAGTTTGTTTTGCAGCTTTTCTTTCTCATGTGACAAAAAACAGCTGTCTGTGTTGGGGGAAGCCTTTTCCTTGAGCTAAATTCGTGCCTTTCCTGGAAACAGATCTTTCAGTGGCTCCAGTGGCACTGAAATCCCCCGAAGTCAAGAAAACTTCTCTAAGGAGTATTTTTGCCATTGAGCTTTATTTTTACATCTATAAGAAACATTTAGATAGTCTTTAGAGGGGCTTATTTCTCTTAAAATATGAACAAGATTCTAAATCTAAAATCCTAAATCGATTCAACTTTTTATAGGTATGAGTGCTGAAGAGCAAAAAAAAAAAAAAAAAAAAAAGAAAAAAATGGAGCAGAAGACTTATTACTTGCATAATGTTTAGTTAAATGCTGAATCTACAGGGTAATCCTGCAAACTCGCTCAAGAGGAACTTGACTCAATCACTGACCTGTTCAGGGCCACTCACGTTGAGTACAGTGTTAACACAAAACAGGTTAAAATTTGTAGAATCTGGGGTGTTATCTTAATATCTGAGTGAGGCCAGGACTGACTGCTGATGTTTGTTTAGCACAAAGCAGCTTTCTGCTCCTGCTAAAAGCCTCCGGGTAGATCTCCAATGAGACTGAACAAAAACAGCAGATTGCTGATGACTTTTGGAGCAGTGTTCCTGCCTTATCAACTCTCCATCAAATTTTACACCGCAAATCACATGTGAAGTTTTAAAGCTGGGTAAATGTGCGAGCTTGATTAGGGACGCTCATACAGAAAAGAAGTTACAAGAAGCTACGTTGCAGGACTTCTCCATTTCTGGTACAACTTCTGTACCAGATCTCTGTAATTCTGTCATAACTTAGGAGTTTGCTTGACACTCCCACTTAAAAAGTGCTTTCCCCAAGCTCTAAACAACTCACTCTCTTTAAAACAAACCAGCACTAAATCTGGACTCTAACTCAGTGAAATCAATGACTTTACCATATTCCAGCTTTCCCATCAGTAGTCTAGAACTCCCAAAGTAGATATATTTACAGTATTCCCTGGGAGAAAGGGGAATAGGAGGGACAAAATGTTTCTCTGCCACCCAAGTATGCCCCTGATGGAGAAGCATTGGTGGTCATAAGGAGCTCCCAGCACCTTAGTCCCCACAATATAGTCATCTCAGAATCCTACAGCTTATGGGAATGTTGCTCAAAATGTCTCATGAAAGAGCTGGTTTTTTATCAGTGAATGTTTTGTGAATTTTTTTAAACCAGAATTGTGAAGGTTTGTCGTATATGCTTCTCCCTGTGCTTTTACTCCTTATAGTGCTCACACTCACAGAAACATGACTTCATCTTTTATTTACCGCCATCACCAGACAACAGTGGGCTGGCAGGAGATGGACAGAAAGGGGTATAAACTCCTTATGGTGGCATTTCTGTTTTTTTTTCAGAATTTTGTTTCATCCCACAGAAAAGGCAGTAGAAAGAAAGACATGACAATGTTTTCCTTCGAGGAGAAATGGCAAGTTCAGACTGAGTATCTCAGCAGTGGCTTTTCACACAGAGTTGTATCTCAAGGAAACAAAGCAGATCAAAAGGCACTGACGTTAAAAATGCTTCAAAAGTGCGTGCACAGGCTACTGAAGAGATCTGGTGCTTATGAGGACCGACAAGGTTAAATCCTACTGCTATTGTTATCAACACAGCAGTGTCCACCGACACCTTTAGAAAACCTTGCTACCTTCTTTCGGTCGGGTTGTGGAGCAGTACCCTGACCACAGAGGAAAAGCATTAAAACACAAATTACAGTAAAATCAAAAACTCGGCACATGGAGACTACTAATAGAGCATGCACTTGCTGGCAAGGCAAGATGATGCTGCCATTTTGCTACTAATGTCACAAATGACATGCCCATAAATGCTGCCAGCTCTGCTCTGCTCAACATTTGCGAAATAAGAGCAAGGTTTTTTTGTGAGGAACACAGCAATGATGCTGCTGAAACCCAAATCCTTCGGTCAGTGTATACAGGTGCCAACAAGGGCACTGCAGCAGAGCAGATAGCCAATCTAATGGAGGCTCCACATGCCACTAACAGGTGATGCTCACAAGTCACTGCTGGGAAGCACAACTCAGATTCCACTTTATAACAGAATCTGCAATGTTTGTTTAGCATCTACTTTGCGTGAGTTTGTTTCCACTACTTTGCATTTTCATCCTCCAGGGACAACAGGTATGAAGGAGATAAGGCAAGAAAAGTAAAGGAAGAAGAGAGATAGAGGCACAGCTAGTTTTTAGAAGTGTAGTGAACAGCTCAGTATTCCACAGCTTCCTTTCAGCCGCTCTGTCAAACACATCTTTGTGTTTCTCCCTGTTTGGGTACCACAGTGCAGAAATGCAGTGTAGACATGCCCTCAGTGCATGGAACCTTGTGAATGGTCAATTTTTCTCCAAGGGAATTTGTGCAGACAGAAACCACAGAGGTCAAAAGCCCCATAGGATTTTTAAAAAGGACTGGACAATGCAAATACCCACAGTTATGATAGAGATATGATCTGTAGAGATAACAATGATATATTTTAGGAGACATAAAACCCTTCTCCAGCTTCGGAATAGAAGCCAGCCATTAAACAAACTGCTTATGAACACAGATGAACTTCCCTGCACAGGTTTCTTATTTCAAAACTGCCAAGTGCCCAAGATTTATGCCTTTTTCCTCAGAAGCCACAAGCAACAGCCTCACTCAAGAACTGCACTGTATGCTGAAATATGATACTGAAACAAATATAACCACTCCTGATTTTTGCCATAATCTCTGATTTCACACGTATCTGAAGCATTTCATCACATTCTGCAGAATTAAGGCCCTGGAGATGTGAAGCTCACCGTGCAGTCCTGGACACGCACGGCCAAGCACAGGAGAGCAGGATGACAGGAACTTGGGTTTTGCTGACACTTCTGCAGCATCACGCCCCAAAGAGTGTGCTGAGAAACCCAAACAACAAACAATAAATTCCAAAATGCAATGCTTTCCATGCGACCATCACCCAGGCCAGGAAGGAAGTCCTGAGACCAACCCAGCTGCAGGTCTGAACTATTGCAGGGGCACAAACGTTGGCTGAGGACCAGCTCTGTTTTTCTTTGACACAGCTACTGCTTCAAGACAGGGAGAGGTTCCCTTGCCTGTCATTTCAGCATCCTGAAGTTTCCATAAAGGCTGTTGAAATCCAAGCCTCTTCAACACTATAAAAGTGGTTCAAACAACGAGTGAGAAAATTTTTCATACCTCTTCTCTCTTTCTTGTGAGGTTTTTTTCCAGAAGTGGGACCTGATCTAATAGGTAGTTTTGAAAACGGAGAAGCAGTCCATTCCTAGGCACAAACAGAACAGTTAAATATATATTAGAACAATCACATTTGCCAGAGAGGACAAGAGAAGGAAAATTCACAGTCAGAGCTGGAATATTTGTACCATATGCTTCCCCACAGCCAAGCACAACAGGGTTCCTGCACAATCCTTGCCTCACTGCACCCTGTTGTATTTCCACCCGGAAAGACATATGGCAGTGCCTAGGACAGAAAATGTTCCTTTTTCTTTTTTTTCTTTTCTTTTTTTTCTTTTCTTTTTTTTTTTTAATGTAAATGTTATTTCCCAGCTTTAAAGGAACATTTGATTATGACACATGCTCGGGCCAAGGAATAAAAAAATGTTCCTATCTGTTCCCACTAACGACAAAAACAGGTCCATCGATCTGTTGGCATTATGACCAAATGAAAATTTGAAAGAATGGCTTGGATGCTACTTTGTCTCGTGCGTCACCGACAAAATTGCCTCCTCTGCAGAAACCTGATGCCTCACAGTTATGGCAGGGTCACTAAAAAGTACAAATTTTGTTTTTTAGCTCTCAGGGTACACTGTGGGAGATGAGAATCATCCTTCCGCTTATAAAATGAAAAACACTGCTTTGTGGAGAACTGACCATGAATGGATATTCAGCACCACCAGAGTCACTTTTACCCTGATTACAGTCAGTTTTACAGTGCCATTTTTTACTGTGAGAACATTCATCATTATAGTAAACTGCTTATGACCGCTGCTGGGTGAAGGAAGAAGTAGTTATGCTAAAAAATGGCAGTCCCTATAATAATAAGAGACTACACAAAAAGCCCTTGTAACTGTCCTATCATCAGAAATATTTTAACAGTGGTGTTTTGCAGCAGTAGAGCTTTTCACCCCCTTTCACAGTGGCTTTAAGAGAGGTATGTTGGATCACTTCTGCTTAAAGAGGGCTATACTTCAAAAAATAAAAACAGTTGATTATTGCAAGCCTCACCACCCCATACCACCACTGGGTATGAGAGGGAGATGGTGAAACTCTGGGTTTGCTTCACCAGCCTGGGTTAATATGACAATTGTGGAGGGTAGTTCCATCCTCCTTTAGTGAGGATGCCCTTCCTCTGGCCACCCCAAACGCCAGTTTATCCCTGTGCTTCGAAGGGGCACATGTGCCTTGTCAGGCTGTAGCCAGACACTGAGTTTGATTGCCCCAGGAAGCTGATCCAACCGGGCTTTGATGTGACAACTCCTCCACCCCAGATCTGAAAGTGCTAGCAGAGGTTTTACCAGTGAATTGGAGAACCAATTAGGTTGGATCTCCAGGATCATCGAGTCCAACCTGTGACCCATCCCCACCTTGTCCCCCAGCCTAGAGCACTGAGTGCCATGTCCAGTCATTCCTTGGGCATCTCCAGGGATGGGGATCCACCACCTCCATGGGCAGCCCCTCCAATACCTGATCACCCTTTCCTCCTCATGTCCAACCTGAACCTCCTCTGGTGCAACTCAAGGCTGTTCCCTCTCCTCCTGTCTCCTGTTCTCTGGGAGCAGAGCCCGATCTCCCCCCTGGCTCCATCTTCCTGTCAGGGAGTTGCAGAGCCAGAAGGTCCCCCCTGAGCCTCCTTCTCTCCAGGATGAGCCCCCCCAGCTCCCTCAGCCGCTCCTGCTGCTCCAGCCCCTTCCCAGCTCCGTTCCCTTCCCTGCACACGCTCCAGCCCCTCAATGTCTTCCCTGGACTGAGGGGACGTGGCTGCAGGTCCTGGCTCAAGCTGGGAGCTTTCAGTCTTAATCTGTTCATTTCCTGACTAATAAAGACCCACAGATTGCTCAGATACTTCAAACCCTGCACCCGAGGGTTCACCAGAGGCTGCTTGTTCCCGGCAGAGCACCTGGGACCGTGTTTGCTCCTGCCTGGGCTTTGCTCAGGGTGCACTCACAGCCGCTGCCCCTCAGCCCACACCGTCCCCTTCCATCAATTTCAGAACACATCCTGCTCACAGATTAACAGATGTGACCTTTCCAGCGCAGTTTGGCAGATGTTCTCAATGTACCGAAGTTGCCACAAAGCTGAGTGGTAGCCCTTAATTTCATTCACTGCGGAAAATCTGTCTGCATCCTTCCTGAAGCAGAAAACCCCTTAATTCCTTGTACTTTCCTTTCCTTTTCATTCTGCTTTTTACAACCAGAATTGAATGAACACTACAGCTAATCTTTTTTTGAATCTCTGATAAAATATAACCAGTTCTACGTTCGTATCACCATAATTTAAAATAATCATACATAATTAGAAAACATATTGTAATAACAAATTGTGATAAAGTAAAAAAGCATTAATAATTTAATTCATAAGCAGGGACCTTTTGGCAAAGAAATGATGTAATTTTTCACTAATGTCTTTTATTGATTTCCCAAATGGAGTCAGATGCCTTATTTATGAGGCCAGTCCTAAAGTCTAAACAAACTTGATTGAGTTACCTACTTGTTCATTTGGTTTGGGCAGACAAACTAGTGTGTTTCATTACCACAGATGGTCACAGAATCCATTTCAGATTCACACATGATGGTCTTTGGTCAGGTCTCATTTTTACAGCTTTTCGAAAACAGTTGTTTGGGGCCAAAGTATTTCAAATGGCAACAGCAATCTCACTGATTTAAGGAGAACAGAATAAAGGCAGCACTTAGACAGCACTTCTGAAAATCATCTGTACTGCTTTTGTGTGTTAGTATTAATTCTGAATACTCTTGCACATCATCCAGTGAAGGAGCAGAAATAATAGGGAGAGTCAAGGATTCAAACCCACAGGGTGCTTGAGGTTGCAAAGTTCAAAAAAAATGCTGTGGCAACAGATTAGGGAAACTTCAGTGCCACTCTGGAAAATCCCAAAAGCTGGTAGTAAAATTATTCAAAAATTATTATACCATACAACTACAACCTACTACTAATAGGATTTTCATTTCACACTCCTGAAAATCCTGAAATCTAGGCTTTTTCTGCTCCTTACACGGTTTACTGTCATCAGTGCCACAGATTTTCTAACACTGTGTTGGTCAGGTTGCTTTTTTTGCTGCCACAAGCACATCCACTGCAGGCCTTTATTTGTATAGAAATACTGTAAAGCAGAAGATTCAGAGGAGTATTTTGAGTATTTTTTAGGTAGATGTTTTGAGTATTTTGAGATCCACTGCTTCCTTGATGAAAAATCTACTGGACTGGTCTCTGTTAGTAAGTGAAATTATCAGTTGTAGAGAAACAGTTGCCTCATCAGGTATTTCACAACAGGGAAAGATTTTGTTGTAGAGTGGCTTAGTAATAAAGTTGGGAGTATTTTAATTCTCATTACTAGAAATTGGATCGAAATAGACAATGTACTGAAATACGGATAAAATTTTTGCCTTCAGAGGATCCCTCAGGGTTGTTAACGGTAGGTTTAAAGAAATGCAGTTGGTAAATAAAATAAATAGGCTGCAGATTGATCAAGATTAACTGCAATGTTTTGACAGTATTAATACTGCAAATGAGAAATTATTTTAATCAATACATTTGATTTGCAGAACAAGCTAAGTTTTTAGCTCAGGTGGTGTCATTGTTATCCAGGCAGGGTTCAAATTTGAACTGTTCAGGGGAAGACCCTATATACAAGCAGGTGAAGGCAGACTTGAGTTCCTCACATGTACTTGGAACTCTTGAGATCTGAGGCAGCACTTAAAGGGAAACTTTGGAGTAATGATAATGCTGTAGATTCACAGAATGGACTGGGCTGGAAGGGATCTTAGAGCTCATCTCATTCCATTCCCTGCCATGGGCAGGGACACCTT
>JAYRBT010000093.1:69017360-69031807 GCA_036023395.1 Myiotriccus ornatus
ATGGGCAGGGACACCTTCCAGTAGACCAGGTTGCTCCAAGCCCCATCCAACCTGGCCTTGGACACTTCCAGGGATGGAGAACCCCTGAAATAACACACTCCCTCAGAAAAGACACATGTTATTAGCTCAAAACCAAACCTGGTGGGCTCTTTGGCTTTCAGGCCAGAGCTGGCTTTCTGCTTGGCTAACCTTGACAGCCAGAGAAGGTCCTGCCTGTCTACACAAGTCCATGTATAAACAACTGTTGGTAACACCCATCCTCTAAACCACTGAATGTTATCGAAGCTGGTTTGAACAGACATCAGGACCGTTCAGCTCAGTTAGAGACATGGACAACCAAGTACTCCATGCACTGCAAAGCAAGGCAAATCTTTCTCTCTGAGTGGAATAGAAATCAAAATCTAGGCCAAAATGCATCAGGAAATACATAGGAAAAACAGGAAATACATAGGAAAAACTTATGCATGTGTACAAGGAAGAGTGGATCCAGTGCAGAACAGGGTAGGTGAATATGGACAAAATTCTGAGAAACAATGGAAGTGGGAAATGGCATCTCCTGCCACAAAGGTATTAACTATCATGCTATTTTTTTACTGTTTCGGTATATCTTTAATGAATAATGACTCTGGCTCTTTGTACTCTGACTACCATGGTGGTGCAATACAGGCTACAGTTTGAAGCAGCTCCTTCTCGAGAAGCCTCAGCTGCACTTTAACAAACTTCTCTTTTCAAAGCTTTCCAAACCTCCAAAATTGCCAGTCTGCTCTTATTTACAGTGCTCTAAACAGAACAATCCATCGCTTACACAAAATCATTTTTGATTCTCACAGGCAGATTCCGGCATATAAAAAAAAAAGACCAAGTCTGTGCAGAAGGTGGGTACAAAAGCTAATGTAGCACTTCAATTTCCATCCTGCCCTTAGAGTGTGTGCTGAATGGCACAGAGCCCTTTCATTCTTCAGGCACAATTTAGGTGATTATATTGAATGTTTTTTTGCTGGAGACAAAACCAGAAGGGGTTCAGTACAACACTCTCCACATCCACAGCTGAAGGTGGTGCTGTGGAGGAGAGAATAAGGACAGTAATTGCTCCAGAAACACAGAGGACTGTGCTTTTAGTGAAAAGAAAAAATGTGGGAAGAGGAATGGTTAGCACCTGTGAGAAGATTTTTGTAGGTAGTGTATAAGCTGAAAGGTACTTTGTGCAAGAGCTGTCACTTTTAAATGGAAAGGAGGTCATATAACGAATAAAATACCCATAAAAATGGCATGTCAGTAAACATTCTGTGGTTTCTTCAGGCAGCCTGTTAACTTGCAGAATTTTCAGCAGTTCTGTAAGGTTTGTTTTCCTGCACAGACTGGCATAGATTGTAAAGGAATAAAAAGACAAAGGAAAATAAATTTAATTTCAATTATATGTGCAGGAACATGGCTGAGCACCAGCTATGCAAAACGGTCCTAAAATTGTGTGCATTTGCCTGGATGCTGACACGAGGAAAAGCTGGTTTTGTCACCAGCCATCAAGTCTTCAGAAGGAGCTCTCCTTGCTGACTGAGAACTGTGCACAGAGCTGACGTTCAGGCTGCTTAAGCAAGTCCCTGCAAGTCCTGCTCAGCTCTTGAGAACAAAACAACAGCACTTTTCCTCTGTTGTGACACAACCAGGCTGTTTAAAGGCAGCTATTTCACATCTACTTCACAACCCCTGGAAGATATGCTGAAAGGAAAATAAGCCTTTGGGTAGGAAAAGCTTGACAGAGAAGTACCTGGTGAACATTTCCCCTTGTTCAGGGGAAAGAGATGGATAAAGCAGCAGTTTCCTTTCTTGGCCAAGTGAAGAACTTTGGTCAAATAGATGATTTTGTTCTAAATACGGGTACTGACCAGCCAGCAAACACACTGGAAACTTATGGCCAGCTCAACATGGAGCTGTGAAGTGTCTGGACACAGAAGATCTGGAACTCTCAGATGTAGCTTTTCCTCTGTTATGGTGTTCCTTTGAGGAGCATGGTGCAGCTACTACCCGCTTTTTAATAAAATGAGTAATGCCCTTGGGGCAATATGTGATTCTGAACTCCTGTCTGCACATTTACAACCACTGAAATTGCTGTTTAACAAAAAAAATCCAACCTGCAGGCCAGAATTTACACATCCCCACATTATTGCCTCTCTCTGAGTGCTTGCTCTTGATATTTCGTTATCTTAAACATTTTTAACTATGTTAAACTTTATCTAATTGAGCAAAATCCTGCAAGTGTTCCTTGGAGCAGAAGCTCTGTGGAAAGTAATGGGACAGCATTTTTCCATGCCCAAGGCTGGCAGGGTTTTTAAAAAAGACTATTCAATCTGTGTGGCTGACATAACCATAATGCATTACATATAAATATATATTTTTTTTCCATCCATAGTGCTTTATATATAATAATATGCTTGATTTGATATTCGTCTTTTCTGACCTTCAGTCCTTAGGAAGTATTACTGTATAAATTTTCCCTTAGTTTGGTCCCAGAAGCTGGTGCTTTTCCGTGGAGACATTCACACACTCACTCTGTGCTTGACAATTTAATTACCTAATATTTCTAAGAGACGCTTTCGGATGAAAGTCTGTATTAAAAATGTGAAGTGCTGTTATTACTTCAGTGCCTTCCGTGACAGTGAGTTATTTTTAAAGGGACATGATGTCATCTTTGCGTTTCAACAGGGAACTGATCAGTCACTTCACTGATTTTTAAAGACAGCTAATGAGGGGTTACAGCACCAAGCCTGACTACCTGCTCCAAGCAAGAAATCAAAACTACACATCCTCAGAGGGAAAACCCACTGCGGGTGGTCTTTGGAGCAGAGCAGTGAACGCCATGGCTGGCATGGAGCTGTGTCAGGAGAAGTTTAGGTTCGATATCAAGAAAAGGCTCTTCCTCCAGAGGGTGGTTGGGCACTGAACAGGCTCCCCAGGGCAGTGGTCTTGGCCTCAAACCTGCCAAAGCTCAAGGAACAGTTGGGGCTACACTCTCAGGGCCGGGAGTTGGGCTGGATGATCTCTGTGGGTCCTTTCCAACTGTGATTCTATGTTTGGAAAGAACTAAGCTTTGGATGAAAGTCTTGTGGTGAAGACTCATATTCCTCCTTCCCTGCAGAGGGAAGGGGAAGACACAGAGCTCCCCAGGACATAGTGACTTCATCCGTCACCCTCTCCTTCACCAGGAGATGGTATTTACAGTCTGCTTTGACTCTGAGGAACCCTCCTTTCCTCCTGAGGAAAGAAGGGAGGATTAGCACGATGGTCGGAGTCGGGGCTCTCCTGCATCTCCACATCTGTGCAACTCCTCCAGCTTGTACAGTAACATGAGTTCCCAGCCCTAGGAGAACTAATGAACCCAGGGGCACCACCATCCCTGAGGTGGGGGTGCCACTGCCTCCCTGTGCCCTCCATCTCCTCCTGGTACCCTGGGACCCCAGTGGGGCCCAGGGAGATGATGGCACCAGGTAGCACTGGTGCACCTGAACTCGTCCCTTTCTGCCCATCTGTAGGACTCAAGCACCCCCTGAGCTTATTTACTTGTTTTTACCCCTCCCACCCTCATTTTATTTCATTAGAAAGGGTTCCAGGGAGGGTGTTGATGGTTCTCTCTCTCCTCCTTTTGCAGGCATGGGGAGTGCTCCTGGTCAGTGCAGGTCACAGATTTGAACATTTCTGTATGTTTTGCCCACAAATGTGTGCCATGAATTCAAGTGTGAGGTTTGGGGTTAAACCCTGATCGTCAGTGTTCACAATAAGAGATAAAAGCTCTGCTTCTGAGGAGGGAAAGGCTACGTGTATGTGTGAGTGTGTGTGTTACATAGTGTTGCAACGCACTCACCTTGAGGAGGAATCATGGCATCACAGAATCAATTAGGTTGGAAAAAACCTCCAAGATCCACGATCTGACCTGGATCAGATCAGCCTTTTCTCGGGGAAATCAATAAGTTAGAAACACTTCAGGGTGGTTCTTTTGTTTTGTTTTGTCTTTTTTTTTCATTTATTTTTCCTCTTAGCAAGCCTGTCCCATTACTTTTGAACAGCTTGCCCAGGGAAGCTCTGGCTGCCCCACCCCTGGAAGTGCTCAAAGCCAGCTTGGACAGGGCTTGGAGCAACCTGGGATAGTGGAAGGTGTCCCTGCCCGTGGCATGGGGTTGGAACAAGATGATCTTGAAAGGTCCCTTTCAGCCCAAACCTTTTTTTGATTCTGTGATTCTACTGTTTTAAATCACTGCAACATTTCACCTGGTTTGCCTCTCATTTCATTCTAGTGAATCAGTGATAAGCACATGCCTGTGCATCTTTGCATTTCTTGATGATTAATGCTATCAAAACAGTTTTCTTTGCTTTTTTTTTTTTTTTTAATTCTTGTAATCTTTCATGGCATTAATATTATTGTTTATTGAAAATAGACATTCTAGTCACCCATGTCAGCTTCCATAAGTGTTTTCATTTTTCTTTGGTTTTCAGGATATTTATTTCTGAGATGGAGCATGCACTTAACAACAGATTTAACATCTTTACGAGAAAGAGATGCCCTGCAGAAGAGGAAGGAGTCTACTCTGGAGGCATTTTTGGTAGCCAGGGATAGACATCACTGCCATATGGGCTGCCCAAATAATGTAATGCACAAGTTAAAAGGAGCAGGGTTATTTTCTGCTAGCACAGGCCATTAAACTTTTTTTTTTTTTTGCAAAAGTGAGGTATCTGTTTGCAATAAAGGGGTGATGTTTCTCCCCCTTCTGCAAATATTGCTCTGAGCTCACTTGTTCAGGGTTGCTGGAGCACATGGAGGGCCTTAACTCCCCCTCAGCAACCATCTTACAGCAAGATACCTGTGATCTGGTTGCCGCCTGTCACAGCAGAGGAGAAATTCTGTAACAGCTCTTTAATGAAAAGCACTTAAAATTAAAGTTGCTGTTAATTTTTAACCCAACCTTGGTTTTTTCAGATGTATTTATGACCAAAAAACTGTGACACCAGTGCTTTTCTCTCTTACAGAGCAGCAAGGTCTGTTTTGGCATTCGTGTAAGTGAAGTGTTAAATAAAATGTTTGTCAGTAGATAGCATTTATTAATACATAATCCTGAAGTTCCCTCCAGAAGGTCTGGTAGAACATTACTATTACCACAGGAGAATCATCCAGGCCTGTTGGAGAACCTTGTCCATGACCTTCACATTTAGAATTAGTGTAAATGGACACCCGTAGGAGGCTTAAAATACAAGCAAGAAATAAACTGCTGTGGTCATCTCTGCTCCTTTGTCCCAAAATAAAAGAATAGTGTGCACAAAGGTATTGGAAACTTGGAGACAATGGGAAAACAACAGAGGTTTCATTTCAAAACGTGGCATCTGTGCAGGTTAAATATCAATCAGAAGTGAATTTCACTTGTACTATTAAGAAAGTGTACAATAAGCAAAAACAAAGAGCAGGTAGGTATACTTCTCAACACCTAAGTATTTATTTGCATTATGAAATAACTGTATATAGCAAGTTCTGACATTATACTTAATCATAGTACTAACTGTGAGTATTGGGTCCTATTTTCTCTAAATGGAAAAGCAAGAGAACAAAGAAATATTTACAGGTCTCGGAAGATGTTTGTAAATGTTGTAAAAGTGAGTGACACGCCCTAGAATGTTCTGGAAAAGAAATATCACCACTTCCTTGTTAAGCTGAAGGATCAAATTCAGAAATTAAGTACCTTCATGTGAGGTGGATCACTGATGAAAGCATAAGCACACACTAAAAAATGTCTCGTTTGTACTTAATTTTATTTAGCAGCAAAAGAGGGGAAGTGAGCTGGTTGATTTGTGCAGACTTTGAAGTAGGAAAGAAACTGTAAAAGTGGGAGAGAGTAGGGAAATAACACATTTTGGGATGAAGGAGGAGCTGCTGCTTACATATTTCTCATCTCTAAAAAGAACTTGGCTACTTTACTAAGAAGTGTTCACTTTTTTAATGAGAACCAATTTTTGAGAAAATACATGAGAAAGTTGAATTTGAAGTTAGTATGAGAATATGCAGTAATAATTATATCAACAGTTCAGCTGTCCTTTGAAAAGAAAAAAATCCTGTTTTGTTCCTTACATATAAGTATACTTTGAGCTGGGCTGGGTTGTTTTTAGGGTATTTTTTTTTTAATTAATGTCTTATACTTGTGTGAAGACAGGTTCCCTGTGTTCAGATGTGCTTTAGATTAACACGCAGGCTGTGTTGGAAACTTCTGCTGGTGTAGCAATAGAAATGCATTTCATTTTATTTCCGTGATATTTGTGACTCCAGTGAAGACTAGGAACCCATTTAGGTGTTTCTTGAGGTGTATTTTTCATCACTTGAACAAGTGTGAACTACTGACGTAGCATGTGGGTTTTGTGTTTGCTTGTTTCCTATTCCCCATTATTTTTCCTCCTTGTTCTGTCCTTTTCCCTGTCCCTGTGAAGCACTTCCTGCATTAAAAGGATTTACAAGAATAGCCACTCCTTTGACTTCAGGTGACTCATTACAGACTGAGGCAGGCTGAGATTAGTGACATCTCACCTGCCTTTGCTAAGGTGTCATGTGCTTAATAGACAATTACCAGCACTTCTGGTGGTCAAGATTTCTGGTTTTTTCTTCCTTTATTTCTTTCTTTTTTGCAAGTAAAGGAGGGGAATTATTATTAGCAAGAGATAGAAGAATTACGGAAATAAGAACTACTTCTTTCTGTGATACAGTCTGTGAGAGGAGCTCTAAAAATTTTGCACTTGGCTAATCGAAGTCTTTAAAGAGGTTTAAGAGACTTTAAAGAGGTCAAGCCTGAGCTGGGCCACCAGTTTCTAGAGCTGGTATATTGCCTATGAAAGGAGAAGACTCAGGCTTTCCTGGAAGCCAGAAACATTTGGAAGGGATGAGCTGTTCTGTCTCCACAGGTGGATTCTTCACTGTCGTGGTAGCTGACATTTTGTGCTATGAAATCAGAGCTGAATTTCAAGTTGGAAAGCTGCTGTGAATGCCATCTTGAGGTATTGATTTTGAATAAGGGTTAATTACACAAAAAGCAGAATTTTAGGTCCTAAGAACTTTAGAAATTGAAATAGTGAAGCCTTCCTGGGACTTTCCCTTGAAGTACATTAAGCATTGGCACTTAATGTAATAAGTATTAGAGTAGTTATAGTTGCCTGACCAATGCAACTTTTAAAATCAGCAAATTATGAAAAATTGTTGTTGTTATTAATATTGTCTTCTCTTACAGGGCAATTTCTATGTATTGCAAAGTCTCAGAGAGTGACTTGGCCTTCCTCAAACAGTGCAGGGGTGGTTTGAGTTTTCTTGTTAACTTAATTGACTCCCTTGGACAGGTCAGTTTCTTCTCTGAAGTCACAGCAGCTCTCTGTGTCATCAGTAGTGCCTTTTTGTGGTGCACTGTTTCTATTAGAAACTGCTTTTCAGTTAGAAAGGACTCAGCGTATTTTATCTTCTTCTTCTTCTTAAGGAAAAAAAATCATGATGGAAGAAGCTTGTTTCCCTGAAAACTTAACATGTAATGAATTCTGACATGTATCCTCAGCCCACAGCATTTCCTGTATGTTAGGGGATTGTATCCACTCCATATCGAACTTGTGGGTTGAATGTGGAGTAACTGAGGAAAAAAAGTCAATCTTCCAGTGAAGTCCTGGAGAGCAGAGCTGTCTGTCTCCACCTTCAATCAGAAAACAGAGCACTACATGCAACTCAGAATGATGATTTTGATACCACCAAATTCCCAGTCTGAGTGTGCCAGTCACCACTCTATCAAGTAGATTAGAGATCTTCCCTGTATGTCAGGCAAGTGATAATGGTGCTTAGATTTTATCAAGGGGTTTGTGTACAGACAGAGACTGTTCTGGGGCAGGGTATTGCAGAACATGTCAAACCACTACTGATGATGAACAAAATGGACCATGCTGTGCTGGAATTGCAGTTGGAGCTGGAGGAACTTTACTACTGACTGCACTGTGGAAAATGCCACTGTCATCATTCCCTCACATGGAGAAGGTGGAACTGGACCAATGGGTGATATTATGGTAAGGAAAACTTTAAAGCTTTGCTGTGGCTGAAGTCCTGTTTTGGAGACTGCCAGCCTTGATATGAAACAACAGCATGTATTTATGGCAGTTCAGATCTCTGCAACCTGAAGGAGCCGTTCTTCCAGCCCCTTCCACCCACCCTACCCCATAATATTTCTTCTGGGGATGCTATTTCGGACCATCCAACTGGGGAGTGAAAGCAACTGGGAGAGAGGACAGAAATCACAAAGCAGATCATCCTCTAGTGATACTTTCTCTCTGACAAAATGTGTGTACCTCAAGCCAGTTTCTCAGTGTCATTCAAACGCCAAGTGTCAGATATTTGCCTGGGGCAAACTGCTGCAGGGAAGCTGTGGGTCTTTAAAGCCAGAACACTGGCTTTCTGTGCTTCATTTTGCTGCCTGTGCCACACACACAAGTAACATGGCCTTTCTGCTGTCCCTGGCTGATGGGACATTTAATTTGCTCTTTTCTGATACGAAGATGCAAGTGTCTGTTTTTCTACCAGTAATTATATCATAATTTGCTGGATATCTCTGGAAGAGTACTTTTGATAGAAAGACAAGTAGTATTTCCTGTATTGCAGCTGAGAATTGTAAAATAAAAAAGTAAAGTCAGTCAGAAGTATTCTCTGGTGGTCCAGCTGTTACTGTGAGAAATTGTCAGAATTGGGTTGCTTCAGATACTACTTTTTTCAGCTAACAAGACAGACCTTCTCACCAGATTTTAGACCTGTTTCCCTTTGTCCAAATGTGATTGTTCTGTACTGGCTTGTTTTACAACTAAAATTGCAGCTTACTCTAGTTGTTGATTTAAAGGACTCTCATTTAAGATTTAATTCTGATACTCAGATTTCACGAATCTCAGCCATTCTTAAGTCAGGTCTGTCTTATCTGTCTGGCAGGAATGAGCCACCTCTACTTTAACTGCCAGAGAAAGTTCACTAACAATTCAGTTAATACTGTTGTCAAAGTGATCATCCCCCAAATCCTACTTAGAGCTCTACAAATGTATTTCTGAAGTTTTTATTTTAGCCTCTGCTAAAAACATTCCCACTGTATGGAACAAAGAGAGGTTTTTCGTTTCAAAGCTCCAGCTGAGCATTCAAAGAAAGAGAGAGACACGACGAAAAACCTCTGGGGTGGTGGGTGAGAACTGCAACACCCATGGAATGGCTGTAGATCCATGTTTAGATACCACAGTGACACTCTGAGGATGTCAGCGGTGCATACCAGTGCATGCTCAGTCTGTGCTCCTGCAAAAACTAAGCTTTCATAGGCACTTAGAGACAGGAGTTGGTAACTCTTGCAGCAAAAACATTTACACATTTGGGTGTTCGGGGACGACAATGAGAGAGGCATTTGTTGAGCAGATACGCTGTGAGAGCCTTCTCTGATAACCTGCTCCGTAAGAGCAGAGAGAGAAGGTTCACTCCTACAGCTTCAGAATATAAATGCTTTTCCTTGAACTGAGTTACACAGACACAACATTGTGGACCAAACCCAATCTTTTGATTCCAGTGAGTATTTCTGCGCATTTTATAAACCCGAAATTGTATCTCGTAAGAGGTGGAGTCAATTTCCTGTTAGATGTGGACACAATTAGCTGAATTCTTTATACCTGTGTGAAAGCTCAATGTATCTGATGGTCTTCTGATGCCTTATAATAAATTAACCTACCCTGACTCACTCAGTTCATAGGATACTTCTAGGATTTATTTTGTATGGCATTTTAGCAAGGCTTCAAAAGACAGTTAAAGATCACAGGGGGAAGTAACAGAATTCTAGACAGCAGCATTGCTTACAGGGCCTAGTCCCCTGTAAAAGACCAAAAATAATAGAATAGACTGGTCTGGCTTGGAATGGACCTTAAATCAACTCGTTCCAACCCCCTGCCATGGCAGGGACACTTTCCAGTAGCTCAGGTGCTCAAAGCCCTGTCCAACCTGCAAAAATGCATTTTGAAGTCAAGTGTTTATAGCAAAAAACCTAAATGAACAAAAAGCCATCCTTTGCCTCCCTAAACTTCTAACAGTTATGGCTGTATTCAAATTGGCCACTTTCTGCTATTTTAATCTTTGCTTAAATATGAAACTTTGTGTTGTTGGGGTTTTTTGTTTTTTGGTTTTTTTAATAACAAAGTGGAAATTTCCAGGAGAAATGGATATTCCTCAAGTTCAAACTGGCTGAATAAAAATAAACATCTCCTTTAGGTATTTTGATCCAGCAGCTGGAAAATTCAGCAAATCAGCCACTTGCACACAGGGAAAGAAGGTGCATAAGGACATTCTGCCAGCTAGTTCTGGATCCTGTCTTTAGGGTAAAACACTATTTTGTCTTCATTTAATTGCAGGGGTGTAAGGGGAGACTTCTTTTAGTTTAGCAGGTTAACTCTTAGGAAAGCCATCCTTCTAAAGTGGGTCCATACTTTCTTATACTTCCAATACTTTTATATTTCTGTAGAAACTGGAAACAAGAAGTAAGAACGACATGACAAAGGTGGGACAGAAGTGGAATACAGCAAATCTGAATGGTCTGTTACCTGGAATAACAATTTCACTGCATTAAAGGCTTGTGTGTCTTGTGTGTGAACCCACTCTGATAGGAATTTGGAACTTCTCTGTGAAGGGCCACCTGATCATGAAGCTGCTATGGGTAAAAAACACATTCCCAGAATACCAGAGGCTGTCAAAAATGCACCACCATTTTGTTGTTCTTTATGAATTACCAGCACCACTGGAAAAGTTGTGATTTGGGTTTTTTTCTTCCCTCCTTTCTTTCCGTCACTGTAAACATTCAGGATAACAAACACTGGATATTCTAGAAAACCACAAAGAGCAACAAAGATTTTTCTTTTTTTTAACAAGCTCTTTTTGAACTGTTTAAACATTAACTTCTGTCCTTTGAATAAATGGATTTTCTAAGTACTTTAAATTCTTCCATGGAAAGCCTGGAAAATATGTTCGATCCTAAAAATATTTATCACTAAGTGCAGCTATTCACATACCTGTTTGTCTAACTGTCCTAAAAGCAATTGAAAGGTTTTAAAACCTGATTTAAAAATAAAATCCAGGCTACAGTGCTGGGTAATGGGCAGGAAATCTACGAGATCAGTTGCTTAAAAAACCGTCTTGGCCATCAGGGCTGAAAAAGGTTTGTGCAAGTAAGGACAAAGCAGCAAAATGGAGAACTTTTTCATGCTGATGACTTTGTGAGGCCCATTGAGACAAAGCAGGGGAGTTTTGCAGCTTTAGTGGTAACAATCCCAAGCCCGTGTGAGGGCTTTTGGGCAGTTTTTATCAGAGTGCTTGTCAGCGTGTTATCCCTGTGCATCTCCAGTGCAGAACAGATAATTCACTCCCTCTTTCCTGGCAGCCAGCTCCCCTAGGCTTTGGTGAGAGCAGAGGGTGCCAGAAAAATGTGGCAGCTTTTGCACATTCAGACTTTTCCTCGTACACCAGGCTGAGTTTCCATCGTTTTAAGTAAAGGTTTTCCTCTGCAGCAAGTTTGGAAGAAAGAATTGGTCACCAGCAGCAGCAGAGTAGAAAATTCAGTAGCCAGCCTGAGTAGCTTCTATGGCATTACATCTCCTGCCAATCTTAAGGCTACCTTGAAATTTATAATGTGATCCTTTTTATGCTGCCCCTGAAACTTTTCAGTGTGGTACAAGGCCCTGGGTTTAGTGTGTGTGACCCATTTCCCTCCTCCCCGTTTAAAAACACACTTCAAGAGTATCCTGTGACAGCAGGACATAAAGTTTACTGGCTTCACTGGGCACACTTGGAACTCCTCATATGGTAAAACTATAAGAAATGTGTTTTATTTTGGAGAGTGCTCCTCTGCCAAAGCACATGGCTGTGGTAACTGCTTAAATAATCAGTGATGAAATGAGAGACGCTTAACTTTTAAAGTATAAACCAGCAATTTAACATCTTAGAAGAATAATTTATATGTGTGTTTGTGTGGCTGGTTTTGAGTATTTGGGCGGGGAGGAGGGGTTAAAGTGTTGTTTAATTTTTAGCCTTTGTGTCCTTCCTACTGCACTGCTGCCTTTTCCAAGCTGAAGGGGCTGAGCTGCTCGAGTGTGTTTTTTTGTGTGGAAGCCAGTTCAGGACTTTGGTCGCCTCTTTTCCCCTTCTGGAACCTTCTCTACAGTAATGGCTTTGGTAATAAAGGAACCACATAATAAAGGGACAGGCTTTCAATGGACATAGCGTTTTGTTTCCTGTTCCTGTCCTAACAGGTACAAGCACTTATTAGGTAGGAGAACTACCTGACAGGTACTTCTCACTTCACTTCTGAACCCTAAACTAACACTTCTTTGAGTTATGGCCAGCAGTGCAGAGCTCAAGTTGTATCAGGTCAGTTCCTGAGATACATGAAACATATTGCCCCCACCCCTACACTTTTCTGTCCATCTAAATTGAATTCTGTTTGCCTTTTTACTGCCAATTTACTTGGTCACATGAGATCTTTCTGCTCCCTTTAACCTGCTTGAAAGAATAACCTGCAAAATTGTAGTTTCCTAACTACAGTTACGGAGTTTTAGGATTTTGTCTACGCAGATACTCACAATTAGCCAGTTTTATTTTTTGCTGTAGCTGGCTCATCCCTTTTTAATTTTAATTTTTTCCTTCCCCCTAGGTTTTACTGCCAACTTGGGATCCAGCACTGGCAGGCAGGTTTTTCCAGTGTGTCTTTGATCACTGGCAGATTTCGCCTGGAGATCCTTGTGATGAAAATCCTCATCCTTGGCAAATTGTGGCTGAAATACATAAAAGCAAAGGCTTGCAGGAGGGTGTTCCACCTGCAGATAACTTCCTAGGTAAGTTATAATCACTTCTGTTTCATGGTGTGCAATACACTGCCCAGTTTTGACCTGATACTCTTTCCTCATAAAATCAGGAAGGAAATGGAAAGTTTTCAGTGTGTCACATTGATTACACACACAATGATAACAGTGTAGTGATGGCACGATTACCTACTAAACAAAAGAAATAAAAATTACATCCTAATTTGATTTATGTGGTTGTTGTTGCGTGTATCTTGCATGTGATCACCCCTACCTGTGTCAAAAATCCATATTTAAAAAAAAAAATCAGTCACCTACACGTAATGGTGTTCTTCACAGTTTGCCTAATCCACAGTTGTTTTTAACCTAGGAACCATCTCCCTCCCCTGTTGAATTCCTGTTGAATTTTTTGAGGTTTTGTCCTCTCAACTAGAAGACTGGTTCTTTGATTTCCCATCTGGGATCCTCCCTGCTTTGGAGACTGATGGCAAAAGGCTGGAAAGTTCCAGGTAACCTTTCGATCATCCACCACCTAGATTTAAAGCAGATACAGAAAATTCCCACTAATGTTGAAATCATAACGTCATCCAAGCTGGAAAAGACCTCCAAGGATTAAAGGGTGGGCTCAGTTCCGCGCACACTGTAACTCACCTAAAAAATCCAATGCGCAGGCTGGAAGGTGTAAAGACCTTCCCCGGTTCTTCGTTCGTGAAGACTGGCCATTTACTATTTATTTCCTTCTGCAGTTGGCTTGAAGGTATTATTTGACACAGTCTGCTCAAAGCAGTAACCAGAAGCTTCCACAGTGGCAACAAAGCAGTAAGAAGCCATCTAATTTTTCCTCCAAGGTTTTCCTTCTCTGCGAAGTTCTTGGATAGACAAGAATGCATTTTAGAATTTGCTGGAGGAAAAATAAAATAAAATCTCACCTAGCTACAACACAGTCCTGCTTACAAGGGCTTGAGAGGTGCAGGCCTCAGTTCAGTTGCAGCCCCCTCCATCCACCCTCTCCACCCACCCCAACAAATTCTCTGGTGTCTTGAGAAGAGCAAAAATAAACATCGTCAACAACAAAGACCAGTTTTAAATGCTTTATTCTGGAGCCTCTCTCCACACTCTACTTACAGGTCAAGTCACTGTGCAATGGTGATGCAGAAAGCACTGATCTGCTGCAGGCCATCAGGAAAAAACTTCCTGAGAAGCATGGTTTTATAGGAAATAAATCATGCTAAAAACTGATCCTTAACAGGTACAAAAAATTAAACAGAAAAAGAAAAAAATACTAGATGCACTACTAAGACCAACATGTGAACTCAAGACTGCTGTGAAATATCATACAAAAAAAGGCAATAAGGAACAGTAATGCAGCATTAAAGGTGGGAGTACAGGGCAGACAAGAGTTACAAAACATCCTGCTTCAATATTTCTCATCCATGTACTTTGTTCAATACTGTAACAGCAATGGAGAGCAAAAAGCACCAGACATCCAATTAAAAAAATAACAAAAGAGGAACATAAAATTAGGAAAAAAAGTGAAACCTTCTTCACATTAGGCAAAGAATAATCTCAAATACATTTATTCAACAGAAACA
>JAYRBT010000093.1:69034154-69048342 GCA_036023395.1 Myiotriccus ornatus
AGAAACACACCACTTGGAAAAGCTGCTATGCCAGCATACATAGACAATACCATTATTCCAGCTCTACGGAAATGACTTGTTTTTCCTAGTCTGTAACCTCTTCCACATACAGTACTGCTGAGGTTATCCCCAGGTGTATGGCAAACACTGCACATACACGAACAAAGCAGCACACTCAGAGGAGTAAAACAAGAGGAAATTGTTCCCTTTAAAGTAGAAAAGCAACAATCGGGAGGCCAGGAAACATGGGACAAAGCATCATTGAGCCCTAAACACATAATTCCAATTAGGTGGGGACACTGTGCAGCTATGGCTTCTGTGTTCCAGAAAGCCAAGACTCCCCCACAGTCCACATGCAGTATTCCCATGTGGGATACAGAAGTTACTGAAGTGACAGAAACCATGAGCAAGAAATCCTTGCAAATACATCTGCACTTGAGAAGGTAATTCCCATTTTGTCTCCTTACAGCTGGCACAGAAAGCAACTGTACTCTCAACTGCATAGTTGGAGTTTTTGGTGATGGGGATGTGTCCTGATTCCGACATGGCAACACAGAGACTGTGTGATGCAGGGTTTGCATAGATAGTCTGTCCCCTTCCCAGCCCAAAGAACATAAAGAGGAAGAAGTCACAGCCTAGGATCTTGTTGCATTTGAGAAAAACATGAAATTAGGAAAAAACCCCCCCAAACAATCCCATTTACAGAGGTTTCCTATATATCCCCAGGTAAGGGGGAGGTGGGGAACAAGACAAACAACACGTCATGGCTATTTCAAAGCTTCATTGTCTTAATGAAGTTTATTACAGGCCCCAGTGAAAATATTAAGAATTCACTAACTCATATACTTCTGCACCTTTGTCCTGGTTGCTGTTCTAGAATGATTAAGTTCTTCTATTTATTAAAAAAAAAACCAAAACAACCAACCTTATTGGTTTTTACATTATTGCTGTTTCTTACAACAAAATTAGAAAACATTTATGGAATCCACCTAGCAACAAAAAGGCAGTGTTCCCAGAACAAACCAAAAGCATAAACACATGTTCTCCAAGGGCCCTTCCTACACCAGCTACTTAATGAGCGGGGCGGGGGTGGGTGGGGACGGGGAATAAACCAACCAGCCAACCTATCGCTTCTTTTTTTCCTGGCATCAACAAATTAACCCCACTTTCCAGAAGGGAAATCCTTTCAAAATAAATACCAGGATGACCTCTGGGGTGATGACGCCGGAGCTCCAGAGGGAGGAGCTGCAGCTCTGTGCAATGTCTGCGGGAGTCCCGTGCTGCCCCAAGTGTCAGTCCAGGGAGATGATGTCAGGAGCGCTGCTGCCACTGCTGCTGGTTATCACCGCAGCCTCGGCCCTGCCCGAGGAGCTAACGAGCGTGCTGCTCTCCTGGTGGCTGGTTGAGGTGATGATGCTGCCAGGCGTGCTGCTTGTTAAGGTTGAGGTGAGACTATCCAAAAACATAGGAGGACAGTACTGCTTGAAACAAACAATGAAGAGTGAAGAGACTAACTGCACGAGGGAAATGTATTCTCTGAAGATACATCTTCCCCACAACAAGCACCAGACAAGTTTCTAATGGAACACTGTGAAGGTGTGCACAGCAAGAACCAAAGCTGTGCAAACTGAGAGTAAGCAAGCAGGGATGGCAGACACAAGCCCTTCCCCATTATCCTCCCCTTTCTGCTTTCCAAAGAATCCCAGAATGGTTTGGGTTGGAGGGGACCTTAAAGATCATCTTATTCCAACCACCCTTCCATTGGCAGGGACACCTTCCACTATCCCACGTTGCTCCAAGCCGGCCTTGAACACTTCCAGGGATGGGAAGCCACAGCTTCTCTGTGTCAGGCCCTCACCACCCTGGGTGTATTAAAGCTAGTGTAGGCAAACTACCAGTAAGGAGCAAGTTTCCAGGCCTGGATTTATCATAGTAAGGCCAAACTGAATCCTCCTCAGTGCATCTATATTACCAGCTCTTGCTGGGAAAAGAGATTTTTCTGTTCTGAGGTTAGGTCTAGCCAAGTGGACTGCAAACATGGTTTGGATGACAACAGCACCCTGATAATTACTGGAGCAGAATGTCACAAAAATCAGAATTGGAAATTAATGCCACAGCGGTTCAGACACTTACCTGTGAATCAACTGGGATTAACGAAAGAAAATCCAGACCTAGGAAGAAGAGAAGGATAATAAATTGACAAGTCTCTATTTTATTCACACACAACAAATTTAAGGAATTTTTTTTTGTGGTTGTAGAACAGATTTTGCAATTGATACACAGCTTCTAAATGTAATATACCACTGTGACACCACTCTCAATGACTACTTCAGGCAGCAGCAAAACGAGTTATCTAGTACAAGTGGCTCTTTTTAAGAATGAGGATGACAATGATGTATTATTCACTGGATATTGCAGGGTGGTTCAATGTGGTTGCTTAGATGGAAGTTGCCATTTGGAGCTGTTGGTTCATAATGCAAGTTTCACTGCATATTGTACCTGACTTGGCCAAACTGGGACATGAAGAGTGTCATCACATTAAAGATGCTGGAATGAAGTAAAGTCACAACATGCACAAGTCCAAAAACAAGCAGCAGGTCTCTTCCTCCACCCACAGGCAGCCAATAAGGAAACATTTCTAATATCATCCCCGTTTTGTGTCTAGACAAATGAAAGGAACGAAGAAGAGGAAACTACAAGTAGTTCAAAGTATATCCTCTAAGAGCAGTGACAACTAGCATCCATCTTAAACACCGTTAGTGTGTAAGCATTTAGGGCAAGATGTTTAGAACTATGAAACCAATGAGAAATTACCACGTTTTTTGTTTTATTTCTAAATATTGGCCTTGTGTTTGCTATGTCAACAGAAAGAAATGATAAACTTACTCCCTCCCTCTCCCCTCACCTCCAGATCTGTTCTGGCCAGTGACATCTCTCCTCCTCTTCTCCATTAGAGAGAAATTTTGAAGGAGATTTAAAGCTCAGCTGCATTTACAGAATTGACAGCTTCTTTTGTTCATGCACGTTCTAGAACTTCTGTTGATACAGATGGACAACGGTTCTAGACTTCCGTTCTCTCAGCTTACTCTCCTACCCAATTTGAGAAGACAACTGATTTCATAACAAGGGAGAAGTGGAGGGAGGGAGCAGTAGGGGAGCCAAAATGGACGGAGAAACAAGGGGAATGATATCCATCTCATTGCCAAACTGATGCTGAAAGAAGAGGAAAAAACCCAGAGATGTTGCAGGGGAGGCATGGAAACAGGCAATGGAGCAGGGAGAGGGGAAGTACAGGAGGCCAAAGTGACACCTGTCACCACAAGTCACCACTTCCTGGGCTCTGGGTTTGTTACAGCCCGCCAAGAGAACCCCCAGAGTCCCTATATACAAGTGTTCTTTTCAAGGAGCCAGGATAGAAAACAATCAGTATCCCCACCTTTTGTCTGATATTTAGCAGCAGTGTTGAAGAATACATCATAGGCATTTAGGGTATGTCTAGGTAAAGAAAGTCAATAGAGGTCAGCTCACAGATTGTAGCTCACCTTAACCTTTTTCATACAGTCTAGACAGAGCTCCACTACAATCAGCAAGTAGATTATCTATACCAAGGGCTGGGATGAGTCAGCACCTTCAAACCTCTAGTAACTTAAAAAAGCAACTACTCTCCATCACTTCTATAGCACGTAGCCACAGGATGTTTACACAAAGTCTGACTGAGCACTGCGAGAGCAGTCTCTGGCTGCTTGTGCCCAAGTGCCAATTTGTACCCCAAAAGCAACGTTTGTCACACTGCTGTTGCAAAATGCAACCTGAAACTGGGCAAACAGCCTGTACTGCGCTGTCTAGACATCACATCCGAGCAATACTGCATACAGTCTTGTTCCATTAGAAAAAAAACCCAACAAAGTGTTAACCAGTTCTTCAATATTTACCCCCCCTCCTCCCACCCCCTTATATTATTAATGCTGTCAGAACACACACAGAAAACATCCAGCACCTACCTGGCAAGTCTGATGAAATACTGGATATTGGTGGGTGATGGAATGGTACTGGGTACTCTGTTAATGAAGGAGGAATAGCAGCAGCATCGACCGTCGTCACGCTGGGCACTCTGGCAGTGGATGGCTGATACATGAGAACCCTGTTTCAGACAGCATGGGAAATTACAAACAACCTGGCCGTTAGTTGCATAAGGGAAAGCGGGCACTGCTGTGCACTCTCAGTCACAAGTCGCTGGGTTACAACACAACTCCAGCGTGGCTACTCACTACAAAGTATCCACCCTAAGTTCCTCTTTCATAACAGTCTTCATAATAACATGACTGTATCTTGGCTCTCAACAGCAACTGTGGCATAAGAGCAAGTTGGCATTAAAACAAAGTACAGTGCTGGAGTCATTGGTGACAAAGACACAAATGGGTGTCTCTCAGCACGCCCAGAGGGATGTGCAGGTGGCCACAGTCAGGAGTGCTCAGTTTGATTCCTCCTCAGAACTGCTCCTCATGCCAAGGGCATGCCTGACCATTATCCAGCCCCTGGAGCACAGACTACACACGTGGCAATTAAAATAAAAGCCCATCTTTACTCAAAGCCTTACCCCAAGCTAAGTTCAGCTGTCCAGGAGCATGCAGCCAGCTCCAACCTTACTGCCTTGCCTCCTGCTGCCCGACCTCTTCTCAACACTGTTACAGACACCACCACAAGTGCTCAGGCACCGGCCACATGAATAAATAGTTCATAAACTCTAAGTCAGGTAGAAACATCCAGAATTCTGTACCCAGCTGCTCCACATCACTCTCTCCAGCCGTGAGCGTTACGCACTCATGTCTTCCTCCCCAGACTCCTGTCTTCAAGCTACTTTCTGGTGTCAGAAACTTGGATTTGAAACCCTCCCTTCTCAAGCATCTCTCACATTTCACCAACCTGCCTATAAGAGACCCCACTGCCAAAACTAGCAGATAACACTGTTTACAGGAGATAAGCTGTTGCCCAAAAGCCTGGCTTTGACTTGGATTGAAAATGCCATATCCATGCCCAAAAGCAAGGAAAACACAAGGGTCATATAGAGACAAGAAAACTCGGTCCTCCTACAATTACGACTGCAGGTAGCCATCTCAAACACAGAAGCATGGAAGAAAGTCTTGGTGCCTTCTGAAACTTCATTAGGAGATTCATTTGTAGCTATTTTTTCTTGTAAAAATAAGAAATAGAGTGTGTTGCAGAAGGATTCCTTCACAGTCCTCACAAAAAAGCAACAGCATTCCAGTAATGCTGCTGAAAGTGGTTGAAGATAACCAACTCTCTCCTCACCTAAGACCACACACACCTTCCTGTGGACTAGAGACACAGAGCACCTGCTCAATTCCTCTGGTGAAACAGATGGAGTCTGAGGTTATTTACTATTATTTTAGTACAAGACACAGACATACATGCAGCAACGCTGACTGATGAGCCATTACTGAAAGCTGAGCTTGGAGCAGCGAGTGCTGGTAAGCCTGACCAGTGCCCCTCACTCCCTGCAGGTCTCCAGTGCCCCACAGGCCATGAGCAAGAGCAGTACCTGAGCCGAGTTGCACAGATCAGGACAGAGATAAGGTGGCACAGCAGTCAAGTCAAGCCTGGCACTGAAATCAGGCCTGACAATAATGATGGAAGTTGTTTGCTGTGCCAAGCAAGGCGCACGACTGACCAATAACCACGGCCAACAAGAGTGTTCAAGACATTCCAGAGCTTATCAGAGAGACAGAGGAAAACGCTGTCTCAACTCAAAACAGCAAAGTGCCTCTCCTGGATGAAACACCATGCAGCGTCGCTCCCTGGGCATCAGAGCAGATTAGATAAAGGGTATAATAAACCAAACAAGATAAGGGATCACACTTTAGGATGACACAAACTTAGCAAGAATGCACAAAACTCCTCCACATGGCACAATCTACTTTCTCATGAGAACACTCCCCATTAGATTAGTCAGCTTCCCTTTTCTATGGAGAAACATCCCTGCAAACACAGCAATAGTTAGTGCAAGTCTTTTGTGAGGTATAAGACTAATAGTGTTTTGCCTGTACAAAGTTACCATATCAATACAACCTCCTGCAAGGAGAGGCCTAGACATTCTCCTCTGGAAGTGTGGAGCTGGATCCCAAGTCCACTTCTCCACAGATCAGTTTATCTGAGACATTACAGAATAACAACTAATTTTAAAATTAACAAACCCTTTGGTTGGGCTCCCATGTATTTCAGACATGTATATGCACTTCCTTTTGATAGGAGGATCTTCCTCTTCATCAGAAGAGCTTTCTGTTGTCAGGTCGATAATGTCAACTTTCTTCTTGCTAACCTCACTGGCCACTGTCACAGAACAGGGTTGGCTAACAACAGTGGAACCTGAAGAAGAAAAGAAAGCACTGTTCTCTAAAGGCTGGTGACATCAGCAGTTTCTATTTGCAACAGAACCAGGAACTCAGATCCTGCTTTATAGATCACCTTCCTGGCCACTATAGAGAACGTTACGGCCCAGTGACTGTTCCATGACTAATTCTGCGTCCCACTGAGAATATTAAAGTACAAACTTTCGTCTTCACTTATCAGTTTAAGGATGCAAAAGCAACCTTTTCATTTTCTTAACTGCTACTATTAAGAGCAAAGACAAAGCCCAAAATTTCACTCTTTCTTTCTTTCTTAGATTATAAGACAGTCAGAAGTACTAAGCCCTCCACAAAAAAAATACCAACATCCACATACATTATCCAAGCTACAACTAAGTCTCCAAGACTTTCTGCTGGTTTGCAATCAGTACCCAGATGTACATACTTTCTATTTTGGTGCACTGAGAACTTGAGACTTTCACAGCTTCTTTCTTTGGCCTCATGGGGCACCAGGAGCCATCTTCTTGGAATTTGATCTCATCCACATCCGAACATTCATTAAGGATTTCCATAAAGAGCCTGAAAAATAAATTTTCCCTTTTGACTCCAAGTGAAATTTTTATTCTAAGTGAAAAGGAGACACAGTAGAAACGATAGTTATGATCACATTCCACCCACTCTTCCACACTGCATCTACTCTCTCCTTATTTCCTCTTACCCGAAAGCCTGTAATTACAGCCTTTGCAGATATCAGAAAAGATTATCCCAACCTATCCATATTTCACTCCAAGATTACTGCAATGCACAGATCTTAATACAAAAGCAGAAATCATCACCTTTTGAACCAAGTTTGACAATTTTTTATGAGTTAAACTTTGAAGTTAACACCTTTCAGAGACAGGGACATGTGAACAGAAGACCTATCCCTACATGTCACATTTGGATTTCTCCAGAGGATATCCACTGAGGTTCTAGAGTCTCGTGATGCCGCTAGGTGATAACTCACATAGTTCTTTACATGAGAGGAGAAACTAACAAAGTCTAGCAGATCCTCCCAGTCTAAAGTATTTTGACAAAAAGTAGTATGAAATGGCTAAACCTCAAGAACAAAAGCAGCTGTCAAGGACATAATGAAAACTTTTAAGTAACTGTAATCAGCAAACCCAGTCTCTTACCCATCAAGTATTAGGCTCTCGTAAGCTGCCTTTTTGTCACAGACAGGGCAGATCCAGGTAGGCTTCTTTTCATTCATTTGAAGATAAAGAGCAGCATCAAAACATTGCAGGTGTGTGCAAGTCACAGCCCGGCAGGGGATTGTCAGTCTCATTTTTCCCAGCTGCAGAAGATGCATTTAAAAGAGTGTCAAAACAGAAGACAGAAGCAGGCTTGGATGGCTAACAATGAATCCAGAGGCACTGGGTGAAACAGCTCTCTCAGCTCCTACAGAGGCGCCCTGGGCTAAGGGTGCTGCCAACAAATCCACCCCCTCAGAGGACTTACAATGCTCCTAAAGGAACAATTAATCCATACTCAAAGGCTTCACAAAGCTGCAAACAGTCAGGAACATTTCCAATGGACCTGCAACAATGTTATTTCTAGGATCCTATATTTAATAAACTACCTAATGAACCACCCACTTTCATAATTTTCTTTTAACTTAACAATTCAGGGGTTTTCCTGAGCTCCACATACTAGCAGGACTCAGAATGATCAATTTCTGCCTGGGAAGAGAAACCCCAAGGCAGCACTACCTTGTTACAAGGTGATCAACTTTTTGTTTGCTATAGCAGCTGCAGTATGAGCAAAGCCACCAAGATGAGGAGGTACGAGATTTTACTTTTACCGCATCTTTTAATTATAAATAACCCTGCCCCATTAGCCTCAACACCTCAGTATACAAGATTACTCCCTCTACAGACAGCACTGTACGCACACAAGCAGCAACTTGCCATCACAACTGAGGCATTCACAGTTCTAACCACAGCTGGGTGACTGCTGCAACAGCCAAGTGTTTTACATCAACCCTTCTCCCCACTACTTTATATTGGCTCATTAATATAAAATATAAAGCTGGTGAGGTTTCTAAAGCAGGGTTTCTGAAAAGCAGCCCAATTCTGCACTACAGATGAAAATACGAATCTGTATCTGTAAATTTCCAGCCATACTTACAGGACACATTAGAGATACCCGCAGACTGGTTGTGGCAATCTCACTATCAGGATCTGCAGTTAGCTTTTCTTTAACTATTAAAATAAAGTAAGAAGTTATACACAGACATCATTATTTCATATGCTAATCTTGATTCACTGGTACATGTACTTTTACCCAGCCATCTAAAAAAATTAAGCATTTAGGAAACTAGTTCATAGCAATAATCAAACAACAGCTTCACTACCTATCAGTGACTGGAAAACTGCATCACAACATTCTCTGATGTTGTATGACTGCAGATGCACTAAACAGCCACATGGTTAGTAGAGCAAACTCGATCCAACATGTGAAGAGATAAATAAAACAATTATCAATGAGTAAGGTAGGAGCGAAGAGAATTTAGGATATTTACCTGCACCTCACAGCCCAGCACAACTAAGGGGTGCCCGTGGCATTCCCATAAGGACATTTCAAATGGGATCTCTAGGTGTGCTTCCTACCAGCACAGGGGACCCTCACTTAAAATAAAGTGTGATGGCTCAGCAACAGCAAAGGGAATGTGTGACACCCTGGGCATGGACTTTCATCTCAAAATGCTGCAAATCCTTTCTGTATGAGCAGTTTTAGCTTTAGAGAGACACCAACCACCCACCAAAAGTACAGACAGGCAAGTTAATGAGACTTACTTAGTGCTCTGGAATGGTCAGGGTTTCTGATACCTTTCAGCTTTAACCTCTGCAAAAGCATAGCTGACGTGAGCTGACGGACAAGATACACAGACATGGAGTAACTCTATAAAGAGAGTGATTAAAGGTTAAATGTTGATTTCATACACTACTTCCACTATGTCAGCTGATCACTATTTACACTAGTTGTAGCATACAGTAAAAACAATAACCTGACTTTTTGTTTAATTATTATTAAAAACATTGACAGACAACTTCAATTTTGTGGAAGACCAATACTATGCCAGAATTCTCCAGGCAATCAAATTCAGTGGTCTTACTTTAGTTATGACAACTAAGAAAAATAATTCCACAACCAAGAGACAACCTTGGCTCTTTTCTTGAAAAGATCAATAAATAATGACACATCTCATACATGCAGTCTTTAAGAATTTCTTATATTTGTCTCCTAAACTCTTCCCTTTTCCAGTGTCAGTGGGGAGTTCAAAGGATCACATGACAGAAGAAAAATGGTCTTTATGGTGCAAACACCACACCTTCAGATGGCACAGAACTGCCCCAGTTCCTTTGTACCTTTTCTTTAGCTTGTTCTCCACTTCTAAGCCCAGCCTTGTTATACCGTGTTCATTCCGCTGAGCCTGGCCCCGCTCCCCAGCACTTCCTACTCCTCCCTAACTCACACCCCTTGCCAGCTTCTTTTGTTCAGTGCTCACTCCCTCTTTGAGGTTACTAATGAAAAGTCTGCAAGCCCCACTGCTGCAGGATAATAATGGTTTCACCTATATAATGAGCACAATCCATGACCTTTTATTTCCACTCTTTGCCAGCCACCTTCCTCTGGCTCCTACACTGCCTGGGTACTGCACTACTACACACTGTAGACAACACCTACAGCCTTGCTCTTCTTTTACCACCTACAGGAAAAACAGCTCTTACCTAGGAGTGCAGATAAATTGATCTGATTGCACATGAAACCACTAAGAAACAAGGATTTTTGTTTGTTTGTTTGTTTTCTTAAAGAACGACCATCTGTTAGCTTCAGAGAGGATGCTACAGGCTCCAGTTTGCCCAGCTCTGAGGAGTTTATGCCCCCTTTGCTCAGCAGCCCTTCACTATCAGCCCAGTCCATGCCAACACCACAGGAGCTGCTGACACCCCACGCTGTCCCCCAGGGTCTCACTTTGAGGATGAGAAGCAACGGCTGCTATGTGAGTTCTGGCACCAACTTTAAACCAAAGAACTCCCTTCACCTCTCAGGGCAAGAGGGAGGATGTCCAAGCATTCCAACTCATCTGCTTCCATGAGAATATGCTTTGGCAATACAGGGGTGGAAAGAACACAGGAGTCAGCAGGAGAGCCAAGACCACACACAGCACTCGAGTCATTTAAAGATACTGTGCTTTGATTGGAAAGCAACAACTTAGATATTTCCCTCCATCTCTAATTTAGAAAAAAATCACCCTTTGATGTCAGCATTGCCCTTCATTTATTTTTTGAACATTAGCTTTCCTTGCAATTTATTTTTAAAATTTTAATATAAAAGCTTATACTGGAGTCTCACTTTGAAACATGTGGTGCCTTCAGTCCATAGAATTTGATTTTGAAGAACAACTTAAATAGCAAAGTACTTTGGTAACTGAATCCAGAATTTACACAACCAGTCACAGATAAAAGAATAAGCAGGTTTTCATTTGCCAAAACCTGAAAGGGTGCTGCAACAGTTATTTAAACCTAGGATGAAGTCAGAAATTCCTTGCACTCTCCCTTTCTTTCCTAAAGAAACACACAGGGGAATTTACTATTTACACAAAAAGGGTTTGCTATTTCTGACATGCATTTCAGACAAACCCTAAAAGGAAAGTTTCTAATGTGAATCCCATAAGGAATTCTTTCCATCTGTATGTGAATCTTTTATGTGTTACTGAAAACTACCACAACTTTGGAGCAAACTTTGTTTCCTGGCACTGACGGTGAGTTCAGCCATCTAACACTAAACACTTGCTGGTGTGTGCCTTGCCAGCCACATCAGGCAGCAGGGGGACAGGGATGCTACAAGAGGTTATTTAGACAACTTCCCACATCCTACAGAACATGAAGATTACCTTTCCAATTTCAGAAGCCCAGGAAATGGAAATCTGGTTTGGCACTGCTGATGACAGCCTAACTAGAGATGTGATATTCAAGGGACGGCCAGGTCGCTTCTGTTCAATTCCATTTTTTGGTGGTGGAGCATATCCCTGTGGGAAGAAAGGACAATTAATGTGTTACCAAGTCTGCTGACACAGATTTGTTTTAAACAGATCTATGGGAAGCAAGTAAACCTAGAGGCCCTGTAGGCTGGAGACCAAATCCAACATTCATTCTGAGAAATATCAGTCTTTGACAGTCTAACACTGTACGTTAAGCACAATTATAAGACATTCTTTGTTCTAAGAGGGTTTTACAGAAGTGCTGAAAAGGTGGAAGAGAACACAGTTTGGGACCAGGTAAGTTCACTGGAAGAGGAAAAGGTTTTACTGATGTTTCATCCTTTTTGCCCCGTACGGAGAGAGTGGAACATCACAAGCACACAGCCTTAGTGACAAACACAGCACGACACGAAGAGTTAACTCAAGTGTTTCAGACAGAGAAAACACTATACTGATTCTATTTAGGAAACAAAGTCTTATTCCGAGACCCCCACATCTCCATGGTATCTGCTTTGCCTTGCATGAACTACACCTGGCCCATTTAGCAACAAGTGTCACCTGTCCTCTGCCAAGGCCCCCGAAGAAGGACTGTACATGGAATATCAGCTGTGTTTAAGAGATCACAGAATCACAGAGTTGTTTGGGTTGGAAGGGACCTTAGAGATCATCTCATTCCAACTTCCTCAGCATGCAATCAGTCTGCAGCTTACTCCTCTCACCCTGCATCTGTCACGATGAAAACAAGCCAGTCTGCAACAGAAGCTCTGAGGATCTCAGCTCCGAGCTCACAGACAGCCTTCAGTCACTCACCTCAAACTCATCCTGCACCTGAAGGATGCCAACAAGAGACTGCAGCTCTGCCTTGCACAGAACTGACTGACAGATTTCATTTAGTTCAAGACAGTGTTGTTTCATACAAGAAACTCTCCCAGAAAAAATATGCTGGAAAAAACATGTATTTCTTTATCCAGAGAAACTCATGCATTCACAGCCTAGTGCTTGGGAAAGGAGTCACTTTGAAACTTGGTAAGTCTGAAAACAAAACCACTAATAATAAAAAAGGTGATAAAAACAGCCTCTTCCATCCACTAGACCAGCATGCCATAGGATAATCACTGCCTTTAGTGGTGTTCACCACAGATGAGTGACCAGGAACCTCACCACATGTGCTTTATCTCAGAACACAGAGACAGCAGACTCATGGGGATTGCTGACAATTTCACATTTAAAAGACGGAATGATTTGCCATTTTTTTAACCAGACAAAACAGCTGCAGCCATTTGTAGAGTATACATCCCTACAGCTTTGCTGTAACAGGCCTTTCTCTACTAATGAGCTTATGTGGATGAATACACCATTCTTGCAATATTTAGGAGGGTATTTCCACCCATACCATACCAGTCAAAATAACCCTGCTACCTCCAACCTACAGTGAAGCTGTCCTGCTTTCAGAAGAGAAAGAATGCAAATTCTCTTACATTTCCCATTTTTTTCCCCTTTTTAGAGAGAGACTCTGCAGTGCACATGACTCATTTCAGTGAAGCTTTTGTTGAGGTTTTCTTCCACAGACTTCTTTCTTGAGAACAGATTCACCCTAATACTCCTACAACAAATTTGAAACCTTCCCTTCCTATCCTCCAGGAGCTCAGAGCACTCTGCTTGCCTTTCACAACCAGAATGGCCTGTTTAGTCAGGCTGCCAACTCCTGTGGCAAGCAACTGCCAACATTATTTGGACCTTAAGTCTTCCACGCTTCTTTCAAAAACCATATTATTGAAAGCAGGTATCATCTGCTATAGACAGGAAATTTATCTACAGAAAGAAGACTGCTCTTTTATCTGGCTATTTCTGACCTGCCCTGGCATATTTGGCCTTTGAAAGGGACCTGCAGTGGTACATGGATATCCCCTGAGACAAAAAGCAAATTACCTTTTGACTTCCCTACAGGAGAAGTCAACAAGAGAAGCCCTGCTGCAGTGCAGCAAGTATCAAATCCTTGCTACCAGAATGGCAAGGTCTACATTTATTCCTTTTAATTCAGAACCAACACTAAGAGGAGGACACAGATGCAGGAATACAAGGATACACAGTGTTAACGTGACCAGGCACAATCTGAACCAGCACTAGCACACTGGCAGCATTTCCATGAAGCTTCTGGTAAGGACTGCAGCCAAGGAGATGACCAAGAATAACTTACAGACACCTGCAGAGGTGAGAACTGCCATACCAGGGAAAGACAGGACAGTGCTCACTTATGAACTGTGCAAGTTGGCACCAGAGACTGGTATCACTCATTAATTACCTAACACCAACACTACTGAGACAGACAATGCTGGTCTTTGAGGGAAGGAGGTTATCTTACACTTCCTGAAACAGAAAAGAACCTCTGCATTAGAGGATGCAGACACTGAACAAATCAACTAAAAAATGTCTGCAGAAGCACTCAGACTGAGACTGTATTTGTCATTCAGCTCACAGTGAAGGGGGAGGGGAAAGGAAATTGCCAAGACAACAGTGTTTTATTCACTTTCTCACCTAAAGTTCTGCTAAACAGATGAAAGAATCATCTTATGACATGCAGGAAGAATCTAAAGCAAACCAATAATACAAGACTACAAACAGTTTCTGCCACAACTGTGACAAGTTACTCACAAAATGGAGAGAACAACACAGCACAGCAGGGCATAAACTATATTCATCATGGCTGGGCTTCGCGAACCAAGATTTGAGAAGGGCTCTACCCACGCTTGCTACAAGCGCGCTGATGGCTAAAAAGGCCAATGCGAGATAGACAAGT
>JAYRBT010000093.1:69062359-69078528 GCA_036023395.1 Myiotriccus ornatus
AAAAAAAAAAAAAAAAAAAAAAAAAAAAAAAACAACAACAAAACACCATCACACAAAACAACTATATTTTTGGTCCTCCTCAAGTTTCTTCCTAGGTCCCTACTTCACAAAAGCATAGGTCACAGTCATATCCTCTCCTATTCCATTATCTTCACACTGAAATTTCTCTCAAATCTTCCTCTTCTGCTTTTACAGTAACAAGAATCAGTCTTCCCTTTTGCTCTGCTTCTTCAAAAATCCTGCTGCTTTACTAAAACTCCACACACACACATCAACTCCAGGCTTACACTCCCCGGTTACCAGGCCATCTCACCAAAATTTCAACCATTCCAACATTTCTATTTCCACCAAACTTTTAAGAAACCTACATCAACTTTTTGACATTCTTCCAGGTTGTGCTGCTTCTTCTTGTACTGACTTTTCCAATATCGCCTCTTTCTCCTCTGGTGCCACTTTCTCCTCCTTCTCTGGCAACCTGTTGCTGAACCATTCTCCAGGCTCTTCCCTTGATCGCATTCTGACTTTACAGGGCAGGCCTTAGCCCTCTTCTTAGCCCTAGCCATCCAAGGAGCAGGAGACCCACCCTTCCCCAAGGGAGTCAGTCCACAATCCCATCTGACAGGATATCACAGGAGTTTTTTGTTGGTTTTTTTTTCCCAATAGGCTCTAATTCAGGCAAGACGGCAGCCTATAGATGCTAAGCATCCCACCCCCTAAACTGAGACTTGCTAGGGAAAAACAGTACATCTGTTTTCAACCTTTTCTAGTAATCTTTCTAGCAGTATGAATGGTATGTCAACACAAGCACTGTCTGTTCCCAGAGCTGTGATAACTACTGAAAGACATCTGAGCATCCAAACAAACCCTTCCAACCTTCCACAAACTCTGCAGTTAAAAATAAATAAAGAAATATATAAAAAAATAAAATCAAAACCACCAGCCTACAGCTGTTCTGAGCCTTGCAGCAATTACTCTTATCAACATTATACCTCCTCAAACTCTTCCCGTGGTTCTGAACCAGCTGCTAATAGACAATGGAGCGTGCACTGCAGGCTGGGATGGGAGTCTGGGGTGACTGACTGTAAGGCTTCTCTATCATCTTTCCTGTCCCACAGTAACTTACTTTAAGGTAACAGTGTCACTTTAAGGTAACACTAAAAGTGGATGGCAAAAATGTTTAAGTACTGGTCAGTGCCTACAAGCCTCTTGTGTGAGGTCTAGAGCTGCCAAAGCACAGATGAAATACATATTTTGCTTGCCCATCCTAATGTACCAGAGTGATACACCTATATTTTGGTTATAAAGCCAAGAGGGAAGTATTTAAATTTTGCTATAAAGCTGTTTACTTGAACATTATTATTTTTATTTAATTATGTCTATGAACATATGCCCAGGTTTCCCAGTCTTGAACACAGCCTCCCTGACTGTAGGTGGGCATTTGCCTCCATGGACAGTTCTTGTGAAAATTACCCTGAAGTTTTGTTCCAAGGTTTTGAAGAATCTCTCTCTTTATCCATCAGAACAACAGAAACCCCCATATTAAGATACCACTACTCCTTTAACACTCATGGTGGAAAACTCTCTTCAGTGGAGCACAGCCTCAAACCAAGGCTATTCTCCTGACAGTAATGATCTTGGAAACATAACTGGGATGGCTTGAATCCTAACTTTAATTGTCTTCACCTTTATTTCAGAGCCATAAAACAGAAGCAACCAATAATGGAAAACCCATCTTATTACCCATTCTACTACCACGCTAAGGGAATCTAAATTGAATGCAAATTTCTGACAGGAGGGAACTCGAGTTAAATGCAGGAACATTAATCTGATCCACTTTGAAAAAACTCCATGTTTTATGGGACAGATTAATAAAAGAGATATATTTAATTAGATGGGTGGGAGTACATTACATTTGCAGCGCAACTATCTGAGCTGTGAACATACACCAAAGTCATGTTTTCGATTAGGAAATCTTGGGGATTGAGAAACACTGAAAGGAGGGAGGGAAGGGTTGTAAGAGGTATGTGCACTGGGAGATATGTAGTGAAGGGAGCTCAAGGGAACACAAAGCCTGTATTGGCCTATACTGGAATGTAAGAGTTTAAGAAAAAGACAGGGGAAACATCCTGAGTGGAAATGGAGTGACACCACAAGGATAGGCGGCTACTGACAGTGGTACTAAGGAGTGTGTTTGGAGAAAGGTCTGGATGTCTGGAAAACATGTTTTTGAGGATGAGATGCTAAGCAAGCATTGGTAGGGAATCCCAGAACAGTTTGGCTTGGAAGGAACCTTAAAGATCTCATTTCAAAACCCTGCAGTGGGCAGGGACACTTTCCATTAGACCAGGTTGTATTGCATGGGTGTGAGAACCTGGTAGTTACACTGCCCAAGAACAACAGCTGGTGAAACTGGGCAGCTGTTGGATTTGGGAATAGGGATGATAAAAGCCTTTCCCACAAATCTGTTGGGTGCAACGCATGCAGATACCAATTCCTGTGAGTGGAAAGCACAGGATTCCTCATAAAAGATGAGTTTGGGGAGTGGCCTTGAGACAGATCTTTAGGTTTTGTCAGCCTCTTGCAGGATCATAGGTTCTTCTCCAGCTGGACTGAAGCCGGACAGTATCCAACAGGCACAACTAATCCCTCCAATAAATCAAACCCTGAACCCTGGAGGATGCAGCAATCAGGCAGCCGAGCTGTGCTCCAAAGAGGGCCCTCCTCTCAGCCCTGTGGACTCCCTCAGAGTGGTAGTCTTCCATTTTAACACTTGCCAGCATCCTTGATGTGAGGGACCGAGTGATTGGACACATCTCGTCTGTGTCAGGTGAGCCGGGCGTATTTAACACCAAGGTGGGCAAGGCTGTGCTGGTTTGGCTTGGCTTGCAGTTGTTCTGGGGTTCGTTTTGGCTTGGTTTGGCTAAGTCTGCGTTGTTTTTTTCTTGTTTTGGGTTGGCTTGGCTTGGTTTGCATGTTGTGGGATGTTTTGAGTTGGTTGGTCATGTTTTGGGTTGCTTTGGCTTGATTTGGCATATCTTAGGATGGTTTGGCTTGGTTCGGTGTATTTCGGTATGGTTTGGGTTGGTTTCACTTGGTTTGGGTTGGTTTGTCATGTTTGGGGATGTTTGAGGTTGTTTTCGCTTGTTTTGGGTTGGTTTGTCACGTTCAGGGGTGGTTGGGGTTGGTCTCACTTGGTTTGGGTTGGTTTGTCATGTTTGGGGATGTTTGAGGTTATTTTCGCTTGTTTTGGGTTGGTCTGTCACGTTCTGGGGTGCTTTGGGTTGGTCTGGCCTGCTCTGTGTCCGGACCGCTCCTTCCCCCGCCGCTAAGGCCAGCCCAGCGCCCATTGGTCACCACCGCTGCTAGCCCCGCCTTCCCTCACCTTGCTTCACTCTTGATTAGTCACCTTTCCTGCCAGTCTTTCGCTTTCCGGCGTTTCAATTGGCTGCGCCGGGAGGCAGGGCGGGCCTGTCCCCCGCGGCGCCCGCGGGGCTCGGCGGGGTTGGAGGCCCGTGTGTTCCCGGGGGCATTCCCGGCGGTGTTCCCGCCGGCATTCCTCTTCCCCGCCGGCATTCCCCGCCGCCATGGAGCTCTCTTGCCAGGCCCTGAGAACCACCTACCAGGCGAGAGAAGCGGTGAGACCCGGCAGGGCGGGTGGCCGCGCGTCGCCATTGCCATGGCAACGGCAATGCGCATGCGCAGGGCGGTGCGGGGTGTCATGGCGGCGGGGCCGGGGCGGGTCGTGATGGGCAGGGACGGGCACAGATCCCCCCCCCGCAGCTCCTCTGCTCATGGTCCTGGAGCACCAGGCACAGCCAAAGCGGACACTCCGTGCTCCTCCCTTCCGCGGCCCCTGTTTTCATCGGTCACGGCTGTAGTGCCCCGCTGCGCCCCTACCCCGTCAGCGCCATCCCTGGAAATGCCCAGAGCCAGGCTGGACGGGCCTTGGAGCACCTTGGGATAGTGGAAGGTGTCCTTGCCCGCGGCAGGCGGTTGGAACGGCATGATCCTTAAAGATCCCTTTCAACCCTAACCATTATGTTATTCTATGATTCTTCCCCCAGGAAGCCCAGGAACAGCAGGATTTAGCTAAATTTTGTAGCCTGTTCTTTTGCTTCCATCTGCTGGTCAAATGACACTGGAGTGAGGGCGACTGCAGGGATGCTAAAAGCCTTTCCTGTAGTGCTGTTGAGTGCTGTGCATGCATACAGCAATCCTTGTTCCCACTGTGCCTGGAAACACAAGATTCCTCACAAAAGAGGAGTTTTCCCCAAGGAGGGATTCTGATGTCACCAAAAATCTTGGGGGAGAAAGCCTCCAGCACACCTTATAAGTGCTGGTGAGCCAGGCATTGCTTTATTCTGGCCAGAGACATCTAGTGAATCATTCCAGCCTTTGCAAGATTTTTCATGTATTTATACATTTTAGCAAACAAAGAAAATAAAGTTAATTGGTTCTAAGTTACACAATTCTCTTAATTTAATTGGTATTCTGTCCTTTACTGTCTAATTGGATCCACATTCTTCAGTTCTCTTATCATTCTTCCTTAGACAAAAAAATCTCTAACTCTCAGGCCATAATGTCTTTGTTAATCTCCTCTGTATCTTCTGGTTAGCCCAACATATCTTAGAAGGACCATAAATTTAAAAACCCAGACGTCCAATCCTCACCTCCCTCAAGCTTTGTTTGCTGAAGCTCATCAGAGCTAATTCAGAGAAACTCAAAGCTTTGGTGATTTAAAGATCAAACTGACAAGTCTGTAAGGAGAAAAAAAAGGAACACAGCTAACAGCTACCATTAATTAAAGTTTTAGGAAAGTTATATTGAACACTGAGACTGAGCTTTAGGTTATGTCAACCTCTTGTGGAATCACAGAACAGCCGCTGTTGGAAGATACCCACAAGGATCAAGTTCTGCCCAGGACACCCCAGCAATCACACCCTGTCCCTTTAGAGCGTTGTCCAAACTCTCCTTGAGCTCTGACAGCCTTGGGGCTGTGACCACTGCCCTGGAGAGCCTGTTCAGTGCCCAACCACCCTCTGGGGGAAGAATCTTTTCCTGAGATCCAACCTAAACCTCCCCTGACACAGCTCCAGCTGTTTCCTGGGTCCTGTCACTGGTCACCACAGGGAAGAGATCAATGCCTGTCCCTCTGCCACCTCTCCTGAGGAAGTATTAGTAGGTTATATATTTATAAGGAATGAAGTCCTCCAGCACAGTCTCTTTCTGAGCCCTGAAGTGGATTCAGATCCCAGACACTGGGAAAGGAGCCCTAACGTGTGGTATTGAAACAGCAGTGAGATGCAGGACGAAAAGAGGAGGAAAAGGGGTCTGATGTGTAACCTCACCAGTGGGTATTTGGGTGGCCTTGGTCCCCAGGATGGTGTTGGCTACTAAATGAAGAAACATCTGTGGGATGAGGGCCTGGAGCTCAAGCTCCGTCAGCTGTACCACTGGGTTTGGGTTGGTGTGCTTTGTGAGCTGGCTTCTCCACAGCCTTTTGGCAGGATGGATGGGAAGATAGCAATCTCTAGTTTGGGTACAGAGGGAGTTGTTTGTGTTCCACAGAGGAGCAGAAGTTTGGAGCCCTCTTTTTAATTAGTGACTTGAAATGAAGCTGCCAAGAGGATTTTTTTGATTTGTGCTCTAAGGTTTTGCCTCCCTTCTGTGGAGGGAGCCTTGCTACTTAATGTCTGGTTTCTGAATTTCAGTATTTCAATGGAGTATCTCTAAGTTAGACTGTTATATGTTTAATCTGTAGCACTAAGTAATTAGTGGGATTTCTAATTCCATAGTCCTGCCCTTATCTGTACTGCATTTTCCCAGTAATCGGTTCTAGAGAATGGAAATAATTATTTTCTAGCAATTTTGGGGAAAAGTGTTTTTTAAAAAAATTCTTATATGCATTGCAATTCCATAGCTGGAATAGACTACCCATTGTAGTCTAACAGTCAATTAAATTTGTCTTGTGAGGCATTTAACTGGTGTTAATTGTAAAATATTTCCTGTGTTTGCTTTGTAAATGCCCCTTGACAAACAATATTATTGTGAACTGCAGTAGGACTTTGCAAATTCCTACAATGAGTGGGAGAGTTAATGCTTTATTGATCAACACTTTATTGTTAATTGTTCATTAATTTGTAAATTCATCGTCCTTAATGCATATAATTCACCATACTTTGTGTCCATTCATTTTTATGTGTTTATAATATGTATCACTTCAAATTAGTGAGGCCTGTGCCGTGTAAAACCTGGCTTCAGCAGTGTTCCTCTTAAAAGAGGGAGATAATAGTGTTCTGTGAGTGGCTTTTAAAATTGGAGCATGAATTAATGAAAGACAACATTGCAGTGGGGGGAGAAATCAGAAGGTTTCTGTTTTCAGTGCACCAAACTCAAATTGTAAAATATCTCATGATTTTATAACAGCCCCGGGTACATCCTACTGCTATGTACTGCTAGGACAGCCGTAAGTTCTGTGGTGAGCTTGCTGTATGTCTTTAATTATGAAAGCTCATTGTAATCCTTGAAAAACTGTGCCAGCTCTATTGTTTGCAGCAGCAGTGTGTAATTTGGAAGAGGGAAGAGGGCAAAGCGCCCTTTCTTTGTCCTGGGAAATTCTATTCAGTGGCTGCCAAGTTATACATTGTTTAAAACTCACCAGTTCCCTCCTCTGCTTGTGTTTCTCAAAAAGTACTGCCAGCAAGCCAGACAATAACTGAACATTCAGCCCTCTAAAAAGCCTGTCAAGGCTGCAAATGTCCAGCGCAATAAGGGGGAGGGAAAGCTGTGGGGATACAGGGTGGTAGAGGGGGGAAGAAAACTGGGCAAGCCCATAAAGTCTCTCTATCCTGGCACAAGGTGCCAGCTTGATCTCAAGGAACCCTGTTCTTGGCAGCGTCCTGGAATCCTAAACACGAAGAGGGAAGGGACACTGCATGTGTGTCATGGTAAATTCTTTCCCTGTGTGATGGCAGCCTGAATTCCTGACCACAGATCCCTCTGAACTCATCCTATTGACTGCTCCAGTTGGCTGTACACGGACACAATGCTAAAGCGGTATCATACTCATTCCCAAGCTCCCCAGACCATGACTTACACTGCAATCTTTTTTTTTTTTTTCCATCCTAATATATTAGTGTAGAATACAGAGGGTCAAAAGATAATGAAATGTTATAGAGTTAAATTAATCTTTTAGTAGGCCCATTAATTTGATGGAATTACACAAGAGACTTGGTTGATTTATAATGTAAATACATTTTAGTAAAAGGTGTGGAAATGACTAAACAAACAATTGCATTTAAAGATGCACAACTCTATTAGAGTTTAATTTCAAATGACTCAAAGAAAGGAGTACGTAGTGCTCTTTTGTTAAGGTAGAAATAAATAAAATAGCACTATAAATGTTGGAGCTAATTAGTTAAGTGCTCAACTATTCAGTTTTTAAAACAAGATCACATTTAAGTGCCTTAAGCTTTTATTAATTTCAGGGACCCCAAAATCCCCTATAGTAATTGAAAATTTAATTACATACATTTTTTTGTTCTTTTAAGAATGGAAGCTTATTAAACTTTAAACATTTAAACATCTATTGAAATACCAGTGGCTATAAACAACATGTAATTCTAAATACTAATTAAACAGGAAGGCTAAATCGCTATAAAGCTAAACTGAATTTTAAGTAACTTTGCACTCGTAAGCACTCCTGTTTTTTTCATGCTGTGTTAAGATTTACCATTTCCTCTCTGAGCACAGCAGAAGCCCTGGGCAGTGTTAGTGTCTGTCTGTACTGTGGCCATAGTTTGTGGACATGTTTGCAGTGGAGGTCAGTCCCTGGAGGATAAACTGGAGTTCAGGACAGCAGACCAGGGTGGGCAGAGAGCTGTTCTCTGGTGGCACTCACACAGGCGTCTGGAAAGAGTATGTGGCAAAATAGGACTGGTGAAGGCAGGAATTGATCAAGAAAGTAATGGTCTGTGCACCACTGACTAACCAAAGTCATGATCTGGTAACAGTAACACAATGTAAGGTCCTTGATTTTGATTTTGTAGAAACCTCACTGAACTGGGACCAGAGATGTCTCTCTTTTGTGTTTCAGATCCAACTAATGCAAGTCTTTTTTAATGAGTTAAAGGTAGAATTAACCTCTCAGTCTAAACTCTGCTGATTTTTAGATGAGGCTCTTTCTGGATGTAAAGGTTCACCTTTCCTTGTCTTGGTCATTGCAACCAGAACATTACTATGTCAAGGTTGAAGTAGGTGTCTTATATGTAGGCACAACGTTGTACTGTACCCAAAGCAAGGCTCTACACGGAGTATTTGAGATGCTGCCAATCACTCTATCACTAATTATACTAGAACTTAAAATGCTTTAGGGATAGCAGAAATCACCCAGAGGGATGAACAGCAGCAGAAGACATGCCAGAATGCAAACTCTTTTCAAGGGAAGTTCCGAGCATCGATAGTGAGCCCTGTCAGTTTATCAGGCAGAGGCAATTCCTCTCTTGTCAAGAGTGTCCATATTTATTACAAGAAACACTTGATGTGTTTGTCTTCTGTGGCAGCCACTGTGTTTGCATACTGTGCTTTAAATATTCAGAGGTAGCTGTGACCTTGCCCTTTGAAATGTGGGCCAACACAACAGTTAATCTTTCTCAGCATAAAACCATCTGGAGCAATTGCATTTCGAAGAATGTACAGGTGGGATTCTCAGCTTCCTTCTTGCACCTCCGACCGTGTTTCAGAAGATTCAGATTATCCAGGAGAAACGGTAAAAGGGCCACAATTCAAAATCTGTTTTTCGAGCACTGGCACATCAAAAATTAAGAAGGAAAAGATCCTTTCATCCCAAGATGTCAGTGTTTTCTCTTTCCTCATGACAGTTCTCAGAATTGTTTCATTTCTTGTTGCAGCAGCTCACAGGAATCAGTCTGCTTCATTCAAGTGTTACTAATCTACCAAGCATTTACACAGTTTTCTTTTCTCACCAAAACGGTTCAGAAAAGTTATCTTGGTACCTCCACTGAAATGCAAACAGTATTGTAGCTTCCGTATGGACCCTGAAAAACTTCATCAAGACGGTATCAAAGTATCTAAAGGCTAGAAATGGGGTGTGGTTCCTTCAGTTTTCCCCAGCCAGTTTTATTCTTCCTTATAGAAAAGCGGAATGAAGAGTCTGTGAATCTTTTTAGTAATATGCGAATTGCAACTTTCACTCTGCAGGAAGTGTTAAGAGCAAACCCCAGCCCTTTCTTAGTCGTGACACTAGGTGGCCCCTGAAGCAAACATCCCAGGAAATACTTGCTGTACTGGGATACCTTTTCCCTGCTCTACACAGTACTTTTTAGAGGCTGGCAGATTTTATTTTAAAATAAAACAATAGCTGACTGTGCTATCTTAAGTGTTTAAATTAGCAGCAGAATGCTATGTGATATTCGTACAGAGCAGAGGGAGTAGTTAGATCTAATCTGGCAAAGGGGCAGCATGCTAGAGAGGTAAATTGGTTTTCCATGACCCCAAAGCACCTTTGATTTTAGGAATAAATGATTCTCCAGTATCAGCAGTTTACTGTAATGACGTTTCCTTTGAAGAGACCCTGAAGGATAGAGGAATTGTCTGTTTGTGTTCATATTCCTTCTGTGCATATTGTGAGATTTGAGAACATAAGCCTTGGCCAGTAGTAATTCTTTGGCATGTCAGTGTGCCAGGCACAGGCAGAGCAGCAGAAGTCATTGACACAGATACTGGGACTCTGCAGTATGAAGGGGTTGGAGATCTGTGGGTCTGTCACCTGCAGGTCACACACTTAGGCTGGGCTTTTCTTGAGGATGGATGCAGGCCCTGTTCAGTTGGAGTAGAAGGGAGGGAAACTGGGGGGAAGTGGGAGCCTGTGCAGCATTACTGTGCAGTGTGATCAGGAATGTTTATGTGCTATGCAAGCAACAGAAATTGCTGCTCTTACCCCATCCACTAAGTAAGTGCTACTCTTTCAGCTCACACTGGGTCCTCATAAGTAATCATAGAATCATAAAATACACAGAATATCCCAAGTTGTAGTGGACCCACAAGGATCATCAACTCCATCTTCCAATACTGAATGTCGGCATCCTAAGAGAGAAAGAATTTATTTCCCTAAATGTGGGTTTGGCCATACCTGCTTTTCCTACGATCCCAGCTTCAATTCCCAGTGAGGCTGACCAGAGTCAACTCTCTGATTTCTAGAGCTTTCCATGTAGCAACTTCAGTTATGACCCTAAAATCTCAGGGTTTCTCTGCAATCACTCAGCAAAGACAGCATGTTTCATTGGAGTTAGGCCTTGTTCCAGCATCTGGCATGATTTCTGCTTCCACCACCCCTTTTTCCCTACTTGATATTGCACCTGGTGCTCCCCCAGATGCTGCTTCACTGAATGAAGACAGAGGTATTTTACACTGCCTTGTTTTTATTGCTGAACTGTTTGTTCTTTGTGTTCTTCACTCTGTGCCAAGAAATCTATGGGACTGACTGCATATTGGAATTTCTGTATGTTCAGACCTGGTTTTGGTCACTCCTGTGTTAAAATCATGCAAGTTTGGTGTTACCCCAGTCCACTACAATTCTGCAAGTGTCTGTGTTTCACTTGCTGTGTTTATATGTCAAGGCCCATGAAACGGGAGGTGCCAACAGTGTTACAGCTGGTCTTGGTAGTAGAGCCATGCAAATCCCAGACCTGTTCTCCAGCCCCCTTCTCCAAGCACTCAGAGAACAGGTTTCTGGTTGCAAAGGAAGGACACAGCCTGGCTGGAGCACTAGGTTTCCTTGCACAGCCCCTGGAGACACTGGGCATTGATGTCTGCAAGAGTCTTGCCCTGGAATTTGCAGCAGCCTGAACATGTTGGAGATCCATAACCATAGTAAGGGAAGTAAGCTATTTGTTCAACCTCAAAGGAATTTTCTCTTCTCGAGGAAAAGCCTGCTACCCATCCAGTAGCCCTGATAATGTGTAAGAAAAATTAGATTGAAAACCACTTTCCTTGTGTTTATTAACAGTGAGTTGTTTTACAGTTCCTACATGCTGTTGTCTTAATTTGTTTGTTTCCACAGGCTACATTTAGATGCTGTTTACAGCAATAAAGAGAATATTACATTTGATCTAGAGTTCTGTCTTAATTCACAGGAGGAGATGCGAACAGAAGCTCGTCGGAAAAATCTCCTCATTCTAATTTTCCATTATTTAATGGAGGAAGGGTATGTTTTTTAAATAACAGGGCTCTACTTTGTGGGACTGTGTGTGTCTGACCTCCTGTACGGTGTCCTTCTGTTGGGTGGATCAGCCGTGTGGGCCTTTGGGCTGATGTGAGAAAGAGGTGAACTACTATTACATATCTTGGCATTTTACTTTGATAAATTGTTTCAGTTTCTGGAACAAAAATGTTCTCTATAATTAAAAATTACTTTAGATCAACCAGCAAAGTTTTTTTTTAATGGAGTTTATACTTTTATAATACGTAGAGTTGTGGACAAGTTAAAAATATCATATAGTTACTAATGCCATTGTTTGCTTTTTCTCTTAGAGTAAGATAATGACTCTCAGTTTTTTTATCTTTGTTCCTTTTTTTAAATTACCAGATATGTCGATGCTGCAAATGCTTTGGAACAAGAGACGAAATTAAGTTTACGTGGCTTTGAAGTTTGTGACAACGTTGATCTTGACACAATTTTGATGGAATATGAAAGCTATTACTTTGTAAAATTTCAAAAGTATCCTAAAATTACCAAAAGGGTCGTGGACACTGGTATGTGGCTCTGTTCCAAAAAGAAAGTTTTTGTTTCCAAAGCCTAAAATGTATGTTTACCTGCTATGTTAGCAGCCCTTTTTGTGTATGTCAGCATTTAATGTTCCAACCCTTACAGTTACAGACCTATAGTTCTAGCATAGAAGACATAAAAATTGAAAGATGAGGTTTGAGCCCTTTTCCTCTCCCTTCTCTCATTATGTAGAGGGAAAAAAAAGTGGCATTCTTCTGTCTTTTAAAAACTGCTGTGATAGTGGAAAATGTCAGCTGAGCACAAAGCATTATGGCATAGATATATTTATTCACTTTCTTCTCATGGAGAGAGACTAGTAAGGCTGAGGTATAAAAGAATGATACAGAATAAGGCAAGTCAGAATATGAGCATTCTCATATGACCCTGAGAGCCTGAATGGTTCTGCACTTGAGCACAAAAAGTAACTTATAGAAGCCATAAGAACAACTGTGTAAAAATCAGTGATGAAGAGCTTGAAGGATACAGATTTGAATTGGATATTGGGAAAACTTCTTCATGGAGAGGGTTGTCCAGCCAGCCCTGGCACAGCTGCCCAGGGCAGTGATGGAGTCCCCATTCCTGGAGGGATTTAAAAGCCATGTGGATGTGGCACTTGGGGACATTGGTTAGTGGTGGCCTTGGCAGTGCTGGGGAATGGTTGGACTTGATGACCTTGGAGGGCTTTTCCAACCTAAAGGATTCTGGGATTATTTGCATGAAAAAGGTATGTGCATCTAGAGCCTGTTGATTGGTGTTAATACAAAAAGGAACAGCCTTGCATGACAAAACCAAAGGGATTTGTCATGAATCAAGAGTGCAAATGTATTACAAAGCAGTTGTTCACATCTTAGTCAAACTGAGTGGTAGTCAAGGCTCAATCTGTGATTGAAGTGAAAAAAACAATTCCTAGAAAGCCACTCTGGGACATTTAAAAGCTCTCAGTAGGCATTTTTTTGTCAGTAAAGCTACTCAGACTTGGAATACTCTGCCATTACCCAAGCTCAGAGTTGTGATTGTGCTGGCAGGGAGGCATCATCCTTTTTCCCTCAAGTGTAAGCAGCCTCTTGTCGAGTTTGCAAGGTGCCCTAAATTGTGCCCATGGTCAGATATGTGTATCTAAACAAAAGGCTTAGTGTAGTGCTCCTTCCTACTAAACTCTTTGCAACACTCTTGGGAAGTCCTAGAGAACTAACTTGATCACTTCCATGCTGGGTTCCATTTGGAAGTATTACAGACAAACCCCCAGGATCACAAGCTTATCTGTGGGCTCTGCTGCCTCTATGTTCCCAAGCTCTTTGAGGGAAAGTGCTGTTTGGGGAGGATTATTTTATGTGAGTGTGTGAGAATCTTGAACGGAGGAGTGTTGTACAGAGAACACTGATAGGAGACATGTTTTGGAACAACCAGGGCTGTGCTGGGAGGGCACAAACCCTCAGCTTTATGAGTTCACAGCTGGGCTTTGAGAGTTTGACATTTTGTGAAAAAAAAGCTTTTCTTTGACAGAATTTGTTCCAAATTACATAAACGCAAAAAAAAAAAAAAAAAAAGTATAGTTTGATAACCACCACTGCAATGTGACTTTTATTCTGTCTTGTTATATTGAACGTGATTATTATGAAGAGGAGTAAGGCAAATTCATATTTCCCAATTCAGCAATGAAAAAATTATTAGCATTAAATAAGCATTCTGTGTGATATATTAAGTTATTGTGCTTAATCTAATTTCTGAGAGTGCCCATGTGAACATGATACTGGTTTTAAACTGTAAGCAGAGAAGCCAAAGACTGAATGAGCATAAACTAGAACAAGCTTGAAGCAAAACTGGTCTCACCAGTGTCAGCTTGTTTTTAAAAAATTTTTGCAAGCTTGCAGTGCTTATATTATCATGCTGATCCTGCTTATGCATTGTTATTTCCAATGTCACTAATGTATGCTTACAAATACTTTTGAAGGGAGAAAAAAAAAGTCAAATTGCCTTTTTTTTCTATCCTTAATTGTTTTCCATTTCAATGTTGATTTTGCCACAGCAGAAAATAAACAACAGCTGCGAAGTGGGGGAAGAGCAAGAAGGTAAGAGAAACTTGTGGGATGTTTTTCTGGGCAGAAAATTTTCCTGTAAAAACAGTATGCCCCCTGGTTAAAATAATGTTGTGATACCTCAGGAATATTAAAGCCCAGGGCTGTGCTGCTGATTGTGTGATGTGTTACAGGCAAATAGAGACTTGTTTCCCAAATGGAGAGGCAGACAATTTGCAAAATTTCTGCAGTGTGGATAAGGTAGGGTGAGGTGTTTGTAAACAGTAAGCACTGAACTCTGCTGCGACTGAAATAGATGCCATAGCTTCAGCGGGAGCAAAGTTAGCCCAAAACTGCTTTATTTGAAAATTTGCCGCCTTTTGGTATTTGGAAGGAAAAAAAGAAGCTGTGAAAATGTTTGGGTTTTTTTGTTTTTTTTTTTTTTTTTTAAATTCTAGGGCAGCAAGCTCTTCTCAAAATATACCAAGGCTCAAGGTACAGACGGTGCACCAAACTGTGTCAAAAACTTCTGGGAGTACAGCAGAACCTAAATCATCTGCCAAGGAGAGCCCCAGACAGGTTTAAATGTGTTTTACCTTGGTAGCATTACAGTCGAAATTAATGTGATTTTATTTTTGAGAGTCTATAGGCAGCAAGTGTATGGGAGTCACACCATTAATAATGTGCATCTAATGGGCTTTTTTGATTATGTAATTCAAGGATTATAGATGAAAGACTTCAAGAGAACATGTATTCTGGCTGTGAGTTGGGGGGCAAGTCACAGGCAAAAACTGGAGGAAAAGGAGCAATATAATCCAACTTACAGTGAAAGCACTCAGAGTTTTCCCATTAATATCAGCATACTCATCCTTTAGTGCCAGAAAGCAAGACAAGTCAAACAGAAAGTTGGTGCGAGTTGTAAGCATCTTCACAGTGCATAAGGTGTTTGAGACTGGGGGGAGTAGTTTGGCCCTGTAATTTTCAATTTTGGGAGTCTCATTTGGTTAAGATAACTGTGAAATCCACTTTATTATCATCCCTTACAGAGGGTGGTCCAGGAATAGCAGGTTGATGGGCAAGCACTGTGTCTGTTACACCTTTTTTTAAGGGCTTGTCTATATTTCTGCACCAAGAGGAATTAATCTCTGACCTGTTTTTACCCCTAAAAAACCCAAAACATTACCTTTTGGATTTTACAGCAATAAATTCTGTGAAGTGAATATGTAATAGCTCCTCATCTCTGATTTGATGTTCTTGTACCTTACATTTGCCTGTGATTTCTACTGTTTGTAAGTGTTGCTTCGTACAACTGTATAAAGTGCAGTTTTCTGCCCTGTACATGAAAAAAGTAGACTGCTAAGCTCTGGAGCTGTGGCTTTCACTGCTGTCACCAGTCAGATGAAGCCTAACTCAATATAAGTGGTGTTGGTCTGACAAGTACAGGATTACTCTTGGAAGTTCCGTGTAATGATACAGTTCATCTGGGCATATATGAAGAGGTGGGATGATACCTATAATGTAATATCTTCAATTCATCTACTTGGCAACAAATCTTTTTAAGAATTTATTTATTTTTTTTAGAATAGTGACAGTGCAGTTACTCTGGATCAATCTGACTTTGGCTTAAGCATCTCAGCAATCAGTAAACCCGGAGGAGACAGCCCTCACCCAAGAAAGGTTGGTGGAAACCTGGTATATGATTTGTAATAGAAATATGTACAGAGTAAAAGCCACAAAGGTTTTAAAAAATGTCAAATGTTAGCTTTCTGAGTCTATTTTTATATAAAATATTCCTGTATAATCAGCTGAAGGGTCAATTTTACGATTTGGGTAACAATTCTTTGCATAGGAAGCTCTGTTTGCATTAAATACAATTTCAGACATACTCAAGAAGGAAGAATATTTTTGTTTTTAAAACCCAGTGGTAATACCTAAAGTTGAAGATAAATTTTGAATTCCTGAATGAGATGATAAGAGGCTCTGTATTTAAATTGTTTCAATGGCTGAGATATGTGTTCTACTCCTGTTGCCACTGCAGATTTTGTGGTCTGTTTTTTGCCGTAATTAGGACTGTATATGCAGTAAGGAGACCCTGTAACTGCAAACAAAATTTGGTCCAGTGTAGAGCTACCATCATGGGTAGAGCCTATTACAACACTATTTTTGCTGCCCAGGCTTGCCCAGGCTTGGCTCCTCCTCGGAACCAATTCAGCTGAGTGAGGGGAGGGTCAGGCTAGTTAGCAAGTGCTAGGGGAGGATATATAAGAGCTTCCAGGAGCATGAGCAACCTTTGCTCACGCACCCCCACAGGAGCAGACAAACAGGGGCGTGGCACAGCAATTTGCAAGGCCTTTCAAGCAGGCAGAGCA
>JAYRBT010000093.1:69098501-69109302 GCA_036023395.1 Myiotriccus ornatus
TCCAGGGATCCAGGGGCAGCCACAGCTTCTCTGGGCAACCTGTGCCAGGGCCTCACCACCCTCACAGCCAAGAATTTCCTCCTCATATCTCTAACCTGAATTTCATCTTTTTCAGTTTGAACCTGTTACTTCTTGTTCTATCACCACAGTTCCTGATGATAAGTGCCTCTCTGAAGATTCTTCCGAGAACAGCAGGATTACTTCCTTTCATGTTCAGCATAACAGTGTAGCACAAGCAGCTGCCACCTCAAAAAGGCCTCACCCAGTCCACGGGACCATCAGTAACACCGTCTGTCCCTTCAGGTTCCTCTTTTATCCAAAGCAAAATTATGCTTATAATGATCACTGTAATTCCTAGGTGGCCTGTTACAAAGCACCAGGGCTGGCCCCAGGGCTCTCTGTGCCTTCACTCTGGGCCCAGGGGCTGCCAGTACCCAGAGTGAGATCACTGAAAGCACCACTGTCTCCTGAAATGACCGATCCGTGGACTACTTACCTGTCCTCACCAAAATCCCACGCATGCCCACGTCCTGGGCACCACCAACATCATCCCTGCAGTCCTGGGGCAGAACAGAGAGCAACTGGTTGGTGGGCATGGACACTGCCAGAACAATTTCTGCTTTGCACTTCACTTAAAAGCAGAGACACGGAATCAAAATGTTTTAGCTGCCTGTCAGTGGAACTGTCACAGGAGTGGTTTGATGAGTGCTTTTTGCCCTGCCAAAGAGTAAGTGAAGTAAGAGAACCCACCCCAGCTATTACTCATTAAATCCTGTGAGTTTTCATGGAAATGTTTAGGCTGGGAATGACCTCAAAGATCTTCAAGTCCAACCATTCCCCCTGCACTGCCAAGACCAGCACTCACCTGTGTCCCCAAGTGCCACATCACTTGGCTTTTAAATCCCTCCAGGGATGGGGACTTGACCACTGTCCTGGACAGTTGTGCCAGGGCTGGACAACCCTTTTCATGATGAAATTTTCCCAATATCCAATCTAAACCTCCCCTGGCACAGCTTGAGGACGTTTCCTTTCCTCCTGCCCCTTGTTCCCTGGGAGCAGAGCCCAACACCCCCCCTGACTCCCTCCTCCTGTCAGGGAGTTGCAGAGCCAGAAGGTTCCCCCATGAGCCTCCTTTTCTCCAGGATGAGCCCCCCCAGCTCCCTCAGCTGCTCCTGCTGCTCCAGACCCTTCCCAGCTCCGTTCCCTTCCCTGGACACACAAAGGGGTGATTCCAAAGGGTGGAACCATCCCTTTGCAAGCAGTGCACCCAGCGGAGGTGAGCACTGTGTCAGCGGGCAGGTGATGAGGGTGTTGGTCCCCACGTACATCTCCGATCATGACGGCCTCCTCTGGGGCACAGCCAGTCCCCCTCAGGGCTTCCAGGAAGAAGGTTTTCTCTGGCTTCCCCACCACTGTCGCTTTGGTGTCCGTTGCATATTCCAGCCCTGTCACAAAAGGCCCAGGTCCCAGAGACAACCCATCTTTCTTCTTGAAATACCTGGCTTTATGAATTGCTATAAGAGGAGCCCCGTCCAAAATCAACCTAGAGAATGAATGAAGAAGAAAGTACAAAATGTTAAAGAAGTTATATTTAACAGCTGAAGGCCTCGATGGCTTTCACAGAAAGGTTTGGGTGCGAAGGGACCTTAAAGCTCATCTTGTTCCACACCCTGCCACGGGCAGGGACACCTTCCACTAGCCCAGGATGCTCCAAGCCCCCTCCAACCCGGCCTTGGACACTTCCAGGGATCCAGGAGCAGCCACAGCTTCTCTGGGCAAGCTGTGCCAGGGCCTCACCACCCTCACAGGGAAGAATTTCTTACAGGTACAGGATAAATCATTTGACCTTGACTTTGTATGGTAACATCGAAGGAATTACAGTAACAAGTTACATAACCCATAAAACTGCTTGATGCATTCATGTCCCACTGGATTCCCCAGTTAACAGTGCTGTTACTGAGCCTGCCAGGAACAAAGCTGGACTGGAGCTCCTTGCTTTTCCTCACATCAGACAGAGCATCTCCCTGCCCCGAAGGGAAGGGCAGCCTGTGTAACTGCTGCACTGCAGGAACCCTCCTGGACCACCAAGCACAGCCATGTTGCTGCAGTTCTCCCCTCCCCATGTTTCAGTGCAGCAAGAGCCCTCCAGACAGCATTTGTGAAAGCTGATATAATGACTGCCAAATGCTTCCCCTTCCTCGCTACACCTTCTCCTGGTACTGCAGGTCATTCCAGTCTGTATCACAACAGGTAGGAGTAAGGAGCAAAGCTGGAGGATAGAGGAGAAACAGTGGCTGTTATCCTCGGGGCAGAAAGGATTTCTTTCCCTCTTAACCCCACATGATTTACAAAACAAAACAAAAAAGCCTGTAAGAAAACAAACAAAATCCTGGCGTGCCCCTGTTGCTTGAGGCTGGCTGAGGTGAGCTGGATGCTCCCTGGAGGAGGTCTGCTCCTTCCTGCCTGCTTGCAGAGCAGCCTGGCTACTCTGAGCAGTGCATAAATGAAAATACTTCATTTCACTTCACTATCACAAAACACCTCTGTTAAATCAATGCATTCCAAAGCAAGCTCAAACAGAAGAGAGCTGGCGTGTGTTATCTGCGAGCAGCCAGACACTGTTCACAATGGGAGGATGCCTCTAGGACACAGGAAAATTTAATCTGACAGCAGCACCACAACCACTGCATCCAGCAGTTTGCAGAGAAGATCTCACCTGAGAGAATTCTTTTAAACGAGGCATCAAAATCCCACGTATACAAAAAGAGAAATTTAGTCTCAGTCATTTCAAATGGTGCCTGGAGAACAGCTTTACTCTGTGCACCTCGTCTGGGGACTCATGTTGGGTTAGATTTACCTAATGTTGGGTGTCAGTGGAATAGCTGCCTACCAGGTAATTAGTCAGCCTGGGCTCTTCACAGCCAGTGCAGAGGAAAATGCACTTCTAGGGCACAGTTCAACTGTCCTATTTTGAGCACTACTAAGGGAAAAATGCCTTACAAGCGACTCCTCCTCCCTCCAGAGCCCAGGCACCTGCACTGTAGATACCTGCATTTAATCAGATTCCCTTCAAAGTTTTGCAGTCCCAGTGCAATTCCACTTGCAGTGCAAATCCCAACTGACTTAATCACCTGAGCAGTAAAGGAGAAGGAATATGGACATGGCCCAAGGCTCAATAAGAAGAGAATGTGGCCAGTGGTTAGTATTTCCATCAGGCCAGATAGAACTGACAACAGCAAAAGTTTACCCTCGATAAAGGACTGGGGAAAACACCTAGAACAAGTCAGTGAGGTGTTACAGACCAGACAAAGCCAGTCCTAGGGCCTCTGCAAAGCCTGAAACACAGGACAGGTTCAGAGGATGAAACCTTCCTCCAGGCAGACAAGCCAGGAGTGGCTAGGAATGTGTCTGCACAAGGCAAGGGGAGCTGAAGGACTCAGCCTTGCCCAACTCTAAGCCACACCACCCAGGCAGTGCTGGGTGCAGGGTGCTCAGGCAGCACACCCACTGTTATCCCCTAAATACCTCTCCCATGGGCACCAAGGCCATGCTGCACCCACTGCCCTCTGCAGGGGACTGGATCTGGCCTTCAGCACTTTCCTTCCATCACCAGAGCTAATGTCCAATTCTGTGCTTAATGTATAAATCCCAAATCCAGCCTGGGACAACCTCACCCACCCCCACAGGGCCAGTTCCACGGACATTCCCACATAATCTGGGACCCTGGAACCCTCAAGAGACTCCCCATGCCATCACTGGTTTCTTGTTTTAAATGCCCCGATCTCCAGCCCCAGGCAGCGAATGGATTTGATTCAACAGCTAATATACTCAGGACAGAAATATCAATAAATGAAATGATGTGAGCCCCAGGACACATAAGGGGTTAAGCTCATGCAGTTGTGAAATTGGAGTCCACTCATGACTGCACTGTAAAACTCCAAAATCAATGCCTTTGGCAACATGCACTAATGAGGCAGAGGCAGTCTGGGTCAGTATGTGTTGTTATGACACATAACTGGCAGCAGATAAGCACAGCACAGGCCTCCTACCCCAAGGAACCTCCCTAAGATACTGGTCAGTGGTAATTCCTACTCCCTTTTTGGATTTTGTAGTTATAAGGGCAGATCAAAGTGCTTGAGATCAGGGTTTTGACCAGATTTCAAGGTGCAAAACTGTGTGGTAGCCACCATCCCACAAGCAAAGAGTGGAGAGGACTCATCACATCCATCACCCAGGCTACACTCAGCAACGGGCTCACACTCAAGTCTCTTCAAGCTGAAGGTTTCTGGAGTTAAAAATCCAGAGTGTGGCGTCAAGCTAGAACCAGAGAGAAGGAAACAAGGCTCTGCACACACTACTGCAGGCCTGGCTCATGGATGATGACAAGCAAATTTAGTCTGGTTTACCCTTTAGTCTACGGACAAAACAAAGAGTTTTAAAAATAAGACACACTGGATCAGCTCCATAGTTCTCCTCACCCATGTTGTGCTGGCCACTCCTGAACAGAAGATCATTCAGAAGATATTGCTGGATATCCTGCGTTATATGGGTAAGGAATAATCTGCTCTAAACACTGGATTGCGTTCCCTATAACATTTGGGATATGAAGGCTGGGCTTTGAACATGGAAGCCATCTCTCCTCTTGGACAAGAGGATATGGCCCCAAGCTGTACCAGGGGAGGGTCAGGTTGGACATGAGGAGGAATTTCTTCCTGTAAAGGGTGGTCAGGCATTGGAAGGGGCTGCCCAGGGAGGTGGTGGAGTCCCCATCCCTGGAGGTGCCCAAGGAATGCCTCGACATGGCACTCAGTGCTCTGCCCTGGGGGAGAAGGTGAGGATCAGGCACAGGTTGGACTCAGTGATCTTGGAGGGCTTTTCCATCCTATCTGATTCTGTGATTGCTTCCATACATCCTTGCTTTTCTGTATTTCCTCTTGAGGCACTGCTAACCTTCCCCCCTCCCAGTCACAGTGGTGACTGTACTTCTGCAGTTTATTTACAGACTGAAAGCTGTAAAAATGAGGTTCTGGGCTGCCTGAAGTCCATGGTGACGGCCCCAAATCCATGATGGATGAGTGGCTCTCTCACACCCTGCACAACAGTTATATTCCTACCTCTTCTTCCCACAGAAGGAATTCCTTGCACATGTAGAGGTTCAGAGCCCAGCACAAGACAGACACCACCCAAAAACCCACGAGGGGCTGCCTTACCGAAATGCCCTGTTCATCATCTCGTAGTGGAAGTGCTCAGGAGCCAGTCCCACCACCACTGCATTGGGGTCATCAGTGCCTATCCCTGGAAAACCAGAACACGACTCTGAGCGAGCAGAATTCAGTTCACACTTAGCAGCACACACTCAGCAAGTGCATTTAATTGCTTTACAGCAAAAATGAGCATTTTCAGACATATAGCATCAAAGAGACTAGTTTTTATATTTTTAAGAACGAAGAAAGCATTGTGGAAAAGGTGTTAGTCTATTCAGACTCTGCAATCCTCCAGGATCAACAGAGCTCTGGAGCTGAACAGTCTTAAAAACAACTGTTGAATGATTCTCTCACTGCCTCCCCTGAAATGCAGCAGACCACACAAATCCCTCTTTTAACTGAATGAAGTTATTCGAGTCTGTTATTTGAGAGTCCCTCTCTACATATATTTATCTGCTTTGTAAGACAAGCAAAGCAGGAAGACTAGTAAATTTAACCCAGTTTCTCTATTCCCTTTTGTCCCAGAAAACTTTCACTGAGGGTCTAAAACCTGTCTGTTGTTCCATTATCAAATTATTTATTTGCCGTCTGGTTATGACAGCAAAGATGGGACTGCAGCAAGGCCTAGAAGTTGTTACTCGAGTTTAGTCTGGGCTCTTCTGGAAGGTCTGTTTTTTAATGTGGATTTAGTTCCCCTGAGAACAACCCCTTTGTCCTCCACTGCTCCCCAGGAGCAGGAATGTTTTCGCATGGCAGCGCCGCATCTGAACAGAGACAGCAATGGAAGCAGAGCAGCATCCACAGGAGAAACAGCTTCATTAATGACACATCATCAGCTGCATCCTGCACTTGCTGTGGGTTTTCTTTCACCTTCAAACATACCAGAGTTGCCACGTGTATCTGTGACACCACCCAGAAGCACCTGGGTCCTTTAACCAAGAGTGGATTACCCTCATCCATCTGTGACCAACTCTGTAGAGAGACTGACCAAGAACAGCCCAGTAGCAGCCAAGAACGGGAATTTGCAGCATTCTGCACTGCACTTAAATGTTTCAAGAGCAGCACTGAATGTGAGCCAAATCCCTTGTAGCAAAAAGAAACAAAACAATCCACTCCACACCCAGGCAACACCAAGGTACCCAAATGACGTCCCTGTCTCTGCCATCTTTTACAAAACTAGCATCAGCGACTGCAAAACTGATGGAAAGGTCCCCAAAACCATGGAGATTAAACTGATTTAAACACTTCCAGCGAAAAGAGCTGCTGTCTCTGCTGTTTCTGACCCAAGAAAGCCTTCCTGAGAACACAAACACAGAGTATTGCTGGGGGCACATTTCTCTGCCTACGATGTTAGGTAGAGCAGATTATCAGGTTTCACTGCTCTCAGGGCTCTGCAGAGGCTCTTCCCCTGAACACTGATCTATCTGGAGATTACTGACCATGGCACTAAAATTTTAACAGGAAATTTTTAGATCCTAGCAAGATTAGAACCTACTGAAATGACGCGGCCAGAGGGATTTCAGTTTTGTAAGACAAGGGGCAAGGAGCAGTGATAAGCCACCACCCACATTTCTGCTGCCTGGACTCTAAATGAAAAACGGAGTATATAGTTTTTCAACTCCTGAGCGTGTTAAAAACACGGGTATCTTCGTGACTCTTGAAACATGGGTCTAACTTCAGGCCCCCGCCAGACATGTGAAAACATACCATCTTCTACTTCCCCTGCTGCTGAGGGAGGAAAAGCAAAGCAGGTTTCAACCCGGTCTTAGGAAATGACAATCTAGAGACGTAGGGGTGGTGAACCTCCTGCCACCAGTGACGGTATCCAAGCACATGGGGTGAGACCCAGATGTTCAATACGGGATAAGCAACAGCAACTACCCGGAGATTTTGCATTTAATAATAATCTGTGAAGAGAGAAACAGCCTCCTGCGTGGCTTACACGCAGTTTTTTCAGCTCTTTACGAGAAAAGCCTCTATTGGAAATCAGGTATCGCACAACCTGACACATCCTTGCTGTAAAAAAAACCAGCACTGGTAGGTGCAATAAATCTCCAATAACCTGCTAACTATTACTGGTTTTGGGTTTTTTTGGTTTTTTTGTTTGGTTTTTTTTTTTACACTGGAAATTAATGGAAAGTACTGAATTTTACCCAAACGACCCCGAGATAAGCTCAGTTGTTTGGAGCATGGTGCTAACACCACTAAGGTTGCAGGTTTGATTGCTGTATGGGCCATTCACTTAACAGCTGGACTTGATGATCTTTGTGGATCCAACTCAGAATATTCTGTGATCCTATTTGGAGATCGTGGCTGCCATTGCCACTGCTCCTTCAAGAAGCTATGAGTTCAGGCTGTTTAATTTAAAAGGAGGACAGGTCTACACGTGACAGAGAGCACTGTTTCCTTAGTTGTTCCCTAATTTCCCCCGTTCAGTCTGGCGAGCCCCTCACCTGTGAAGTCAGGCAGGGCCTTGTCGTCCACCAGGAGCAGAGGCCGCACATGTTTCTGCTCCAGGAGGTTCCTGGCTGCTGTCAGGGACGTGAAGATCTCGTTCTCTGCAATGTCAAAGCCCAGCCTCGTCAGCCTCTCCAGCAGGTCCCTCTTGCTCTCCTTGGTCGTGTTGGTCACGAACCGGATGGTGACAGGGGCACTGCGCAGCCTGTGGGGGAACAGCACACCCAGAGTGGCCAGCAATCCTTCTGTTTGCACACTTGTGCTTCTCTGTGGGGCTAAAAAAGTACCACCTGTGGCTGCAGAGGAAAACACCAGAGCGCTGGTGCCACACAAGAACTTCCGTGGGCTGGAGGGCAGCGTGAAACAGACAGCAAGAATTACAGCCGCCAGGGCAAAAACAAGTCTTCCCCAAACTCCTCTCCCCCTTCTGCCACGAAAATTCCAGAGGAAAGTGGTGATTCCAAGCTCCACCTTCACAGCAGTGGCAAACACATCTACGATCAACAACTAGTTTGAAAAGCCTTTTAATTCAAACTGGATAATAAATAAACGAGCCCCATATTTTTGATCAACAGCACCGTGAACCAGAAATAAACAAAGCAAAGAAGCTTGCTGCTAAATTAATACACTGAACTCCACGTGGTGGGTGAATTCCCAGCAGCTGTGGCTCACTCTGAGGTGTAGGATGCTCCAGGAGCCTGTGTTACCTTGATGGTGGTTTTATGTCAGCTTTTGCAGCCATTTCTCCCCTTCCTCAGGAACACCAGGATCACATAAACCCAGGTTACTGCCCTGCGCTGACAGCACATGCTACCGAAAAATCAAATAATTTTAATTGACAGTTTCAACAGCATTCCCTTTAATTATTCCCCCACCATCACTCTCTCTGTTGCTATAGGAACAAACACTGGCACCAGGACTGCACGGAGAACATCAGAATAAAGTTGGTCAGTGCTGGAGAGTTTGCCTGCACCCGCCACTTGTTTGTCAGATACACTGACCCTGCACAGGTATGAACTGATAAAAAAGTCCCCTGGTTGGTACTAAAATAAAAACTGATACTATTTTTTCCTGTGGACCTCAACACTGAGAAGAAATCCTAAAACTGGCATCTCTCCATTTGTTCCAACGTCAGTCATTCCAGCTTCTCTTTAGGAAGGGCAGTGACATGGATTAGCAGAAAAGAGCATGAGAAAAGAATTTTTTTTCAAACATCTAAGGAAAAAGACCCGAATCTTAAGGTGTCCTCCCTCATTCACCACAACAGCATATATCACTTTGTGGCTTTTCCTCATCCATTGCAAGACGTCTTCTCAGGGAAAACAGTGTTATAACACAGTACAAATACTCCTGGGATTGTGCATCCTATTTCACCACTGACTTGGGCAGATTAAATCATTTTGCTATGCCTCAGTTTCTTTAGGTACTCTTTCATCACAAGAGCGAGAGGTATTTAATCCTCCTTTTTATTAATATATTGAAATTCCTACAGAAAATGATGAGCTGTAGTATCAAACCTTTCTCAAACTAAAAAATTACTAGGTTGTTTACCTAGAAGAAAGACACTTTAAAAATAATAATAATAAAGAAAAGTCTTGTCTGAATGAAATGAGAACTCTAGGGAGCTTGCCCCGCTCAACAGGCCAAGCTTTTCTGCTATTCCGTTTTAACTCAGCACAGATCTAAGGGCTCTGACACTGGATCAGGCTCCTGTAGTTACACAAAGCCTCGAGGAACAGCTCAGCTGAAGTGATTTTGTATAAGTGGGGTAATTCAGGTGAACTCAACTACTCTCCACTTTGGCTAAGGCTGTAGTCATATGTGAATTAGCAGAAACACTTTGAACACTGAGGTTTTTCTACCTGGAAAAGGCTTAGAAAACACACGGAGAGCCACTCAGGAAAGCTGAATTTTCTGAGTTGCCTTGGAATTAATGCAGGTGTAAATAAAAGCAGAATTTGGCCAAGTCTTTGCTCACCACAACAGCGTGAACAGGGCAGAAGCTCCAGGCTCACCTGGAGAAGAGACTCTGTGCAAACAGCACTGACACAACCTGCCAGAGGAAATTAAAAAAACAACAACAACAAACCAAAACACAAACAAACAGGAAAACGAGAGGTAAAACTTGCCTTTTGAGAGCCTCCTGGGCGCCTGGCACAGCCGAGTCCTCCACGTGAAGTGTTCCATTGAGATCCACCAGGACGGCTTTGAGCGCCCGCCGCGCTGCCATCGCCCCTCCCCTGGGGCACGGGAAAACAAATGAAACCACAAACTGGCTCAGAGACAATGGGCAATAAAAACAAGGAGCTCAGCTAAGCGCCTCATTTGTGCCAAGCCCGGTATTACTCACAACATTACTCGCAGCGCTAAATGGGCCCCTTCAGACTGGGGGGAAATAAGAGGCAGCGTTTAAAAAAAGAAAAAAGAAACAACAAAAAAAAAAAAAAAAAAAACGAAAAACCCAACATAATTGATGGGGTGGTGTTTTTTTTTCTCCCAAAGACTCTATAAATGGAAATCAGGTGCTGTTTGGTCTTTTAAGTGCCTTTATTTGTGCGTCAAAAGGGAGAAAAAAAAAAGTAAAAAAAAGTATAAAAATTCTCTGAACAGCTCCAGAGCGCTGGGAAGAGGATCATTAGGTCTGGTATTGCTGGTTCAAGGCCTCAGCAAGCACATTGCAGCAAGTCCCACCTACACCCCACGGCGCTGCTGAAGTGAAAATGAATACCCAGTGCTCTGGTTGTAAAGCTCAAAAAGTGGATGTCGTTAATTTTTACTTTTGTAAGGAAGATCGAGGGTGATCCAGCCCAAACCACGGCCCGGGAGCCCTGACTTGGAGGCTGTTTGGTGGTGACAGGGTGGAACTTGCAGGTTGTTAGACCCATCAGCATGATCGAGTCCAACTCCTGGCCCTGCACAGGACACCCCAAGAATTATTTATTCTTCTATTATTATTATCATTATTTAATATAATTTACTATTATTTTAGTAAATATTAATTAATATAATTTACTGTATCTTTTGCCTTCAATTAACATTATTAGTCATAGTTATTATTTTATCTTTAAATTAGTGTTATTGTATTATCTTTTACCCTAGATCTCCATGGGTTCTCCTATTCAAAGGGCATCTATCTAGAA
>JAYRBT010000093.1:69118035-69134249 GCA_036023395.1 Myiotriccus ornatus
GAACCCTTCGGGTCTGTAAATCCCTTGGAGCCCCCTGGATCCTTCGGATCTGTGGATCCCCGGGGTCTTTGGATCCCTCGAGTCCCTAGGGTCCATGGATTCCTCAGATCCATGGATCCTTGGAGCCTCATGGATCCCTCAGGTCTGTGTGTCCTTCGGAGCTCCGTGGGTCCCTCAGATCTGTGGATCCCTCGGAGCTGTGGATTCCTCGTGTCCGTGGATCACTCGGATCTGTGGATCCCTTGGAGTCCCGTGGGTCCCTCATGTCCATGGGTCCCTCGTGTCCGTAGGTCCCGTGGGTCTGTGGACCTCGGAACCCCCTGAATCCCTTGGGTCTGCAAATCCCTGGGTTCTGCGGAACTACGTGGATCCCTCGTGTCCGTGGGTCACTCAGGTCTGTGGGTCCCTCGGGTCCACGGATCGCTCAGATCCATGGATCCCTTGGGGCCTCGTGGGGCCCTGGAGCCTGTGGGTCTCTGGGAGCGCCACGGATCCCTTTGGAACCCTTGGTGTCTCCTCCTCCTCCTCCTCTTCCTCCTCCGGGAGCAGCCCCCGTGGCCACCCCTCATTAGTAACCTGATATCAGTGGAATTAATCAAAAACATATGCAAAGATACGTGGGGTTACATTTTTATTTGATCTTACCGACGGCATTTCCCCTCCCTCGATGTATATTGGTTTTCGTTATTGTCCCCGGCTAAGGGTTCTAGCAGGAAACCAGCCCAGATCCCAAATGTCGTTTGCCCAACGTGTGAACGATGAAGAATCCAGAACAGAACGATTATCTTTTATGTTGGATTGATCAGGGCTTCTGGGCGGTTCTGCAGTCAAATAACAAAAATAATAGCAACTGGAGCTCGGGGATACTGTCTTGAGGGATATTGTTACTGAGGCACAAATAGGCATTTTTTCTCCTTGCATCCCTCAGTCCGATTGGCTGAAGGGGGTGATTTGCATAATCACTCCGATTTTATTTCTCAGTAATCGTACAATACACAAACCCCTTAACTCCGGATGGTTGATAGCTTTTATTACTCAATCACGGTACAAAGATTTGCATAATCACCGTGGTTTGATTGTTATTAGACCCATTCCCTGCGACAGAAATCATAACTTTGTGCTTAGTGTGGTGGACTGGAGAGATCCCGACCTCGGCAGTTTGTTCTGCCACAGATTTCTGATCTGAGCAACTTATTCATCATTTATCAATATTACATCTCCATGTTAAGACCCACTCACCAGCAAACCTGAGATGATCTGATACTTCAGCACATAATTAAGTGTTGGGAGCATATAATCAATAGATGTTCAGACACCACCTGGACAAACCCACACCTCAGCTGCTTCTTGTCTTCATCTTTTCTTTCCAGAACACTCACTTTGGTATAGTCAGTGGCATAATATTATGCATCTCAATAATCATGACTATTAAATAACATCACATTTTAATAAATGGAACCAAAGGCAAGAAGAGAGCACCCCATCATCAGAGATGTAGCATATTTTGTTACTAATCTACCCTCAAAATTAAGTACTATGAAATAAGAGAGATAGAACAGGGAACAAAAATCAAATATATCCATCAGAGTTCTGTCATCTGGTCAAAAGCATTTGTCACTTCAGCCTCAAAGAGGAATATAATCTCAATTCAGGTAAGCGAGTAAAACCCATTGCACTTCCAGTGAGATCAATATTATTTAAGCATATAGTGGCATTTTCAGCTGTATGAAAGCTCAAATTATTCCCATAATCTGGCAATTCAGACTCTGCAAACTCTTACATGTGTGATTAACTTCACATATGTCAGCAGCTAGTGGGGATACTTGCGCTTACTGGGACTTGCAAGCTGAAAAATTCCAACCTAACTTCTTTATTTCTTATCTAGATTTTAAAATTTGATATAACTGCAAAGCTCCTAATAACTCTCCATTTAATTTTTTTAATGGAGCCATTTCTAGGTGCCCAGGGCCTCCCAAAATTTGACCAGAATGTGGGGGTTTTATCATTCAAGCCATCTTTTTCCATCCATAAATAATAAAATAATGGCTGATCTTGAATTTTGCCAAACTCCATAAATGTCAATATTAGGCTGAAAAGATTTCATCCCAGAGGCCATCACCATTTTTTAAGAAGTTGTGAGTGGTGGCATATAATGGTCTCACAAATAAAGCTGTCTTTTGGTCTCAGGTACAACTTAGGGCATTATGGCAGTAATTCTATAATTAAATGCAGATAAATTGGCGTGGGGGGGGGGGGAATGTCACTAAGAGGCTTCTCTAATAACCACCATCATCAAATTGCATTTCCTGGGCTACCTCCCTGCAGTATCCAGCCTATAAATAAATGCTAACCTCAGTGAAGAGCTAATGCTTAGAATCACAGCACTAGGAAAAAAAAAAAAAAAGAGGTTTTTACAATAACTCTACAAGTTATGGCTTAGTATTTTTACCCATAATTAAGATGTATTTCCAAACAGGAGCTGCTATCAAGCTTACATAAACTTGACATGATTTTCCCCTTTGTAAAATCCATCATGGCAACTTAACAACCACAGAGTCTTATCTCTGAATCATCATGTTACGTGGTTGAAGAGAAAAACAGATGAAGTTGCTTGCATTAAAAGGAAAGGAGTACCCCCCCCCCTTATTAAGGTCTTACGTTTCAGTGCAGTAAATTCCTGTGGTGTCATCGGCAGGGTGCAGTCAATCACCATAAAGGAGATTTTTTAAACCACCTTACAGATGCCAAAGGATTAAACTTCAGTCTGGTGAAATATTGTGAAGACCATTCAATATCATCAGACAGAGCACATCTCACTGGGTCTTGCTGTCCCCTACAGAGAATTGGGCTTGTTGCTCGTGAGCTTTCAGGATTACACGGTTTATACCTGATGAGCAAGTATCAGGCCAGAGGAAGACTTGTCATGACTTCAACCCTTGCCACCACCGTCCTCTGAGTTTATTTTCTGAAACAGCTTTAGATATTTAGATATCCTTCTTTAGATATTTTGCATACCCAGACATATTCAGTAAGAGAGTTTCTGAGATGCAGGAAAGGCCAGAAATTGGCCCAAACCATCCCAAGCTGAAAGTGAAAAAATGTGTTTTGTTGGTGGCAACTCTCTTACCAACTTCTACCGTGAGTAACTCCATTAACCAAAAAAAACCTGTGCATGTCAAAAATTTAGGTTCTGTGGCTCGGTCAGGTGCTATAAATAAATCCCATTGCTACATTTCACAGTGAAACTAAAGCCTTTGTCAACCCTTACTCATCACACCTATAGCACTGTCACACTGCTGTAAAGGTTAATGATGCATCCAACCGATGTAACACATCTCTTGGAAGCACAAACTGAGTAGCTGATTTAATGTCCAGATGATGGTTTTAACCACCAAAGCTGGGAATGCAACAAGATTTTGTGCATTTGAGAGAATGTGTATCTGGTTCTTACCCTTCACAGCTATGTACAGGAAAGATCTTGTCCGTGACTCATAGATCATCTCTGCCCTTGCTTGTTTGGGAAGTGAGGAGCCGATCCCTTCAAAAACCTTAAAGACTGACTCTGTGACATTACCTTCTTCTATGATTATTGGCACCATTTGTGTTGTGTTTTCGCTGGAATACACCAGTCCAGAACCAAATCCTGTGATGCTCAGTACCAGATATTTTACAGAGTTAACAGGTGTCAGAATTTTCCAGTCCATGTCTCAGCTGGAAGACAGTGGATATCAAAAGCAGACTAACATGGGGAGCAGGGCAGCAAGCAAACAAACAGACTTTGTCAGAGAGTTATAAGCCTGTGGTTAGCCCAACCTCCCTGCTGACAGGCAGGCGGGATTTGTAGGTGCTGAGACAGCAGCAGGTCTTAGGGAGGGATTTAGAGGGTGAGGAAACAGCTCCATGAATTTTGAAAAGGGGTGCATTTTGTCCTTTTGAAGAAGGAGCTGGTACATTACAGACAGCAAAGGGAAGGGATGTCTGAGGTTGGTGTTACAGCAGCAGACAGGCAGGAGCAGCTCCCTCAACACAGGTATGGAAAGAGGGAAACCCAAGTGGCTCAAATTCTCACGGGCACAGAGTTGGTGTTTGCCACCACAGACCTGTATGGATGTGTTTCCACTGGATGATGGGAAATGGTGTCAGTAGCAGTATTTTGAATGGGAACATGGCTAGAGGATCATGTAATTTTGTCAAAGGATCCCACTGTGGCTGAGCATCCACCAGGGATGGCTGACATGTGCCTGCAGCTTTGGAATCAGGTCTGGCTTCCACCTCTGCTAATAGAAAAGTTACTGAAACTGCCCTTTTAGGGCAGACCTAGAGGAGTTTCAGTGGAGATCAAAGTCCACCTGCCTCTGTGGCACAGATTTTCATTCATGTCTGTGAAATGCCCATGTGTCTCTGTGCAGGGCAGCCTCATCTTCCTGCACCTGCTCCAAGTCCCTCTTTTGACAAGTACTGTATGCAGGAACTGACACAAGTGTTGGTGTCCCAGTGTGTCCTGCTGGGGCCAGATTCTCCATCAGCAGCTTTCCCAATGAGCCACTGGCCCCATCTGAGCCTGGAAGAGGACGAAATTCATAGGCTGTATCCCATGGGTTCCTAGCAGCAGTTAGCAAAGGGCATGAAGTTGGAATAGTCTGGCCAGATGCAGGGAGCACACTGGTCCCTCTTGGTCCGAGATGCCAGCCTAACCTGATCCCTTTATCTGCCACTCGAATGGGGAGAACAGTCAGGCTTCTTCCCAGCAAGCTGGTGTCATGCCAGACGCAGAGATCATCAGTGATGGGGAAGTTGCAGCACTAATTAAAGATTAATAGACGGTCTCTTCCATCTGGCTGTAAAAGTGGGCAGATCAAAAAGCAAATCACAGACCTGGTAACTTCAGAGGATCAGAGAATATGCTGAGCTGGAAGGGACCCACAAGGATCATCAGGTCCAACCCTCAGCCCTGCACAGGACCATCCCCAGGAGTTACATCCTGTGCCCCAGAGGATTATCCGAACACCCCTTGAGCTCTGGCAGGCTTGGGGCTGTGCCCACTGCCCTGGGGAGCCTGTTCAGTGCCCAACCACCCTCTGGTGGGTGAGGAAGCGGGGAAGAGCCTTTTCCTGAGATCCAACCTGGCCCTGCCCTGACACAACCTCAGGCCATTCCCTCGACTTTAGAGACTGCAGCCTGTTCAGTAATGTTAGCAGAGCCAGAGTCCTGAGTTAGTCGGAAACCATGCGCAAAATGTTAGGCCCCTGCATGGCGTCTGGGATTCACAGTGAGTCAGAGGGATTGGGAAATCTTTGTAAAAATAACCAGGAATCCCCCCCCATATTTTATTCCTATGACTCATCCCACAGGAAGAGACAAGATGGGAAGTTGTTAATCTCTACAGTAAATTTTTAACACAACACATTACAGAGATAAGGTACATGTATCCATGTTTTTTCTCCACTTCCATTAAAAAAAAAAAAAAAGTAATTTTCCTGCATTTTCTAATACTTTTGAGGTACGAGTTCACAGTCCAGCACTATGGTGGAGAAAACAAAGTCCACCATGTCAGTCCATCCATATCCCTGAGCCCTTTATCCCCTTTTCTCTCCACAAAAAAGCTGCAGACGGAAGAACTTGTGGGCCATCATCACTTCTGGCACTGCTGGGTGTTTTCGCAGAAGAAGCAAAGAAGAACAGCAGCTCAAAAATGGAAATCGTCTCTTCAGAGATGGTAGACTCTAGCTGGGGGTGCATTTTGGTTGTCAGGAAGGTAATTTACACACACTGGGCCAGTCAAATCCACTGTCGAGATCTTTTCAGAGCTGTTCCTTGTCACAGTAACTTTCTCTGCCACCACAGGTGTCCTGAGGTTTTTGGAGGAGTAATTCGATGTGCAGTGCCTGGCACAACAGAAATGGAGAACAAACAAACTGTTGGGTGTCCTATCAGCATGAGAAGCTGCTGGGATTTTGAACCCAATCCAATTAATAACAGGATGTAACTAATGGCAGTACAGAACTGATAGCTGAGATAGAGCTGATTTATTTAATTATGGAGGTGGCCTTTTCCTCTCCCCTCAATCTTCTGCCCTTCAAAAAAACACATGACCTCATTGCACTCCTAGATGCATTCAAACTAAAACTGAACAAAATTTTGGTTTGAAGAGACTTCTCAAAACATACCATTTACTTTCTCATTATAGAGACAAACATCACAAGGAATGGCCCTCTTTTTGTGGCTGCAAGTCATCGAAAAAAATGAAAACGTTGGCAGTAGAGAGAATTAGCGGCTTGGGTCTCTTAATTTTCCTTAATTGAATTTTAATACATACACTCACACACACACACACCTATATATATAATACATGCAAAATCTGAAAATGAGGAGAAAAATTTGGACCAGATATAAATTGATATTACACAAGCACCCACCCTAGTTATTCTCCAGCCACTGTTATTGCTGATGAAGGAGCCTGGGAAGACCCCAGGAAGCACTAGGGCTTGGCAGACTCTTCCCATGGGCTCCCTGATCACTCCTGGCTCATGCAGGAATTCATCCCTGCACACATTCCCTCGGTGACTCTGGGTCCTCTCCTACTTCCCTGACACTCACCTCCGGAGAACGTTTATTGCTACGCTGATGGCAACCAGCAGCAAGAGGCTCCCACTGAGAGATACCATGACAATGGCATAAGTGGAGGGTGGTGAACCTTGAAAAGAACATGGAAATCACAGGTGAGTTTTGCCAACAAAGAGCTTTAAGAAACGCAGCGAAACGACCCCATTTGTGAAATGACCCCGGGTTGTTTGTTACAGGCTGCAGATACTGATCCTTCTGCTGCAAGCCATGGGGTAGCCAGCTCTGTGTTAGGAGGGTGTTCCTGGGAACTACTTTTTGTTCAAAAATCTCACAGTTCAGTTACTAACTTGTGGGTCTTTATCTACCAAAGAACAAGGCAAAGCTGCTTTTCAGGACTGGGGCTGAAATGCAGCCCTATGGATTCAGGGTGGAAGAGTCTGCCCTGCACTGTTAGACCGCAGAGTTATTCCACATATTATCCACCTGTTCACAGTAAAGCCATAACAAGATCCTAGCTCTTACTGCCTCTCTATCCAGCACTTTCCATCCACCTTCTCCCTTTTCAATCTGCTCTCATTCAATTTTGCTCTTGGATTTAATTCCAAACATAAAGGAGTGAAATTTTTCTCACATCTCCCATCCAGCTCTGCCTCCAAGTCCTCCTCTTGTCTGCTGCAACACCTCCTTTTATTTGCACCATTCTTCCCACCCTAAAAACCCAACAGAAATGGCTCTACCACGGCTGATTCATCGATTCCTTTTGAGCCTGTTCAACACTCTGTATCTGCCTTCTTACATACTTGATAACACTCTCAGCAGTGTCACCACACAAATAAACACTGCCAAACTTATTTAAAGGTTCTAATGGAAACAGACAGGACAGTAAAATACCTTCTTCCTCAAAAACCATCATGTCGTGGAAACCTTCGTCACCAGAAAGGGCCATCCTAAAAAATTAAGCAAACAAACAGACACTCAGAATGCTTTTTAATGTTCAAACCCAGCACATTCATTTTAGATTCCCTTACTACATATGACCATTTCACTATCTTTAATGGGCATTATCTTTATGACTGACTTAGGAGACAGATTCTGCTATCACTGTTCTGCAGACTGGAGATGAAAGCAGGATGGGTTAATGGACAGATCCAGAAGGCAGAAGTTAATCTGACCCCCCAAAAATGGATCTTTTTGTTAAGGTGATGAGCTTGACTTGATGTTTGTCTACAGCATCTAATGTTTATAGAATCACAGAATTCTAAAATGGTTTGGGTTGGAAGGGATCTTAAAGCCGGTGTAGTTCCAACCCCCTGCCATGGGCAGGGACACCTTCCACTAGACCAGGCCGCTCCAAGCCCCGTCCAACCTGGCCTTGAGCATTTCCAGGGGTGGAATCTTGGCATGGACAAGAATGCTGGCATCACGCTCCAGCACACCTAGCAGACAGCTTTATCTAATCCCAGCCGGTTTGCCTCAGGACACAGAGCAGAGGTCACACCTTTTCTTTTACAGCCTCCAGAAGTGGACAGCTTAACTGCTGTAAAAAATCTCAGCCACCCCATAAGAAAATAACTACGAATGGTCAACAAGGAGATGAAAAATTTTGAAGAGATGAAGAAATTTTGGACAGGGGTCCAAAATACAATGTCTTGCTTTGTGACAAAGAACATTACCTTGCCACAGCAATACCAAATACCAAAACTTTCATCCAAACAACAAGTTTCTCAAAATGATGAGTAGAACTTTCTTTGGGCAGAGGTGTATCATTAACCGAATTTCAAGTGAAACTGAGGCTAACTATGAGTCTTACATGTGTCAGACAGTCTTCTTCATGGATGGGAGTCTCAAGGACCTCTCCTGACTCTTGATTTTATGATTAATATTCCACTTGGTGAAACTTAAAACTGTGACACCCCTTATTATTGGAAAGTATAATGTGTAAAAAGCAAGTGTTCAGGTCAGATTCAGGTGTCACCCTGTATGAATACTGGCACAGAATCACAGACACGCACATAAGCACACACGTATTTCCATACATTTTATTCTATTCTAGCTCATTTTTCTAGAACAGAAAGAAAATGTGGAGTCCCAGGACATATCCAGTTAATAATACAAAATAAATTGTCTGGCAATATGCTCTCAGGTCTAAAATTTCCACATAGAATGGGACCTCCAAACGTCATCTAGTTCCAACCCCCCTGCCATGAGCAGGGACACCTTCTACTAGACCAGTCTGGAGCTTGCTCCAGCCCTATCCAACCTGACCTTGAATGTCTCCAGGGATGGGGACAAGTTTCCTGGGCAACCTGTGCCAGTGCCTCACCACCCTTATCCTGAACAATTTCTTCCTTCTATCTAGTCTGATTTTCCCCTATTTTAGTTTAAAACCAACACCACTTATCCTAACACTACAGCCTATCAACATGAACCAGAGCAACCTGCAGCTCCTACTTTTTTAAAGCTTGGATGGTAAAACCAGGCAGCATAATTTCGTGAATTGCACCCAGGCTGTCACAGGCTGCAAATACTGATTGTCCAGGCTTTGCCTCTTGTCCATTAATACATGTGAATAGACTGAAATGTTGGCCCAGAATCTGTGTCAGGATCTCGTGAAATTTCCCCTGGTGCACGGAGAACTGGGCTGAGTGATACTGAGAATGGAAAACCAACTTGATTGCTAGAGAGTCCTCTGGCCCTGCAAGATACAACCTCTTTTTGTCCCTTCAGTAAGATGTCCTAAGGGACAAAAGAACCTTGAGCTTGAAAAAACTCAAGAAAATACACTACAGTAATTAAAATACAGAGCAGAATAAGATCACAAATTTCTGGATTACCTTGTGACTGCTGGAGATCCCTGTGTCAGCATCCTGCTGCTCAGACCTTGCCTGAAAATAGAGCTGCTCCGAAGGGTTTCGGGCTAATTGCTCACTTCATTTGCCTCTGTTGATTGCTTCCTTCTCTCCGAGGTTTTTATTAGGGCAGGATAATCTCTTCCGTGTGTGGACAATCAATAAAGTGTGGAGGTGGATCAAACAGAGGGTTTACTCACCGTCCTTTTGTTAAGCAATTTCTTTCACAATCTTTCTGGTGGAGCAGGAGGCACAGCTGGACTCCACCCTGGAGCCCGCCAGGGCTTCCGCTGGGCACGGGACCCTCTCTGACATGCATAAACTCCTGCAGGAAAACTGCCTCTGTAGCTTGTGCTCAGGAGTCACTGCAGGAACATGCCATGTCCCAGGAGGGGTGCCTTTGGGTCTCCTTCAGAAGGCTGAGTGGAGAAGGCAGGGTTTGGGTGCTCTCCAGGCAACGAAACCACATCATCTGCGACTATGGGACCGTGTCAAGTCTGAGCCCCATCCTTGCTCTCTGGGGGTTACACAGCCTGACCTGGCTCTTTGTACTGAAAGGAGCAAGGCAGGAATTTTAAGATATGTTGTTGAGCTGTCCAGTGGAGACAGCCAGTTCAGGGTTTCAAGAGTGGTTCATTGAGGTGTTTCTTGCAGCCTGGCTTCACTGCACCATGGGCAGGAGGGTAGCATCAATCTGTCTCTGCAGCACCCACCTTTTCCCACGCCTCAGTTTGGAGGAGTCACACCTCCGCAGCTCTGGGCCTCGTTTTGCTCTGCAAAAGCCCCCATTCCTTGCTCCAGACTGAAGCTGAGCTGACAACTGCACCAAGTTATCTCGTGAAAAGCTGTGGTTACCTGTGCTTTGTGGTCAAAGAGGGAGTGGTGCTCTAGGGTGGAGGCTCCTTTTTCGTTAATACAGGCACAAAGAAAACATTAATAAACCCCACATCGGCAGGTCTTTCAAAACAATAGAGATTGACAGGTTTTTCTGCTGTGCTTAGATAAATAACTGCACAACAAATTCAGCGCCTCTTACGTCACAGGACCAAACAGGACCAAAGCACCTCTCCAAGTCCCCTGGAGATTGTTTGGAAGGTGTCCACACTCCAAGTCACTGAGCACGATCCCAGCTGTGGCTTAAGGACACAGCAAAGTAGCAACATTAAACAGATTTTACAGAGATGAACAGCAGAGAGCAGGTCTGCAGATATATTTTGTGTTAAGCCACACATCAACTATCCATTCTGTGTCACCCACAGAGGAGAACACAGGTTGTGTAGGTACCTTCTCTTCCACCCTCCAGGAGATCACTGGCCTTTTGTTTGGCTTTAAGATAGAACAAGTGTGCTGTTAAAATAGTTTCTGTGTTGTACATGGCACAAAAGAGTTCCTGAGAAGGGAGGACTTTGTATTCTGGCAAGTGCTGGTGCTTTCCTTCTTTATCAAACTAAGAGAAAGTTCAAATCAAAACTGAGATTGCTTTGTGGAAACCATTTGTGATTTTTGAGTCTGATCCAAAGGTCACAGAGTTAATGGGAATCTCTTTACTGATTTCTGTGGTATTCAGATCGTGTCCCAAGGGGAAAAGCTGCTAAATACAGAGGCAGCCTCACTCCTCCAAGCTACTGAACATCTGTATGGTAGATCTCCGTCCCTTGTATGTGCCCAGTGCGAAGATGTGATGGAAGAAACTGGGACATGTTCTCCACAAATTTCTAGTATAAATGGAAATTCACTTTCACTGAAGTTTCAAAGGCATTAAGGAAAAAAGCAATGGATGCTCTGAATATTCCTGACAGGGAATATTCTTAATTTATTTTTTAATTTATTTAATACATATTAATTATTTTTTTTTTAATGCCAGTATCCCACTCACTTCAAACTTGGTTTTGTGGAGAAGCTTGAGATCACAGAGCAGGGAGCTGTGGTGTAGGAGGCATCTCTTTCCCGCAGAAACATCTTATCTCACGTGGGTTGGGTGCAGTCCACTACTGCAAATTGCCAGCAGAGATAAAACAGTCCCACTGAGACCAGAGGAACCAGCCAAGTGTGTCCAAGGCCACCGAAGTGGCACAACACAGGGCACAAGATGTATGCAAGGCCAGAGCTTCTTAGTACCACTGTAGGTTATTTACCTGCTCTGGGATTTATTAGTGAATTCTTGGCTATCAGTTTGGAAATAAAACATTTCGTAGATGAGAGTACATATCAATGAAAATCTTAATATAATCAAATGAAAATCCCTCTCAAAACTGTACTGAATAATCCGAGACAGTTAAGTAAAATTGTGTTGAAATACATTTAGGATCACAGAATGACAGAACTACTTGGGTTGGAGGAGGACCTTAATTATCATTTAGTTTCAGTCCCCTGCCATGCTCATCTAGGCATGAACTCATAGATAAACCCTTCAGAGGACACAAAAAGCTACAGGAGATGACAGGAAAACAGTAAGATGTCCTACAGGAGTTCTCCCAACAGTTTTGCTGAGCAGACTGATTCAGCCCTAAAAGCCAGTGGGGTAAAACTGGTTATCCAAGACGGTCAGGAAATGCTACACTTTGTTTTTGTTAATTCTTTGTTGGTAGAGCCTAAAAAAATACAGGTTTGCTGAAGAGGTGCTATCTTTTGTATACTGCAAAATTTATACAAAACTCTTGGCACAGTTGCCTTGAGGTTTTACATTAAAATTATGGAAAAGGAAAAATAACTTGAAGAAATCTGAGCTTTAATCTGTCACAGAAGACAAAAGGCTTCAGGAATTGATCAGTAATAAAATAAAAAAAAAAATCACACCTTTTTTTTTTTACTATTAATTATCAGGGTCTTAACCTGCTTGCCATACGCAGTTCAGATAAAAACTTCTGTATCTTTACTGTAGCACCTTTAATTGGCCAATTTTGGCAGAGTCAACTTTTTTTTTTTAATCATCACGGCATTTATTCATCAGTGTGATCGATCTGAAGAGCGATAAATGCTCAGTCTGCTTCAAATGGCTTGTTCATGACTCACAAGGCCAGGATGGATGGAGCTCTGAGCAACCTGGTCTAGTGGAAGGCGTCCCTGCCCACAGCAGGGGGTGGAATGAGATGGGCTTTAAGGTCCCTTCCAACCCAAACTGCTCCAGGATTCTGTGGATTGCACCTGCCAGTTCCGAACAAGGTCAACAAAAGGTAGACAAAGTCATTGAGGGAGGCACTTGAAGGCACCTAAAATTATGGTCTTGAAAGGAGGTGTGTTCCCATGCCCTGGAATAAAGGAAAACACACACACCTTCATGCTGTTGCTTGGTGCACTTCTTCACCAACATAAATAACTGTGCTAAAGGGTCTCAGGAGCAAACAACGTACGTCCTAAGTCCTGGAGAAGCACCACCACACCTCAGGGACAGAGCCTGGTTCGGAGATGTTGCGAGCAGCTCATGGAAACAACTCTGTGGGGTAAAAAGCATTCCCGTCAATCGAAAAATTCAGATCACAGCTCAGCGTGTAGACGGTGCTGGTTTTTTTTTCCATTCTCGGGGCATTCTGAAGAACAAGAGGCTAAAGCTAACGTCTGTTAGACACCTATTACCTTTTGCCTCTCTTGTGATAACAGCTGTGGAAGCGATTATTTGGTCACCTACGCAGGTTTCTTCAAGGTGTTGACAAGCTGAACGTCATCTGTCAGAAGAGCTGAGTGTTTATTTTCCACACTAACATGTCACTCATTTTAATGTTAAGGGCAGCAACAGTGTGTGCTGTTCCATGTGAGTAAATGAACTGTGCCTTGGGAGTTGGGGATCCCACGTGGCACTGAAGAGCTTCATCTACTCGACATGACATCCATTACCTTTTAGCTCAGGGTGGCCACATTCAAACCACCTCGGGAGAAGCTGCAGGGCTGGGCTGGGTCCCCATCCATGCTAGGAAATGCTCCCCTGGACTCCAATGGGCTCAAACACAACCCTGCCAGGGCCATGGCAGTGATTTAGCCGAGTTCAAACACAAGTGGAACAGTTGTGTAGACACAAGCTTAGGGTGTGTGTGCTGCACACAGAACCATATCAACCGCTGTGTAAATCTTCCAGTATCCTTTTTTTTTTTTAACCTTTTCTTTACAATGCCAGCTGGTGGAAACATTGAGGGTTGAGTCCCTGAAACACTAGTGTTTAATGGGATCCTTGTCACTTTAATGTGTCCAAACTTTGGCACAAGAGGAAAGCAAACAAAAAGCAACCGGTGATAAGAAGCTTCCCTGGTTATTTATCAATGTAGATTTGTTTAGGTGGTAACTGCTCTTTGTTCGTTTTCTAAGATCACACTATTAGTGTGAGGAATGATTTTTTTAATTCAAAACACCCCATTCATGCTTGATTCTGAGACACGTTGCATTGCAGCATTTGCAGTTGTGCCCTGTGAATCGCTTACAACCCAGGCCAAGTGGTGTTTCCATTTCCTGAGTGGGGAGCTGAGAGCAAATAACCAAGTGGAAATCGGACATTTCAAGCTTGAATGTTCAATTTGAAGCGCATTTGTTGCTTATTCAATCTGTCATTTGTGTGAACTGTGCATTTAACGCAGTTTCACAACTCCCAACAACATGTACAGGGGCTGCTTACTTTCTGTGGGAAGTCCCTGGGGAACACGATGGTCTGAACACTGCTGAGCTGGGAGCAGAAAACAAATAAATCTGCTGAGGATGCTTTGTGTCTGCTCCTGGGCCTGAACAGGCTGGTTCTCAAATGGTGTGGGACAACAGGTTACTCTGCAGGCCTGACCACATCCAGGAGCTCTGGCACTCAGAAGCCACTAGGGCGGTAATTTCTTATTGAGCAAAGGGATTGCTTTATGTCTGGGCAAAATTTTTGATCTACAGTGGTGAGAGATTTTACCACCACGCTGCAGCCAGATCCATTCATCACAGAAAAGAGCACTGTGTCCCTCTGTACAATATTCTATACAGTATCCTGCACCCTGAATATTCTGTGCAGCTACTTCTCCATCTCATAAAGGATGCAGAGTGATGGAGAAAAGGTTCACACGAGGGCCACAAAGCTGTGGGACTGCTTGTGTTGTAGGGATGACTACAACTCAACCTGGAAAAAAAGACAATCTGAGAGTTTCACAGATGCTTACTAAATCATGACTGATACGCAAAAGGTGCACAGGGATTGCCAACAGTAGTTAACAGGCAACAGGTCTCATCCACTACAAGGAGCCCAGGGTGCACAATGAGGCTAAATTTGGCAGCTCCAAACATCAGAAGCTGGTTTTCTTTTTCCCCACAGCCTGTATTTAACCTGTGGAGTTTACTCCTACAGAATGCTGCAAGCTGCTGAAAGTGTGCCTAGGTTTTAAGAAGTCACCGGTCGTGTTCATGGAAGAAAAAAAATCCACTGAAGGGTTATTAAAAACAAGACATCATGTCTAGGTCAGAAAACCCATGAGCAGTAAATCATGAGTAGCTAAAACAATATTCTGGGAACACCTCTCTCACTGCTCGTGTGATTTCACGAAGTTTCTGCTTTCACCTGAAACTGGGGACAGGGCACTGGCACAGATGGAACTTTTGTTCTGACCTGGTCCAGCTTTTCTGGTGCTTTTGTTGCTTTTTTTTCCACGCTACAAAAGCCATACTGCTGCCAGTCCTGTCAGCTCACCTACTACCAGAGCCTGTGTAGGAAAGGGCACAAAAACAGGCTGTGCTCTTCCTTCCCTGGAAGCCAGATCTTCTGGCTGCACTAAGGAGCTGTAAAGCCTTATGGTTTCATCTCCCAGGCCTTTGCTGGGAACATGGGGAATACTGAAAGAACGGCTCTGCAACACATCCAGATGCTGGGGATGGCCAAAACCACTCTGGGGTGCTGGTGGTGCTGTACTGGGGTGGGAGGTCTTCTGGATCCGGGATTATGGTGTCTGGGACTGACAGCACGGAGGTGAATCCACTCAGGAAAGCCCTGGCAATCAGGGTGTTGCACACCACCAGGAAAAGACCCGGAGGACTATGCCTGCAGTCTCAAAGTCAACTCTGGCACGTCTCCCTTTATTTCTGTGGATACACAAGGCACTTCCTGAAATTCTACTAAACCTACTTCGAAACGTTTTCAAAATAACCAGAGGCAGAGAATTTCCACCATGAAACACTTCAACATGCTATCTGTGAATTCAAATACTTACACAAGGATATTCTTGGGGATAAATTTCCCGGTTGTTTGCTTTACTGGAGTAAGCATAGGATTAAATTACAGGGAAGCGCAACTATTATCTTATAGTTTTCTTTTTTTTATTATAGACTTTTTATCCACATGAATGATAAAGAAACTACAACAGAGTTAAATACCTTTTTTGATAACAGTGATTATATTCTTAATTACACTCAATATTAAACTGTAAAATATTTCCAGAGGAGTACAATCGTAATTCGTACAGCAGGCAAAGTACCAGGGGAGGGAAGGGACGAGGGAGAGGGGGGTGAGAATCTCCAGTTTGCTTTTAAAAAGCACTGTGTATGGCTAACGCTGCTCTATCCATCCATCCATCCGTCCGTCCGTCCACCCAAATCTGGTTCTGGCCCATCTGGTGAGACGTTCACTTCTTTCCAAAAAACAGCCACCATCCCAAAGCAAGAGATGAACTGGCAGATGTTGTCAAGTGTCTGTGGTGCGGAAAGGACCAGCGGTTCCTTTCACAGCTTATCTGCGTGACTCGTCAAAAGCATTTTCTCTATCAACTTCAACAGTCCTTCTAAAAACACAAAGACTTAAACTTTGGTACCACCAAAAAAAAAAAAAAAAAAAAAAAAAAAAAAAAAGAAAAGCAA
>JAYRBT010000093.1:69134259-69154259 GCA_036023395.1 Myiotriccus ornatus
AAATATCAAGGACAGGAATTTTTTTTTTTTTTTGTGGTTTTGTGTTTACTAATAAATGGCTGCTACATTCTATTTGACATGGTTGTCCATGATACTACGAGGTCACTTGTCCTTAGGTTCCGAGGAACCTGATTTTTTTTTGTTATTTAGATCCCCAAACACTTCCATTTCACAGTCTATATACAAGTCAGGTTCCTGACTGGGTTATAACTTATAAGGTAACAGCTGCAAAAGCTCTTGTGCCTCTGAGAATTAAAAAAAAAAAAAAAAGGAAAAAAAGAGAGAGAGAAACAGAAAAAGAAAGTGTTACCAACATTAAGTTCAGGTTTGAGATATTCCCAGAATTATGACACTTATCTGCAATCTTAGAAAAAGGGACACACATAGGCCGCCTGCTCTAGGAGCATCCTTTGGGAGTTTGCCAGTTGAGTATCCGCAGGGTCTTGTGGAAACAATGATGGAACTGATGATGAAGTTCAAGTTTTAACTGACTGCAGTGTGAATAAACACAACAAGACCTGCTGTGGAAAGGAGCACAAGGCCCAGCAAGGGCAGCTGAGGAAAACAGAGCCTGAACTGAGTGGCTGAGGGTCTTCACCCCCTGGGTGTACTGTTTGGGTAGGGATGCGCTTACGCATCTCTTCTTGAGGAGACTCTTTTCTTCTGCTTGGCACATTTGAGGGCCTGAAACTGCTCCTGAACAATACAGATGTGATTCTCTGCTTGACTGACTTAGCTTAGCAGTTAAGTAACAACTAATCTTTCAAAAGCACCAGGGCCTGCTTGGAGAAATCCCTGTTGTCTGCAGGGATGGCGTGCCTCTGGAAACAAGAACAGCATGAGGAGCGCATCCATCCTTCACACCCTCTGCAGACAGGCAGGAAATGCTCGTTGCTGTGGTGCCAGCACCTTCCTTGCAGGGATTGTCAGCTGATGGAAACCTGATGCTGGGAACAAACGCTGCCTTTCCTCCGGTGCTGCCATCCTCAGGCAGGTTTTTATTGTACATCGCGTGCTGTGGACAAGGCTCTGAGGGCAGGGCCTGCTGCTTCTCATCTGGGCAGGCGTGCTGTTTTATTCAGGGTATTAATATCACTCAATTTGTTTTACATGAGCACTCAGATTTATCTAGACTCAACCGGAAAGTGCTGCCAGTCAATAAGAAAGTCTGCACAAGAGACCAAAACAGACCAACTTGATGCTTAGATTAATGTCCTTATCCCAGCAGGAAGAGCTCAAGGCCACAGATACTGGTTACCTGCGTACTCTATACTTTATGTTTTTATTTTTAAGTATCTGCTTCTTCCACAGGTCAGGCAAAACTCCATCAGCCGTACTATCAAACCCTTCTCAAATGTCCCAGACTTTCTCTTGAATACCTCTACTCTGTGCATTGCTGAGATCTCTATGTATGAATAGCCCTTTTTTTTTCCTAATCCCCCTACTTCTCATCAGGGATTTTTTCAGTGAATCCACAAGTCCGATTTTGTGGCGTAACACAGTAGCAGGGCTACCAGCTTTTTGCCTCTCTCTCCAATTCCTAATCCTCGTTTTTTTGGTGGTGTTTTGTTTGTTTGTTTGTTTGTTGTATTTTTTTTTTTTTGTTTACTTCGGGGTTTTTTCCAGAAAAAGAGGGACTTTATTTAAATGTCAAGACTTTAGCACTCAGAACTGGACTCTCCCAGGCCTCACTGCTGATGGAGATGGTGTTTCTACTAACTGAATGCTTCTAATAAACAGTTCTGTAAAATGCAGTGTTGGGTTTAGGAAGGTCCTGCACAAGAGCAGCAGGGTAATTTCCTTCCGCAGGACACTGAACTACATATCAGCAGTCAGTGGGGTCCTGTAAAAATCCCCAAATATCCTAATATGCTGCTCTTTCCTGGAGCTAAAGGAGTTCCACTATGGGCAGAAAAACCCACTCCTACCTGCTCATGTGTGAACATTTTTCTACACTGTGAATGCCAAGGTACTTCCCTCTTTCCACTGGAGGTAACGTGACCTTGACGACACTTCCAGTGTCAGGAAAAGCACATGCTCAGGTGATCAGAACCACAGAATCATACAACACTTTGGGTTGGAAGGGGCCTTAAAGCTCATCTCGTTCCACCCCCTGCCATGGGCAGGGACACCTTCCACTAGCCCAGGTTGCTCCAGGCCCCATCCAACCTGGCCTTGGATACTGAAAGGGATGGGACAGCCACAGCTGTGCCAGGGCCTCACCACCCTCACAGTACACAGTTTCTTCCTAATATCTACTCTAATCCTACTCTCTGTCAGTTTGAAGCCATTCCCCCTTGCCCTGTCACTGCAGGACCCAACGATAAGCTCTCACCACTCTCTCTCACTCCAGTGAAGCCTCGCAGCTCACACCACACATCACGAACCAGCTTTAGCTTGTACCAAAACACCTCCACAGACAAAGCTCTGACACGAGAATCAGTTAGCATCAAACAACAGAATGGTCCTAGTACTTCTAGCAGTGGCTGCAAATAAAAACACCAGGCCAGGTGGAATAAAGTTTCTTCTTTCACAAGCTCACCTTTAGCTTTTGCTGAGGTGTGCACCGAGCTTTTCTTTCCTGATCAAACTTGCTGCATAGGGAATCTGGAATGGCACAGAAACAAAGACAGTGCTTTAAGACAAGGTTTGGCTAATGCAATATCCAAGCTGGAGACTCCTGCAAATGAAAGGGTTTATTTGCCTTCCTGGAAACAGTGAGGAATTTTAGGAAACAACATCTTAAATTAAAGGTTTGAACTAGTCAGGAAACTAAAAAATGGCCTGAATTAAAACACCAGACAGATCTTAAAATTCAATGTAAAAGATGTCTTCTGATGCTCTGTTTCTACCAGCTGCTGACAAGGAGTAAAGCCACCTGAGAGACTGCAAAAAATCAGCTGTCTGTGACAGAGCAGGCACTGCACACTGATCCCTGCACAGCCGAAATACAGCAGGTTGGGAGCATGAGACTTCACGTATTTATATCACCGTAATTAGGAAGTTCATAATTGTTATCTCTGACTTGCACCAATCTGAGGGGAAGCCACTGAAGTGGAACAAATAATTAAAGAAAAACAGAGAACATAGGCATAGTAGGGAACATAGTTATATTTAGAAACAGTGGGATGATGTGCTCACTGGCCACTGGGAATGCACTGCGGGGCTGATCTTCTTCAATGCCATGCCTTTAGAACGCAACAAAACTAATTTGTTCTGAGATTTCTCCATGGCTGGGAATCCAAGTAGCTACAAACTCTCTGATGATGTCTTCTGGAGGGACCTTTAGAGGAATTCAGGCTGGAATTCAAAAAAAAAAAAAAAAAAACCCCATGGCCCTAAGCTCAGGGGTGCTGCTGAAGACTGAGGTGACCTGCTTCTGCTGTCAGGAACTCCAGGATATACTCACAAATAATGTCAAGTATGTTCTGCAAGCTGACAAATATGTCATCTGAAGTCAGGAGAGAGGCCTTAAGCTGCACAAACAGCGGAAGGAACAGACAGGCAAACATACAGAATTCAAACAACCTGCCCCACGCACCTAAGGACATGGAAAGAAGCACGTGAATTTTCATCCATATCCACTGATCCCACGTGTTCTTGTACACCCCTGGTTTTGATTTTAAATGCATTATGCCCACAGTGCGTGAGGATGTTTGTGTGAATTGTGCTCAGCATGTGTCTAGGCTGGTGTAGAATATGGTGCCTGCAATGAGGGTGAGAAACATCCCCGACTACCTTAAACAAGGAAAAGAGCAGGGAAGCATCAAGGATGAGGGGAAAGAATGAAGGATCTGCAGCTCAAGAACTAACCCTTTCATTTCTCAGGGAAGGAGGAGGTCAATCTGATCGAAAGCAGCAGCACAAGGAAGCAGGAGCGTCTGTGGCTGAATCAAAAGCCTTTCACGGGGGGCACACTGCTTCCTCCACCCCACAGCCCTGGGGAAAGGGACATGTGTGTGCACAAGCCACTGACGGCTGGAAAAGACCACGGATCCAGGTGTTTCGGCTGACTACTCTTACAGCCCCTACCCTAGGCAGAAGCTAAGAGCCATCAGGAAGCTTGGAGCCAGATCATCCCGATAAAACAAGAGCTCTCCCCTCCACTAACGGAGCTGCCTCCTGGTGCTTGTACAGGCCAGAAAAACAACTCCCCAAACTGCAGCAGGGAGGAGTGTGCAAAGAAGCTGTTTACCTGATCCCCCACGGCCACGGTTTAGATTCAAAAGGGAGCCACAAACAAAAAAGATCAGCACATTCCAGCTGGGACCTGTGGTGCCTCACCCGCTGCTTTCGGCCTCTCTCCCACTCACCACGGCCAACAGGCAACTCGGGTTTGCATGGCCGCCAGTTATGTAGGACATCTCCCAGGCTGTACTGACCTAGATAACGCAACGGGGTACGTTCTGTCAGAAATTAACTGTTCTTAATCCACCTCTCCGCTATATTTGGCGCATCGGCGCCTTTCTGATGTGCCTTGGTTTATCCGCTCTCCTGGCAGTAAGTGCCACTGGGAGAGGTGGGTGTTCAACAGGGAAGTGACTACTTTCTTCATGAGTTAAATCACCCACACTGTCACCTTCTACTTTTGTCACTGCAAGAGCATAGTATTTACTATGGAATAGTATTTACTCCCGCTCAGTGCATCCACGCTGGCTGTCGTGATGAAGATGAGATCAGCACTCAAATGGGCACGGGGATCCAGTGGATGGCCCCTAACAAAAGGTCTACAGCAGTAACAGAAACGCAGGCAGTTTGGATTCAAGCAGCAAGAAATTTGTTTCTTAAGACTAAGCCCACGTTAACAGGAAATATGACACAGTGAGAGTAGATCTGAAAAGCAACCCCAGGAGAACTGCGATATGGACACCGGATCCTTTTTCCTTCAGGCCAACTCTAGTCTAGTCCTGCATACTGAACCACCTGTTAAGGAGGTAGAGCACACTCCTATGTGCATTCCTGGAACGCATCCTCATTTGTTTCACCTGGAAGGAATCCAGACCCGAGCTCTGGGTCTGCTCCCCAGCATGAACCAAAGCGCCGGAAAGTGGGTGGGATTGGGGATTCATTTCCAAAGTGCAGGTCTGATCCCTGCTACAGATACTTGGGACACCAAAGGAGCTTTGGCACACCATCCTCTTGCACAGACTTCACCTTTTCACCCCATCCCTAGTGGGATACACAAAGACATATCACCCTGACTTCCGTGGCTTAGAAAAAAAGATTTTGCAGACAGACAATAGCAAAGGATGTGCTTGTGGTTCTCTGCTCATTCACATCCATTTTTGATCAGACTTTCTGCAGATTCTAAAGGAAAGGAAGCTCTTGCTTCTCTTTTTAATGTCTCTGAAAGGTGTTCCTTCTAACATTTGAATTTAAGGAGAAAGAAGCCCAGCTCTGTCCTACCAAGACATATACAGATGTATCGTCAAGACAAAAGTTTTGCTCACTTGTTTTGGGGGAAAAAAAAAGGGCAATAGTAGCAAATAGAATTCTGGTGAAAATAGTATTTGTCAGCTCACTTTCCTGTATATTCTACCTTCAGCATCAAAAAGACATATTCCCAGTTCATACCACTAAATCTGGAGAGAACTCCTCCAAAAGTCAAACGAGGATAACAAAACATACAGAAGTGGTATCATCCCAAGTGTTAAAGCACAGAAGAACAAGTTATTTAGAATTTCTGGTTTGGGAGGGCAAGGTGATAAAATCTCCCTTGGAGTCTGCAGGACACACAGTTCCAGAAATGGTCTTTTACCTGTCACTGTATGTGTGTGCCTGGGAACAGGCACTCGAGCACAAGATGCAGCTCAAGAAATCCAAGAGCCGTTCCGCTAACAACTCTTTCCCTCTGACATTCTCGTCAAGGTCAGTCATTCCAGCTGGACCACTTCAAGGAGAGGACAAAAATCAGAAATGCCCATAAAGCGCTGCAACTTCCAATTTCCTCTTCTTGAAACTGGAGTGAACTCTGTGCAGCGACCGAGGCCTCCGCACACAAAAACAGGGATACTCCTTGTTTGTACAATGAATAAACTAGTAGTACAAAGCACCAACTTTCCAGGTACAACCTAAAATAGGAATTAAACTTTCTGGTGTTTTTTTTAGTTTGGTTTGGTTTTGTTTTTTAATTACAGTGGCACCCAGAGAACATGATCTCATATCTCTGAAGATTTACCAGCATTACCATGTGGTAGGTTTTTTTTCTTTTAAACATTCCCTGTGATTCCTTAAAGATGATACAGAGACACAGATCAGTTTTGCAGGTGGACAGTCCCTGATTTTACTGCCTGACTCTGAAGAACGGAGTTGATTCAAAGCAGGACAGAGAGCAGAAAGCCACAGAACATAGAAGGGTTCCAGATGGATCCAGTTCTGAGCTCTGAATATTATTATCAGCCCAAAGTTAGGCTACTATGGAGGAAGTCAGTTAAATTAAAATACCACAAACAAAACCAAACCAACAGCTGCCATTTCATCTGGAAAGAAAAAGGACTGCATGAACGTTTCACACTTTCTAGCAGATCTCAAAAAACTGCCATCTTTTACCCTTATGTAAAAATTAGTGGAATTGGTCACTACCTGATGTTCTAAACCATAGTGGGGTGATAAACTGAGCCTTTCCTGATGGACAGGTCACCACTGAGGTCAGAACTTCCTGGGGACCTACAAACTGCTTGTAAGGGACCTCTGATAGGAAATTAAGAAAAGCTACTCTGTTCTGCAGAAGGCTTAAAGTTGCTCCTTGGCGTTCTGCTTCTCTGTGGCAACGTTTGACAGGGCTTCAGAAAAACATTAAAGGATAAAAATCATCATGCTGGGAATGCTGCTTCTGATCTTTTTCTCTCACCATGCAGCTTGGAAGAAAGTTCATGCCTTTAAAATTTGAGCCACTGACACAGTTGCTCAGAAAACACTATCAGAGACATACAGAGTCTCAAGTAGGAGCTGACTCAATCCTTTCTTAAGGTGCTGGGCTGTCCTGGCAGATGAATTTTGGTAAACACTGGACAGAAACTGACAACTCTAAAGGCAGGTGAAGGTGAGGCTCTCCCAAGGCCATACCATGTGTGTGTCATGAGAGAATTTACGTGAGAGAATGAATTTACCTGCCTGGAATTGGCAGCAATTCTTTCTCACTGGCCCTTTCTGTACAGTTTAGTAGCAACAGCCAGATGATCCACCAACTCACAGAATCTTTTAGGTTGAAAAGCCCTTGAAGATCATCGAGTCCAACCATTCCCCCAGCACTGCCAAGGCCACCATTAACCCACGTCCCCAAATGCCACATCCACACGGCTTTTAAATCCCTTCAGGGATGAGGACTCCAGCACTGCCCTGGGCAGCTGTGCCAGACCTTGACAACATCTTCAGTGAAGAAATTCTCCCTAATATCCCTCCTAAATCTCCCCTGACACAACACAGTTCATATGTAAACCCCATATTTTAAATATGGCCTCTGAGTGCCTGCACTGTGCTCAGCCTATCTGGGAGACAGCACTTTGAAGGAGGAGGAAGAGAAAAATTAACTCAGTGATCTGAGATCCGTTTTCCACTTAAATATGACTGGAAATCAGTTGCTCCCCGGCAGCTGGCTCAGAGCTTGGCACAAAGAGGTTGCAAAACTTTCTGGTAGCAGCTCCGGACACTCTTGACGCTCTAGTACCCCGAAAAGCCAGGCTGTGCCCGAAGAACTCAACGCGCATCACCAAATACACAGCAGGACGGGACCCACCCCGTTTTCCCAGTGATCCGAGCCTTACTCCCGACTTTCAGGAAGACACGCAACGTTATTATTTTTTAATCCCGGAGAGGGCAGAGCACTAAAATAACCCCCCCCCGCTGATTAAGCCCCGCTTTGAGCGAGGCTCTTGAGGAGTAAATGTCGAGGTCCGGCCGCGGGCGGGTGCAGTGTCGGGCGGGGGGCGGCAGAGGGCGCCCCCGATCCCTCCGATCCGTCCCCGCGGCCGCAGCTCCGCGATGGATTCCCCCCAAAAAACACCACAACAAACCGGGAGAAAAAGCATCACGGCCGCTGCTCAGCACCGTCCCCGGGCACAGGGCACCACCTTCACCCAGTGCTTTCCCTGCAACGCTCAGGTTACAGCGGGAGCTGGCGCTAGAAAGCTGCCAAATGCACTTGTATTTGCCTTTTTTTTTTTTTTTTCGTGCTTGCTGTGTTCCAGGCATTTTTGACACAGCAAACCTTACCTCTGGCAAAACCTGCCTCTGGTGCCCACAAGTTAGAAGGGATCAGGAATCACAGAATCTTTTAGGTTGGAAAAGCACCCTAAGGCCATCAAGTCCAACCATTCCCCCAGCACTGCCAAGGCCACCCCTAACCCATGTCCCCAGGTGCCACATCCACACGCCTGTTAAATCCCTCCAGGGATATTCAGGAAGGACTAATTTAAGTTGTATAATCAATCGTTCAGCTGTGAGAAGAGCCAAAAAAAAAAAAAAATCCTCCTGACTCTGGGCATTTACATTGTTTCTAAAGGAATTTTTAAAAAGCAATTAAGGTAAGTTCTGTGGCTAATTATACCAGTAAATTTGGAGTTCAATACTGCAAAGGTATACATCTATGAAGGTCTAAGTAAAAATAAGATTTAAGTATGCATTACATACTTCTGCTTTTCTCTTTGCACTGCTATGTTAACAAGAAAATTAGGCTAAAGGTCTGTTAAAGCAACAGTACAGCATCTCAGGGACAAAAGAAAACAACCTGCCCTTGTTAAAAAATGTAATAATAATAATAATTAAAAAAATCAAAAGTAGCCATGCTTCTCATGTATTTTGCACCAAAGGCTTTAATTCATCCATGCCATAGCCCAAGAAGGCCAGAGCAGTTCTATCGTTACCACATTCAGTTCATTAATCTTAATTCTAGATATAAACACACAAGATATATTAACATGAATGAATCAAAGTAACTGCAGGGATTATCACCTCGAAAGTGCTGACTCCATCTCAGTCTATCAACACAGACAGATTTCTGCACCAGTCTTAAACACACACTCTCGTTATTTGCAGCAGTCTCTCACTTCTGCATACGCAAACACCTTTTTATCTGTCTCACTGTTCACAACCTGCCTCACAAATATGTGCCAAAGGACTTACTGATGGTTTGACGACATTCCTATTTATTAGTAATGATTTAACTCAGGCAGCGACAGTGAGGGAAGAGGTCTTGAATTGCTGGGCCAGTGCTTTAAATGTTCAAACTATTCCCTTTAAGTACATTCAGACAGCTCTGTTTAATGATTAAATGACCATTAGTCTTTCCGTAGCATGTGTCAGTTAAGTGGAAAGGGTGTGAATTACACGATCGTATTTCTTTTCCTGCCCAAGAAAATCAGAAAAAACGACCTCAGCTGGCTCACTGGAAGTCTGGGATATCCAGTTTCAGAAGTAACTTCTCAACTGGGACACAAAGCGAATGGCAGAGGTGATCACTCTCTCTTTGGGAAGGCAGTTTGTTAACTTCAAGCTCAGCTGACACAAGAGATAAAGGCTGAGGTGACCCCGTAAACTCTGAGCTTCACAGAAGGAACTGGGCAGGTCACCTGCCTCAAATACAAAGCAGCAGAGGGGAAGTGCTTTTCAGGGTGGCATCTTAATTACCACCTTCTGTGACAATGAAATTCACAGATCAAGCCAAACTCCCTGCCTTGGATTCAAGAGACAAAGAGGGATGTGGTAAGAGCTGGACAAATTAAAGGAAAAGAGTGGAGACCAGCAGAAAAAAAAAAAATATCCAGAGATGTTCTGGATTTGAGTTTCCTCCATAAACAACCTCTTTCAAACACCCTCCATCTCTCATTGAAATCTCTGAAGTCAGCAGGAACAGGGGGCGTGAACGTTCGGCAGCTCTAAAAATAAGGCCAGTCTTAAATGCGTCTAAACACCAGCACACAGGTTTGACAGTCCTGGCCTTCAGCTTTGTTTTTATGTCCTAACCCATCAGTTAGAAAATGACAGTACCAGGAGGCTGGACGATGCCTTCTCTGGGCATCACCAGGGCCCGTGACAAGCAGGGAGAAAATTTAGGTGCTCGAGCACAGCGCTGATTCAGGGAAGTGGGGAAATTTGGCAAAGCTGCCTCAAAACAAAGGGCTGTTAAATGATGCTAGTCTGAGAAAGCACTGGCAAAGCAAGTATTAGCTGACAGCCTCCTGTTTGTTACCATGCCCTGCTCTTAAAACCACTAATCAGTGTTTGAGTATGAAACATCTTCCCAAGCTCCAGCCCCCTTCCTTGCACTGGATGAAGTACGTCAAGTTTTCAAAACAGCACAGTTGTATGTGATCATCTAGAGTTGCACTAACACACAGGCAAAATCCCTCTTGATTTTAAAATAACAAGCAAGAGACCCAACAGTAAAGTGTGCCTGCACTGAACTGTGTTTTGGCAACTTGATCCTTTACTGCCGAGTTAAGCACTTCTTCTAGCACAGACTTCGTCTGAAATGTGAAAAAGACACATCCTAAGGTTTATTTGCTGGTGAGAAGCTCGGCTCATACGGATTCCCTACCGAGGGCTGAAATGCACCTCTTGGCAGCTCAGATGAGGTAAAAACATTTAACTGTTTTTACTGATTCAATGCTCCTGTTCCTCCCTGCAGAAGCACCTCTCGGTGTTGAGTCAACACATCTCATTTAGCTGAAACATGAAGACCCATCTGGTTACTGTATGAAAGTAAATCTCCAGGTAATTAGGCTCTAAACCAGCTGAGAACTGCACACTTAGGTCTTGCTAACTACAAGGTAATAGGAGCTCGGTGCATGGCTCACAGAGGAAAAGTTTGAGGTGTGCATTTAAAAAACATAAAGCAGCAGCTCACGGCATTGTCAGTGGGGAAGGCAAACTTACAATTTGTAGCTGCTGTACCATTTCTTCTCTGTACGCCAGTTCCCGCTTCATCTGATCTTGAAAATTATCTGTGTGGGGGGGGAAGTAGATACAATAATTAAAACAGAGACCACACAGCAAAATTCATATATATCAAATTATATCAAACCCAATCACCGCTGAGGAACCATGACGCACTACAAAGCCCTTCAGCCAATTAAAATGCGTGCCTAACAAACACTTATGTACTAGAAGACACTACAGACAACAGAAAAACTGTGAAAAAATCAGATTTGGCTACTTCCCCCATCAGCAAATCTAGGCTGCTAAGTTTCTGTTGCTAGCATTTATTCCCTGTTACTCTTCTTGATGGGCCAGACGCTGCAGTCATTACTCAAACCTCTACCAACACCGAAGAGAGAGGAGCAAAAACTGCTCTTCTTTGCTTTGGCATAAATCTGTTGACACCAACAGCTATGTCCAATATGTGAGAGGAGAAAGCGTTCAAGGATGCAAGGTTTGATTTGCAGTGTGTAACACTCTGCTGATGGCTTTGAACAAAACTCAGACTAAAGCTCCACAAACACTGACGCAGAACTCAGAAGAGTAACTGTGAAGAGCTGCCTGGTGGAGATCTCGGTGCGGTGATGGACTGTTAAATGGAAGGGGAAAGAAAACCAATTCCAACCAGTGTCATTTTGATCCAGGAAACAAGCCTGTCCTGGGGCATGGAACCAGTGAGGTGAATGCCACTGGAAAACATCATGGAGAGCCTGGAGAAGGGAACTACAAGGCCAAGGCAGCTAAAATGGTTTATTTACAGGAAACCAATTAATACAGTTACACAGTCATGCTGGCTGCTGGGACACTAGCCTGTGAGTCAGGAAGCCTTGGCTCTGAAGGACTCCCTGTGTCTCTCCATGCCTCCTTTCACTACAACAAAGCAGGAATAACAGCCCTGCTTCATCTGCCAAGTGGGTTGGGAGGATTAATGGATTAAAGGACTGGGATGCTCTGATAGCACAGCAATGGGAGTCACAGAACTGCTTGAAGAAATGCAGTGAAAGTATCTGGTCCCAGGTGAGACTGTGCAGCACCTGCAAACAACCCGTGCTGCTGCCACACTGGGAACTCAGCTGCTCCCAAACTGGCCGTGCAGCCCTGGCACCACTTCCCAACCCCAAAAAACAGGAGCAGGAAGGCAGGAGAGCAGCCGTGGCATGACTCAGTGGAGGGCAAGGACGTCCCTCATCTGCAGGGAAACAGGGATTTGTCGCCATCAAGTGTGGGCATAGGGAGGCTGGAAGAAAGTACAAGGGGGCAGAGCTCTGTCCTCCTCTTTCACACATGAATTTTGCCCTCTCTGAATGATGAGTCAAGTCGCTGTTTAAAAGGCAAGGAGGCAGGAAAACGGCAGTGAAACAAAGAGAAGTTCTGGCAGGCTGAAACCATCAGGAGTCCAGCACTGCCACATTGCAAAGAACATGATGACATCCAAATGAAGTTCTTCGTATTTCAGGTAAATTCCCACAGAACCTTTCAGCCTTTTCCCTCTGCTACTCCAACTTGGTAATAAAAATAAGCCAACAGAAATAAAGCAGGTTTACAATTCCTTTTTTCCTACCCCTAGAAAAGTCATGCTGTATAAAAAGGTGATTGCCTCCTGTCCTGGTCACTGAAGGCTGATAGATCTGTGCTAATTCCTACTGAGGTCCTCCAGCTTCACTCTGAGTAGCCTTTAAGGAGAAATTTTCCTTCTTTTCTCAACACCTTCCCCCTGACTGCCTTTTTACGGGCTCATCACCTCTCAGACCGAACAGTTCAGAAATCTTTCTCAGTCCTGCATGGCAAATGTCCAAGCTCACAGTGGAAATGGGTGTTAATGGCAGGGATAGTATTTTGTTTTTTTTCCGGCAGCATTAATCCGACTCCGAATGCTTACAGACAAAGCCATAAGCAATACCCAAGAGAAAAGATATGAATATTTAAATAGCTTTCTTAACACAAAATTAAATACTTTAAGTACCCAGACTACTTCTCCACCATTTTATTGCCACGGTCGTTAAATGCAGATGGACAAAATGCAGAGCAGTCAACAGGAGAGGTAGAAACCAGCAGAGGGTTCCAGGAGAACCTGTCACCAGGCACAGGGCTTGCAATTCTATCAGGACAGCAAACACTTTGATTTTCTTTGAGCTATCTGATCTTTGGTTTTTTATTATTTTCTTCAAGTGATCTCTGCTTTGAGAGATCTTACAGCCAACAGAAAACCTCATCTGCAGCGTTCAGGTGCAACAGCACTGTGAAAAACACAGGTGCAAGCAGCAGAAGACAAGGTCTGCTGTTTTGTAAACCACCACAGTCCACGAGTCAAGCAGGTACAAGAACCCACAGAGAAGCTCAGAGCACAGCACTGCTACAAGAGCTGGGAAATAAGCACAGTTCTCATTTAACAGCGATTTCCACGAGGAGAACTCTTGAAACCAAACACCATTTACACACTGGAATGCACAGCCCTGCTGTGGATAATGGTTTATGGCTATTAATGTGTAACACCCCAAATGTGCTCTGTTCCAAGTGCCAAGACCCAAAAAAAGGTGACTTTGGAGTTAACTCCAGGTAACCTGACAAAAGCACTTTCTAGAGAGACACAGTATTACCTTTCACATCTCACGTGGTGCCTCCCTGATGAAACAGGGATGAGTTTTCCCCTATTCAAGAAAACACCAAGAAGACTTGAAATTCAAAGGCTTCTTATGCATCTGAACAGTGAAAACATACACCACCGACCATCAGAGTGAGAATTTCCCTGGCAGTGTGCTCCTGTCCTTGGCAGCTTTAGGGATGGGACCGAATTCCAGTCTCCATGACTGCTCACAAGCCAGACTGGGGATATGAAAACCTGTAACCCCTGCCTGCTCTTCACTCCCTCCTGCAGCCTCAGGTACTTCCAAACCATGGTAAGTCAATCAATGCAATTTTAATTTTACCTCAACTTCCATTTAGTTGGATCTCCAAAGACTTCTCTCCCTAGCTCCCCCTTACCCAAGATCACCAGAGGCAGTTTCTAACTTGGGAAACCTGGCAAAGTAGTTTCTAATACCTGACCTAAACCAACAGCCCTGTTCAGCGTCAAGAGCCTGGAACAGACCCCCTCTCTTCTGCTAGACCATGTACTGCTGTAGAGGGCAAACCACTCGTATCATGGATTTCCACTAATTTGCTTCACAAAGACCGTTTTTCTTGTTTTATTGTATGTGGAGGAGGGGTGGGTTTTTTTGGTAAATCTAAATCTGTAAATAGGTTTTACGGTCACTTGTAGATATTGTTTATAGCACATTATCTGTTTTCTATTTTAATCCTGAAGAAAACTGACCACTACTTTGCGGTACATTGAAACCACATATTTTTCAAGCATGCATACAGCAGTCACCACTTCCTTGGTCGGCCGTACGTGTCCTTTTCTTTTATTTGAATTGTATTTCATGTGGTTTAATTGCAGCATTTATTTACATGGCAACGACAGAGCATTAATTTTACTGCAGAAGAACAAAAGGATAAATAAAAGAGACCTGAATGGCAAAACTCCAAGGTGCCATTTCGCCAATACCACAGAGCAGGGCTTTGATCTACACAAAAATTATTTGAAAATTACCTCACTCCCAAACCCAAGTAATGACTGTATTTATTCTGAAGGATGAGGTTATACCCCTTTCATTAATATCTGTATCACGTCAGGTGACTCTTCTTTATTTATGGAGCTGTCTACATATTTCAATATTCCCAGCGTCCTTGCACTTCCCTGAACTTGCCTATCTGATGCTACAGTAAGTTGACAAACACAGTTTCTTTACACTTTAAACACACAGATCCTGCTAGGTACCCATTTAGTTTCATTTAACAAGTGCTCATTACTTCGGGGGTAGCAGCACTTCACTCATCAGCTGTGAAAGGGCTCTCTCAATATCCCATCTCAGGGGGAAGAATCCAAACAGGCATCTCTAACGCTTAAACACAGCCCAAATAAAATTCTCCAGCATCAGCTAGAGCCACCTGAAAGTGAGTATGAAGCACCTCGTCTTCCTGTACCCCAAGAGACCCCAGATTTGTTTCTCCTTACTGTATTCAGTGTTACCAAAACCAGTAACATGTACATCGAAACATCCAGCTTTGCATTTTCCCTACGTACGACCTGCTTGGGCATCCTGCAAAACCACACCATAAGCGCCATCACAGAATCATGGGAGTGGTTTGTGCTGCAAGGGACCTCAAAGACCATCTAATTCCAACCCCCTGCCACGGGGGCAGGGACACCTTCCACCAGACCAGGCTGCTCCAAGCCCCGTCCAACCTGCCTCGGCAGAACTAAGGCAAAGATCCTGGCAACACAACTGAGAACATACCTCTCCCATTTTATCAGCCTGACAACAACCAGCCACCCACACACAACACCAAAACCACAGAGATGTGTCTTACTGAAGACTGGGAAAGACGCGTTTCCTTTCAACACCTGGAATTCCTGTTCCAGTCTCCTTCGTAGGTCGATCTGCTCGAACAAAACCTTCTGGAGCTCCTCTAACAAAGGGAAAAGTGGGTTTGATAAGTCTGTGTAAATAATTCTTGAAGGAACAGTTGCAGAGCAATTCATTACTATAAGACAAAATATTTTAGAGCTTATTAGGAAAAAAAAAAAAGTGTTGCATAGACCTACAATAGATTTTGTGCAGAAAGCAATGAATATAAATCAATGTAATATATTATTTTAAAGTATTATATTACAGTGTCATGTATTGATTGATATATATGCATTAATCTCAATTATATCCACCCAAAGGTCCATATATTATTCATATGTTACTTGACAAGCTTAAAATATGGTGCAGAACAAAAGTGCTCCCTATTATCCTCATATTCTATTAAAACAAAGAGCAGTTTTATAATGTAAGAGGCCCTTATTTATTTTACCTTTCCCCATGTTTTCCACATCCTTCTTCAGCGAATGAGGTGAATTGGTTTCTTGTGTGTGTTCTCCTTAATAAAAAAGAGAAAGAAAAGAAGTTATTCATTTACTGACAGGGCCTTTTATTTTTTGTCAGTGTTGTCCTTACTATGCAGCCGCTTCAGAGAGTTAAGAGGGTAAAAAAAAAGGGGGAAAAATACAAAGAAAGAGTAAGATTAAAGCTTTATCTACATATCTCTGTGTGCACAGCACAAATATTTTGCAAACTCATGTTTTCTTCCAGTTTACTGAAGTATCTACCTACAGCACAGCCTCTTGCAGACAGTATCTCCTCGATATCCAGGGGGGCTCTTCTTGCCAAGTTGATCCCTGCTTTCTCTCTAGCCCCTCCTGAAGATGCTCTCATCAGAGAAGAACCAGGAGCAAGGTGAGAAAGGGAAGAGCCTTCTCCACAGCCTCATCTCTCCTCCTCCCCACGGGAAGCCTGTGCTGTCCATCTGGGAAGGACCCTGCTCCAAAATCCACAGGCAAAATCCCTTTTTTGCCTTCGTCAGCTCTTCAGCTTTATCATCTTCCAGAGCTCCGTGGCACGGGCATGTAGTAACTGGATATAATTTATACCCAGCTGAGATAAAATTGACATTAGTGGTATTTGCATCTAAAAGATACAGCTCTGAGGTCAACCAATTCAGGGACTTCTGTCTTAGGTTGCTCAAGTTAACTTCTGATCCTGTTATAGCACAGAATTTTCTAGATAAAAGAATCTGACTATTTTCAGACGCATGCTACTTCCTTCAGCTTTTTTCCTTCACAAATTAAATGAAAAAAATATAATAAAATCTTCACACGCTATTGAGTTCACCTGGATGACAGTTTGACTTAAAAACTGAACCTTCTGACAAAAGGTGTTATTTTCATTATCCTCTGGAACTGTTAAATTTTCCTCTGATTTCTATGAATGGGCTTTTGAACAAAAAGCTATGAAAATCTGTCTTTTAAAAGAAAAAAATACCACTTTAGCTGAAATTGATGGGAGATTTTCTGTTATTTACAGCTGAAGTACAAATGGACTCACGATAATTAAGAAAATATTTGGTAAATAACCAATTATTGAAGTAATTGGATTAATTCTTGTTTTGGTCCAGCCAGTAAATACACATCATTAACTCTACCGATAAGTAATCACAAGAGACATTTATATAAAGCTGCTCGTATGTTTATGTATTTGAAGAGAGAATAATGGAGAAAATATCTCAGGTTTTTGTAGTTTTGTTTGTTTGGTTTTTTTAAAATAAAAATCCATAGAACTTAATAGGTCACCACACAACAGACAACAGCTATTTTAAAAATTATTATGTCATCACAATAGGCTAATTTTAAAGCTGAAAGTCTTGATGGAAATGGAAAGTCTTGTTACATACGCAGTCAGAAATCTTTCTGCAAAACATTTATTTCTGTTTTTAAAAATCGATGCCATCTTATATCCAGTAAACCTTGAAGTCTTAGTATATGAAACCTGTCCAATAGCTAAGCATTTTAGCATTTGCTTTCTCTTCCTTTCTTAAAAAAACAAAGCCAGAAAGCAACCACTCATTCAGACACATGCATTTACACAACTGATATCTGGTGCAAACAATTCCATTTTAAACACCTGTTCATGTAATATAGTGATAAAAAAAATAGTTTATTATATTTGATAAAAACTAAGAATTTTCTAGAGTTATCTCACCCCAGTAAAAGTAACAGCAACCTTAAAAATATATCACTTTTTGGGCAGTGGTTTGAGGAGTTTCCACAATGTAAAAGGATTTTTTTTTTTTTTTAGCTAACATAATTCTGTTTCAAACGGGATTGCTAACAAAATGAATGTTTTATTAAATAAATTAGGGTGCACTACATCAAAAGGGAGGAATTTAAGTTAAGGAAGAGTATTTATTAAATTATGAACACTAGTGTATTTCCCAAATCCATTTTTTCCAACGAGGCATTCTTTTCTGAAAGTTTTATGTGCAATTTTAAGGGACAACATGCTCACAGACAGAAGGTAACTGGATTTTTCAAGCGGGAGGAAGAAAAAGGCAGGACACTAGAGCATGGTGACAACACAGCTCCTTCCCACTGGCTCATTTGAGCTTTCAGGGCTATAGGATTTGAGGCTGCTGACTTGCCGAGACAGAAAAAGCTGCATCAAAATGAAAGTGAGGGCATGTAGCACGAAGAACAACTTCTCCAGCATCTCCAGCCTCCCTACTAAGCTGACGAAAAGGCTTATTAGAAAATCCTCCATCCTTACTCCTGAAGTAAGCAAAGAACAGGACTGGAAACACGAAGGTGTTTGAAGGCAAAAGCCGGTATATATGGGTTTGCAGAATAACGGCATTTCTAAACTGCTTTCTGATGTTAAAAAAATAGTCTTGACATTATCACTGTTAACGGCACTTAATAATCAGATGGGTTTCACCTTTCCAGTCCCCCTTAAAATGATAATCAGGAGCCTGCTCTTCTCCGTTTTTCCGTACTTCCCAGAGGCCTCATCACGCCTTGCGTGCTGCTCTACCTTAATTGAAAGGGAGGAGGTATTGAATATTTAACCAGCTTCCTTTCTCTTAAATGTTAATTAAAAGCTAAATAGGTGTTTAAAAACAAACAGAAAGCCCAAAGAATTTTAATCAGTCTAAGGACACAATCGCTTCCCCCTCCTAATGGCTCCACCATAACTCTCCTGGGCCTTGCCTACACGCACAAACTTACACCAGGGTTTAGAACAGCACTGAAAGCTGGGCAGCCCCTGGTAGGGACACAGAGGTTTTCTTTAGAAGAGTCGTATTTAAGTTTAATTGGAAGAATCAAACTACCTCATCCATCTGCTGGAAAAGGAGACGAAGTGTTTGCAGCGGGTTCAAGCTGCCCCAGCGAAAGCCTCTGGTACGTCCGTTCCTCCCGATGAGCTCGGGTGCACAGACACCGCTACGGCTTTCCTTAACCCGGGATGTGAACACCCACCCACGGAGGGGGGGACAGCAGAGATGGTGTCTGTGGTCGGACACACCTCAAAACGACTCAGAAATCGGCACTGTGGCAAAGCAGGGGTCCCAGTTCGGACACACCGGCACAACCCCTGCTCTTGTGGTGCCACCATTTTACGGGCTCTGCGCCTGCTGGGATTCAGATTTTTAACATCTCTGAATTTATTCTCCTCAAAAGGAAGTGTGCTTTGCCCTCACTGTAAAAAAAAACACCACCAAACCGGACACAGCCAGGTTACCTCTTCGTGCCATGCCGCCCAGAGCGATCTCCTGCAATCCTTCCCCAGGAAGCTCTTGGAGCACTCCTCAAACAGCAGCTAAAAAATTCCACACTGTCCCAGACAACTCAGCTGTCTCAGTGGGCAGCTGAACTGTCCAGCACAGAGCTCTGATGGTCTGGGAAAATAACCCCATTCTCCTGACTCTGTGCCTTGTCCCCAGCTCATGCCCTCCACAATTCTCACTACATCTGTGCTGTCAGATCACATAATCCAAAATCGTCCATTTGCCTGTGTCTCTGCACCATCCCTGTTATTCCTGGACAGTAACTGTGCGTGACAGAGCACACCCCGTCTGCCAAGAGCTCTTCACCTCACTCCTAACGCTGTTAAGCCCGTGGCATCCACGGTCTATCCTAACTTAAACATCCACCGGTACTTATAGCTGGAAAGCACTGTCTGCAGACATAAAGACCACAGCACTAAGTTGTTGGTATCTCCTGGATATAAAGACATCTATATCCATTTGAAAAATATAAGCAGATGTGAACCAGCAGACTTCCAGAGCTCCAGAGGCTCCCTCTGTATTTGAAATTAATTACTCGCTCTAAGACATGTTCTTGTGTATGTCCTGAAAAAGTTCTAACCTTATTGAAAATATTCATGCATCCTGCATATTCATGCTGCTTTTGGGGAGGAGTAATCAACAGGATAATCAGGACTTAGCAAAATGTGCCTACTTTAGGAAACTCAATATCCATCTTTTAAGTGTTTTCCTGTACTGGAGGCTGAAAAAATGTCTTAAAAAATCTGCAGTTTCAAACGGTACTTTGCCCCCAAAAGTGATTTAACTTTAAAACAAACTAGTTATTTTTTATGCACAGATAAAGTCTCATTTTTAACATCCGAAACACGAACATCTGATTACAAACCATCCACACTGAA
>JAYRBT010000093.1:69162089-69184444 GCA_036023395.1 Myiotriccus ornatus
TTCCTTTCTTTTTTGCCTTTTTTCACCTTCTCATCTCCCCATCCGTCCCCCACTACCACTGTCTGAGCCAAGCGCTTCCAAGAAAATGAATATTCTTACAAATCCCGCGTCTTTTCGGAAACCGTATTTTTAAACGGATCTAGAGAAATTACAGGGTGAGGGAGGAGGGAGAGAGAAAGTTGACTTCTTTCCACAGGCGTGTCCTCATAGGCACGGTCAGCTGCTGGGTCCGCATTGCCATTCCCAAGTACACCGGAATCATTCTCCAAAACTACTTTCAGAACCACGCGGACCCAGTTTCTCTCTCCCACGAAGACCAACACGGCGCAAATCCGTTACTTTAGGGAGGGGTGGGGTTGGGTTGGTTTGGAGGATTTTTTTGTTTGTTTTCGGGACTTTTGTATTTGGTTTGGTTTGTGCGTTTTTGGGTTTTTTTTTCTTTTTGTTTTATGCCCCCAATTAAGGCAAAAAACCCCACAGCCCAAAGCAGCGAACAGACTGCACCACTAGAGCACTATCTGCTATACATATATATATAAAAATACATATATATATTTAATAAAGTGAAACTAGTGCACGAAAAATGTAAATTTTTCCACGATCTACCTCCGAAGGGTTGTGGGTCCTAACCGCCTCTCCGTGCAGCGAAGGGTGAGGACGGAGTGACCCCCGCCGCAACCCCATCGCCCCAAGGCACGAAGCTAATACCGCTCAACTATAGTCCTTTCCAGTCAGGAAAACTACGGAACCGGCTAAAACCCTGGAAAATTAGAAACTCATTTCTAGCTAAAACGGGGAGACATATGGACCCTCAGGTGTTTTCTAATAACCTTCTGATCTATTAAAAAAAAATGTTTGAAGGTTTGCATCTTTTTCTCCCATGCACATGAGCGGTACTACATTATTTCTGCACATTTAACTATTGCTGTTTGGTGGTTTGGTGGGTTTTTTGTGTTTTGTTTTTGTTTCCCCCCCCCCGGCGTCACAGATCCAGGCAAAAATCTCTGCACCGACCTTCCCCAGGACATCCACACCAAAGCTCACCCACTTTCTCTCTATCCGGGTATTGCTTGGGTCCTCGTTAACTTTAATAGTAATAATAACAGTATTACCATTATTATTACTAATAATAGTAATATCAAACTTCTCCTTATTACTTCCATCACTTCTTACTAAACCTTGCTTGCCCCCCGTGTCGCCACTGTCACACGAAGACTCCCCCCTTTCCCCTCCCTCCTACTTTTTCCCGATCCTCTCCTGCACGGAGCCTGCTGCTTTCGTGTGAGCGATGGCTATAAGCCTCACATTGGTGACATTTTAATCAATGCTTCCTAGCCAGGCTGACATGAATTTTACACTTCAAAACTCTCCTCCGTCAGCTAATTGATTCAAATTGTTTTATTGGTTAAACCCGTGTCACACACTGTATGATCTATTACCACGCCACGGAGAAAATCTCCCTTCCTGTCTTCGCTCCCAGGTCGGCACCTGGAGGGACGGGGTTTTTTAAGGAGAAGGCGGCTGATCCTGCGGGATGCTCAGTGCCTGCATCCCCGCAGCCGCCGCTGGGCATACCGTTCCCCTCTCCCTCGGCCACCCGGTGGCTTTTCCCCGGCAGTTCCCGGGAGAACTGGGGATGGACAACCTGGCCCCAGGCTCTCAGCCCGGCGTTGGAAGAAGAGGAAAAGCGGCTGCAGAAGGCGAAGGGATTAAGAGGGTTTTGCAAAGCGCCTTCAACGAAGCAACCCACAGAACTCTGTCCTCGCAGCCTGAGAGAGGCGGAAAAGTCAGGCTCGGGACGGGGGCGTCACTAGCCGGCGTCTGCGTTTTATTTTGTTGTGACTAAACGAAAAGCAAAACTAAACTGTTTCTTTTTTCACCTGCTCGGTGCTGTGGACCCCCTTGAATTCCATTTTAAAAACTGAGTGGCTTCTTCAATTCCCTTTATAAGGAAAACTGAAACCCACGGGTCAGGAAGTCCCAGTCCCCACGGCGGCAGGAGAGGGTGAAAGACCCTGCGTGTCGCAGGGGCACTGCCCTGCAGCCGCATCAAGGGCCCTCGGCTCGGTGGAGCTCACCAAATATGGGGCAGACACTGACCCGCACCACCACCGTAGAGGAGCGGGACAGGAATACATCGTTCTCTCCTTTTCCCCGCTCAAGACTGTTGGGAAACCTCGTGGGGTAGCACGACCCCAGTACGGGCATGGAGGGGGGATGAGTTTGGTTTTAGGGAGAAAGGTCGGTCCACCCAGGGGTCGGGCGAATCCCGCAGGTGTTCCCCAGGCGGGGGAGGGCCGGCGGGGCTGCTCCGGCCGCCGCCGACCCCATCGGTGTCTCTGCGGGCCGGCTGGAGCCTATCCCAGACCACGGCGAGAGGGAGTCCCGACTTGAGGTGGGGTGTCTGCACTCCCTGCCACGGGTAGGTGCAGACCTGGGCTCCTCTCCTCTTGTCGACTCCAGTTTCTTCCGTTCGTTATTTGGCTTGGAGTCACCTCGTAATAGAGGAGCGGGGGAGGTGGATAAACTTCTCACAGAAGGCTGAAAGAACTAAATACGAGTCCTGGCTCCTTTTCCCTCTTATCTATCGTAATTCAGCCTTGGAGCGGCCGAGCGGGAGGCGACAGCAAGCTCATCGTCTCGCTGCGGGTCGCTCCGTGCAGAAACGAGCGCTGGGAAAAGCGGCCAAATTCAAACCACCCTAAACCACCCTCATGGCCTTTATTTACGTCCACAGCGCTTAAATATTGTAGCAGAGAGGCCACGGGGAGCAAGATAACCTTGGCGCGTTTAAAAAAACCACAAAACAAAAAACCAACGCCAAAGCGGTTCCATTCCCTCCTCCCACCTCTCCGCCTCTCATTGGAACTTGCAGCCGTGTAAGTAGCCGACACATAAGGTATCGTGGTAACATCTCCTAACAAAATTTAGGCAGCAAAAGCGTTTTCCTTTTTTTTTTTTTTTTTTTAATACTTTCGTGTATATTTCGCTTGCGCTGCTTGGTCTAGAGCGAAGCTCTTTTCTAAGTAGTATTTTTTTTAATCGTAGTTTATTATGTTAAGCAGAAAGGGCATTTGGAATAGAGGTGGTCCCATCTGGAAAACCCCGGAGCTCATTTAGATCACATCACTTCGGGCTTTTGTCTCTGCTCCTGAATAACCCAGCTAGACACAACAAAAGGGCAGAGATCTCTACGTGGAGTTTTTCAGTGGCAGGAGGACGCCTCAGAAAGATACTTCTATAATCGTAATAACGACCAAGGGAAACGACTCAACGCGATCTTCTCCTGGCTCTTTAAAGATACCGGAGAGAGTTCAGGGTTGGGGCATTTCTAGGTAGTTTGTTATCCCTCCGGTAGCTGAAAACCAGCACGGCGGCTGAAGGGAAGGAACCGGAACAGCATCTTTTGTCTGATGGAGCTCTCTTAAACTCTCAATTTATTATGTTCCGAGCGATCCAAACCCGAGGTGGTCCTCGCCGAAGGTACGTGCAGACCTTAGCCAGGAGATGCGGACACCCCCGCAGGGGGAAGGCTGCCCGCCAGCCCCCCCAGCGTCACCCACCCGAACGGAAACAGCACCCAAAAAGATGCGATTTGTCATTTTATTTCATCCTACGGGAAGCGACTGGCAACCCGGGAGGAGGCGGGTGCTCCATAATCCGCCCCTGAGCGCTTAAAAATGCCAGGGTGGTTATTTCTGTCCTGCCTGGGAATTGGGGTGGCAGGGAGAAAAAGAGATTCAAGTTTAGGTGTGTGTGAATTAACGCCCGGGGGGATGGGGTGGACTAGGAGGGGAAGAAAAATAACCCAAACGAAAAAAACATATCAGGTATTGATATTTTTTTAACGCATAAATTAAAGCGCCCTGAACATGAGAAACATGCCTGCTCCGAAGTATTTAAACGAGCAACAAGGAGAAGCGGAGCCCCAATTAGGCTGTGATGGGGAGCAGCTATCCCAAACTTCCGAGAGAAACGTGACGGAGAGTCATCACGTCAGAAAATAATTCAATTTGCCGTCTTTCAGAACCCAGTAACCTTGGGTGTCTTAGAAAGCAGATTGTACAAACAGGCAATTAAGATGAGCACAGAGACTTTCAGAGGAGATATAATGAACCAACTTTAATTACTATCTTGAAATTAAAAATGTAATATACAGATTTAAATTTATTTTCACCTAAATTGTGTATAAAATTATATGGCGCTTCCCAGCCCCCCCTTTCCCAGGCTAAGAAACGAATTGCCACCAAGCTTGCCACTAAAAAGTCTGAAGTACTTTCCAAACCCTGTTCCCCAACACGCAGTAATAATGGTACATTTATCATTACTGATGACCGCCCACTGGTTTATTATTGCTTTGTTGCAACTATTACAATCAAGAGATTTCTTTATTTACTGTTAACATTCACTTAAAGCTGAATGTTAATGACTCTTCTGAATTCACCAAAGACTTTTCCGTTATATTTCAGGAGTAGTTACGGTTTGGGTTTCAAAAACAGCAGAAAAGGAGGAGAGATGCTGGGTGGTGGTTTGCTACTGGTTTTTAATTTTTTTTTTATTCTTTTCTTCCCTTCCTAAAAGGCTGTTTAAGAGGATTTACTTAAGTCGGATTTTCAACAAAGAGTTGCAAAAGCCTTAGCATAATGTACGTTCTTGACTGTAGCTAATTATGAGTGTATTTTATTACAGGAGATTCATTCATTATTGATAAATGTTTGCAGTAACTTCCTGCTATGTGGAGTTGTATTTTATGACGAATAAACAACCTATGGGGATTGGGATTGTTTGGCTTTTACGCTTCTGCACTCTTTGACAGTTCCCATTACCCACTTCGGGGTCTGGCTTGTCACCTTCTCCCTCTGTACACCTAAAGGCAACTTTTTTTCTCTTCCCTCACCACCACATCCCCCTCGGTTCCCCTGTCCCTCGCCATGATTTCAGTATTATTATTAAAAAAGGAGTAATTTAAATAGTAGAGCATTCTACTATAAGCACGTTTCTCTAAAGCCAGGTCCATATAGGTGCCTTCCAAGGGTTGTATAGACCCTGATGAGCTCTCGCTCCGGGGTAGCCGATGGGCAGGAGCTGTGCAACAAGCAGGCAACACACCGAGGAAAGGCTTGGAGAGTGGGGATTAAGGGCTTTCCCAAGAGTTCCCCGCTCCTGCTCCCGGACCCCCAAATCCTCGGGAGTATAGCCAGTAAAAAAAAAAAAAAACCACACAAAACAAACAAACAAAAAACCAAACTAATAATTTTAAATACCTCTCGCATTCGTCCGGCTTTTAAACATCTGAACCACTAATTAAGCGGCGCAGACGCCTCTCACAGGCTGGTGGTCGCCTCTTATCCCACCTCTTTCCCAAAATTAGCCCCGTCCCGGGCAAGGACGGTCGTTCCAGGAGAGAGAAGCCGAGCTGTCCGGGGGAGAGGCGCAGCGCTGCACCCGCACACACACCCCCCATCCCATTGCCGGCAGGACTCGGGATACCGCGCGGGCGCGGAGAGCTCCGCGCATCCCTCTCCCCACGGGGCCGGGACGTCCCCGCTTTGCACTTGGGGACAAACCACCCCTGGTCGTCCCTTCCGATCCCTAAACCTGGCCTAAAGTTGACAATTTGGCAGGAAAATAAAACCCAACGTATATATATCCACGTACACGAGACACGAGAACAAGGACCCGCGCCGCTCCAAGCGCGGATTCAAAGCATCGCCCCTTTCTTCCGCCGCAACCCAAACTTGCGGACGGCTCTTCTCCCCCACCGGGGCTCGCCCAGCCAGACCCCACCAGGGACCCCTACAGCCGCGTTCCACTCGCTCCCCTCCCCGCGACGGGCGGCACGACCCCGCGACCTATCGCGACAGCGAAACCGACATCGCTGTTTATTCCGGGCGGGGATGAACACACCCAAATCGAGAGGTCCCCACGCACCCCATCCCGGCCCCAGCCCCACGCTCACCTGGACGCCCGGGCTCCATGGGCTCCCCGGGGCCGCGGCCGGCGCGGGGCCGCTCTCGCTCCGCGGCGCGCTAAGTTTGGCTCCCGCCTCTGCCGCGGCGGCTGTGCCGCGGGTGGGTCGCGTCTCGGACGCCTTCTAGCAGCCAGGCAGCGCCTTGCAAGCGGTGCGGGGAAGCCGCCCCCTTTCCCCGGCCCCCACCCCTCGCCGCGGGGGGAACGGGCGGCCGCCCCCGCCCCGCCGCTGCCCCGGGGCAGGTCCGCCCCGACGGCCGCGGAGGATGGGAGGAGGGTACCCCCCGCACCCTCCCCACCTAGAGGGGGGGCAAGAGGGACCCTGTTGCAGGGTAGGGCTCTGCTCCCCCAGACTCCCCACCCCGCCCCAAATTTCTCCTCCTCGCCCCCCAGTTTTTCTTTTGCTCCTTCCCCGCTTCCTTTAGGTTTCCCCGCTAAAAGGAACGCGAGCACCCACAAACCGTGAGCGCTTTGCGGGACGGCAGAAAGGGGGTGTCGCTCCCCCCCACCCCGCAGCACAAGCCCCTGAAGAGGATAAAGGGGATGGGGGGCACTGCCGCCTCCCGCAGCCCCCACACCCCTGCAGAGCCCCCGTCCCCAGCAAAAACCTCCCGCAGATCACTCGACGTGCGGAACAAGGCGGCTGCTTAAAAACACAAAGCCGACGCCCTAATGAGTTCAATTACAATGTGGTAAACACATTGCCTCTACGCTTTAATTAAGCCGGCTGTCCAATTTTAACTCATTAGTAATTCATTAAAAGAACAGCCTTTAGCTGGCTGCAAGGAGAGGAGTTCCGAAGCCTCTGCGGTTACGCGCCGCGCACATCCCAAGGTATTTGAGGATGGGAGAGCAATGTGTGTCCGTCCTCCCATGGCAAAAGGGGCTCCTGGACCCCAAACGGGGATCACCTGTTGTCCTGGCTACTATAGGAACCCTCTCGTAGGAGAAAAGAACCCGAGAATGTTGGATTGGGTAGGAGGAGTGGAGTACTGGGATTACCTGGGACTCCCCGACCCCCTTCCCTGGGAAGAAGCCGGACAAATTTACGGGTAGGGGGAGCGACCGCGGAGTCCTCGGGCCCCGTCTTCAAATAAGGAAAAAAAAAAAAAAAACAACCAAAAATCAACGGAGGAAGTGTTTGAAACGTATCTGGGCCAAGAAACAGGTCAGGTTTGCCCGAGAAGCAAATTTGGTTTGATGAGCGAACCCAGGGGTCGGCAGGGCCGGGTCCTGCCTCTGCGCCCCGCGGAGCTGGAGCCCGGGGGCCGGGGCGATGCGAGATGCCGGGTGTGGGGGTGGGGGGTGCCCCCCAAAACACCCTTGCGGGAGCTCCCCCTGCCTAGCTGGGCGCACCCCGGCACCCCGCGCATCTCCGCCGCGGTTTGGGGGCTGCTGCGGGGTCACCGCGACAAAACGGTTCGGAGGAGACCGCGTTTCCTGCCACTTTTCTCCCGAGGAGCGACGAGCCGCAGTGTCCCGCGTGTTCCCGCAGTGTCCCGGCTGTCCCCGCACCGTCCCCGAGCCCCGGGGTGACAGTGGCGGAGCAGGAATTTAGGGTTTCCCGCTGCAGCTGCTGCCCCATTAAGGATTAAGGTATTTTTCCTTCAAATGACTGTGGGACGCCTCTGAGGGCGTCCGGGCTGTACAGCCCCCAACCCTTCCCCAAATCCCATCCCGCTGGAATCGCTGCTGTTCGAGTGTTTACATTACGAGCGTAGTTACCGTTATAGCTCCAATAGGCAGGAGGTTGCACTTACTTTTCCAGACGGGTTGAAAGCTGGTATTCTTTCGTTCTTTATTTATAGCTATCTTTGAGATTTAAAATCTGAATGTGCAAAAGGGTTTAGCAGACAGGAGCCCGTTCAGTCTCATCCCCCTTTACTGGTGCTAGGTGCTTCAGAGAAAGCCGCTCAACATTACAAAAAACCTTTCAGAAATAAGTTTGGGTGAGTTTTTTATTGTTTGGAGTTTTTGCTTGTTTATTTGTCTGCTTGACCGCAGCCATTTGTCTGATCCCAGGCAAATTCGGAAGCCCTGAATTTTTTTTTTTTCCCCCTCCTCCTTCCCTGTTTGTTCGGGCTTCTTGCAGCGTCCCCAAGTGCTTGGGGGTGCTTGTCACCTCTGCTGTCCCCCCACCAGGCTTAGGTCCAGGTCAGTGGAAGGAGACAGGGGCAGGACCTCTGGGCTACCATGCAGTGAAAGGAGAGCTTCAAACTCCAGGTCTGAGTTGTAAACGACTAAATCCCTTCTGAAGAAGCCTTTAGGCAGACATCTCAAGAAGAAACTCTTAATAAGAGTCGTCTCCTTTGGGGAGGAGATTGGGAGCAGTTATCTCTTTAAAGCAGTTTTTCCTTTTTTCACATCGCAGGCCCTCTCTGCTGTAGTCTTGATTTTCATTTGGCTCCAGGCTTGCAAAATCGGATTGTCTGGAATTAGGAGATTTGGATATTGTTCCTCTTGATGTCAAAGAATTTCTCTTTTTCCCCCTAAGAAACGGTATCATAGATGCAGGATCAGGCCCCAGAGGAAGGCAAATCTGTGGGCACCTTACTCAGGGCTCAAAAGCAGTGATTTTTAACCTGTTGCTGTGTTGCCATTGCCACCTTCTTTTTATTACCAGATCTTTAAAAGAAATTGCTCCCAAAGTGAAAAGGAAATGGCTTATCTATGCCCAGAAACATTCTCCACTCCTTCATCTTGACTTGCAAAGCACTGGCTCCTGGACACACAGGGGACACTCTTTCTCCAGAGCTTCCTGGTATAAATCTAAAAATCATCTTGAAGCCAGTGGGCTACAATTCATTTTATTACCCCAGTGTTATCTAGAATAGGTACATAAAAACTGTTAGGACAATTAATCTGAATTAATTTCTGAAGTGAATTAAATTAAATTGAATGAAGACCACCTGAATTCTGAATAAGAACAACCTTCACAGGGGTTTCACGCAGTTTAATTAATCCCCTTTTAAATTCTCACCTTCAGCTAATTTGGGTTATTTTCCTGAGTGTCCCCACGTAGGCAAAAATCTTAGAGGTAGAAGTGGCTCAGGGGAATTCCTCTGGATTTACCCAGATGTAATTTAGAACAGAAATGTATCCTCTAATACTTTTTGACCACAGCACAGAAATCACGCAGAAATAAAGAATATATAAATTGTGCTGCTGCACGAAGCTTTTTGAAGGAAGCCATTCCCAAAAAATTTTTTTAACTGTTTTTCTGTTGTCCTTGTTCTTGTACCTCTGTGTATATGAATGCATGTACATGTGTATTTATGGGTGTATACTCTGTTTGACTTTGCTCTACCTGTTTAATCCAGTAAAGGTTGTCCTCTGTGCACCTGAGACTCCCATTGAAGTTAAACTGGGAGCTAAAGAAACAGCATGATCAGATGGCTGGGGGACAGCTAAGCACTGTACCTTCAAAGCTGAAATAGGACGACAAATCCAAAATCCACGGCCACTCAGGGCCCAGCAATCTAGGACAAATTTACAAAAGCAAGGCTGTCTTTCAAGGAGCAAAGCCCTTTCTACTGGCTGGGGAAGTGTCATCAGTTTTATAAAGCTTGTAGGTACGTTTTTCCAAGCGTTGTCGCAATATTCTCACGATATTGCAGTACTGTCAAGATAGTAGTCCTTTGTTTTTAAGGGTCCTTGGTGAATTAAGGAGAGCAACTGGAGCAGGCATGGGAAGGTTTCAGTTCTGCCCTCCCCAAAAGCCATTTCAAGCAGCTGAATTGCTATTTCAGCATATCAGGTGACTGTGCCAGGTACTTGCTCTTTTTAAAACAGTTATTTTAAATATAAAGGAAATTATTCTTCTTTCTGAAATCGGTGGTTGTAGGACTCGTGGGTTAAAGCTCCCTACCTCGCGTTTCATAACCAGTGGAACAGAATCATACAATGGTTTGGGTTGGAAAGGACCTGAAACATTGTCTGTTTCTAACCCATCTGACATAGGGTCATAATGAGTCACTTTTTGGTTCCTCTGAGATCAGATTCGCTAGGTTGGCACGGTCTGCTTCAAGCAGGTACTTGAGCTAAACATCCCAGATTGTCACAATAACAGCATCAATGAAGTAACTCTTCAAATAACCACATTAGTGGGGTAAAGGCATAGTGGTGTGATCATGCCAGAGCCCACGCAGAAACCTGGACTTTCACTCCTTTGTACAATGAATTACTGCATGACCTTGCAGAGAGCCATTTATAGACCAGCGTTTTAAAGATAAGCTCTCAAATAAGAGTGCCCTGTGAGTAATCTGGTGTGCTGCCCATCTGTCCAGACGGGGCATTTCTGAAAATCAATCTCCTTTGGATTGGGATTTCTCAGTTGACATGCCTAAGTTGGAAAAATATGACCTCTTCTTCAAGCCTCAATTTATGCACCTGGAAAGGATGTGCGTGTGTGTGTGAATGTATTTAGGGAGCATCATTCATTTACCAGCATCTCAGAGAGATTTTATGAAGGGTAGTTGAGTTAAAAACTCACTCAGAGCTCAGCTTTCACTCTCACTTCTTTATAGTGCAGTTGAAAATAAATAAATAAATACCATAGCTGAAAGCATAATTGAAAAGCTACGTGAAAATGAAAGATTCCCAAGAAAACAGAGACTACGTAGTAATTCCATTTGACTCAGGTATTTCCAGACTTATTAGGACAGTGGATTGCTGGTAGTCTTTTCTTCTCATCATCCAAATTTTAATTTCATTCACCATAAGGATGCTGTGAAAGAGGTGCTAGTTATTAGCCCATGGACAGCTCTGGACTGGCTCTCATGGTCCCGTTGGTCCCTGTGGTCTGTAGGAGCCAACTGGAAGCTACTGAGTCAGTACAGAACCTGGTTCCACAGTTATTGAAATGAATGGGACATTTTCATAACTTTGAAAGCATTTTGGGAAAAATTCAAGGCCAGGTTGGGTAAAACTTTGAGAAACCTGGTGTAGTGGAAGGTGTCCCTGCCCATGGCAGGGGGTTGGAACAAGATGTCCCGTCCAACTCAAACCATTTGATGATTCTACAATTTAAAGGAAAATGCTCCTACCAATTTGTTTGCCAAATTTAAACTCATAGCAACAACCCAATGGAGTCAGTCTTTACCATGGACACGGGATTTTCAAAATACGCAGTAGCAAATTTCATGGTACCCACATCTATTATAAAAGGTGAGGAAATGGCCTCAAGCTGTGCAAGGGGAGGTTTAGATTCTTTAGGGAACAGTTTCTTTATGGAAAGGGCTGTCCAGCCCTGGCACAGCTGTCCGGGGGAGGGATTTAAACACTGTGTGGATGTGCCATTTTTTGATATGGGTTAGTGGTGGCCCTGGCAGTGCTGGGGGAACACTTGGAGTTGGTGATCTTAGAGGGCTTTTCCAACCTAAATGATTCTGTGTTTCTGTGATCCTTCTGCCTGATCCTCCCACCACCTCCCATCTGGATTTAGGACCACTCACTTTGGCAAGCTGATGGCTTCTGCCTTGCCATCAGCTCACCTGATCACCCCTGCTTCTGCCTTGCCCATTCGTTTGTTGCTGCCATTCCAATAATTATAATTCAGGTATTTCCAGAGCCCAGGACTCGAGTCGTGTAATAACAGTTTCAATGGGTGGTGAGTTTTCACCAGTGGCAGAACCAGTTCAATTCCCATCTTCCCTTTCCTCATGCTCCGCCGACATTCCCAGTTTCTCCACTGTGGTTTAGCTTCCTTTATCTGTGATAACACATCTGTCTGCAGGGTCACCTTTCAGCCTCAAATAGCGAGATGCTCCAGGGCAAACAAAATTTCCTACCTCCACAAGAGGAGTGTTCCTCATCACAACAGAGAAATACAGAGAAGAGGCTTAAAAATACCTTCAGCCTATTTTGACATCAGGAAGAAATATGACAAGGATTTGTCCCTAACTTTCTTGTGAGTAAGTCCCTATATTAGGTACCCTAAATAAGGTCTTTTATTTCATAGCATTGCTAACATACTTTAGTGAAATGATGTTTAGAAATCAAGCAAGCATATAACTGATTTCAAAGAAGCACCATTACAGACTAGTTTGGCACAGAAATTAAAGTCTTTCTCCTCTGCTTTTGTTCATGATTGTTAATTAATTGGTAAGTAATATACATGGACACCAGTTCTGACAGCTCTGCAACAGTAGAAATGCAAGGATATTACAGACTGGCTCTTCTGTTGTTATGTTATTAAGCCACAGTCCAATTCCCAGGAAAAAGCCCCTGTAGAGAAGATGTGAGAGGTGTTTTTGAAGTGGTGCCTACAAGCCCTCTGCAGTCCAGCTGCTTTTTGTTCAGCAGTGTGCCCTCCTTTGAGCCTGACCTTGTTGGTTTGTCTCTTTCACAGTCACAGCCCCAAACTGAGGGGCATGGTTGAAGTCCTTGGCCAGGGTTGGAGTACAAACCACACCTGCAAGGCAGTCCCAGTCAGCTCCTTACTTTGCTACCAGCTGCTACTCATGGTCATGTGCAAGCCGTGCAAGTGGTTTTATCTCTCTTTGTATGAATTCACAGAATCCCAGGATGGTTTGGGTTGGAAGGGATCTTAAAGCTCGTCTCATTCCACCCCTTGCCATGGGCAGGGACACCTTTCACTATTCCAGGTTGCTTCAAGCCCTGTCTAATCTGGCCTTGAACATTCCAGGGATGGGGCAGCCACAGCTTCTCTGGGCAAGCTGTGCCAGGGCCTCACCACCCTCACAGGGAAGATTTCCTTCTCAATACGCCATCTAAACCTACTTCCTTTCAGTTTAAAGTGATTGTCCCTTGTCCTACCAAGTTCTTCCCAGAACAAACCTTAAGTGTCCCTCATTGTAGGGATTGAGGAGGGCTCTCTGGTGCCTGGTTCACTGCTGGATTATGCAACAAGACCTTTGCATGACTAAATTTGGGGGATATGGATTAATTCATAGGACAAATCCTCAGGAGAATCTTTAGAAATAGTGTAACAATTTTGGAGGGTCAGTGCCCTAGTTCCACTGCATTCCAGTCACACTAAGTGCACTAACAAGTGGGTAACTGATTAATAGTGATGATAAATAAGCAGAAAAGTGCAATAAAAGTTATTGGGGCACTGGGATGCAGTGGGGATACAGATGTCTGGACCATGCATTGTGCTTTTACCTCATGAATTCCTGTCCTAGGAAATAAACCCATAACACTACATGGTGAGACACTCCACAACCCACTCTCCCCCAAGCTCTCTGGTCCCTGCTCTACCAAGTGCCACTTCTCCTGCAGATAAGGCAGATACGTGTCCCCCTTGGGAAGCCAGGAAAGGCAATTTCCAGTCCCCCAGGAACAAATAAAGAGAAGACCTCCTGGACATTCAGTCAGCCACTTCTCGCTTGAAAGGGTGTCAGTTTCCCAAGCCTCAAGTAACAGAGGAAACATTATAAATGTGTTCCTTTGGCTGAGTTTGAGGAAGGGAGGAGTTAGAGCATCTACTTTGCCTATTTATATTTGCTGCTGCCAAAGGAACAGAAAGGCCATTAGCAGCTCAACTGGTCTTTTACCATTGGAGCTAAACACCTTTAACCCCAGAGGGCTTCACAGCAGTAGGAAAAAAACCCCATGCTTGCAAGGTCTCCAGGCCTTTATTACTTTTTTCCATCATGATTACCTTGGCTCCAGAAAGTTTTAATACCGTTCAAAATTCAATCCAGTTTTATTGACATCTCTAGTTTTGCCAAACAGTTAAACTGAAGCAGACAGCATGAATTTCAGTCAATCAATATTCATTTAAAACTGGACACCCATATGTAAGCATAGTCTCTCCTTGGCAATGAGTAAGGAGGCTGAACAATCAATCCACACTTGTATTTAAACTCGACGACTGTATTTTCAAAAACCCCCACATAAGGCAAAATTGAATGGTTGAATAAGGCAACATGTGATTTCTGTTATGTTATTATTAATAATTAATAATTCACTTAATAACACAGCAGGAGCCTAATCCAAAACCCACTGATGTCAATAGATTTCTTTACAGTGCTCTCAGTAGCACCGAAACAGACACAAAAGCTCAGTTATTTTGCAGTATTTAAGCACCCACATCCCGTGCTGAACACAGACACCTTCTGCCTCATGGCCCCTTGGCTCAGAACAAGGCGGTAAAGTGTTTGTGATACAGTATGGTGAATAATGGGGTATGGTGAATGTATGGTGAGTAATGGAGAGTGTATCAAGAGCAGTCTATCTGCATGTGAGAGGGCTAGATGTAAATTTTGGCCTTGCTGCACTGATTGAGTGTGTCCACCTCTTCTGTTATGAATATACACCCTTAATGTAGATGTGTGCACATGTATACATATATCTACACACAGAGACATACATATGTAAGACTTGTGTTTATTCTGTCATACTTCAGTATAACAACCAGAGTGCATGAATTATTGACAGGCTCAGCGTGTTCAGCCTGGAGAAGAAAAGGCTCCAGGGAGACCTTAGAGTCCCTTTCAGTGCCTAAAGGGGCTCCAGGAGAGCTGGAGAGGAACTTGGGACAAGGGCCTGGAGTGGCAGGACATGGGGAAATGGCTTCCCACTGCCAAAGGGCAGAGTTATGTGGGATATTGGGGAAAAGTCTTGTCTGTGAGGGTGGTGAGGCCCTGGCACAGGTTGCCCAGAGAAGCTGTCGCTGCCCCTGGATCCCTGTAAGTGTCCAGGTTGGACGGGGCTTGGAGCAAACTGGGATAGTAGAAGGTGTCCCTGCCCATGGCAGAGGGATGGAATGAGATGGTCTTAAAGGACCCTTACAACCCAAAGGATTCTGTGATTCTGTGATTAACAGCTATCATACCTTTTCTGCATCCCCATTTTAGGCTCTGGCTCTGTTCAGTCAGAGTCTGATGTGTAAACGATAAGAAGATCCAGGAAACAGCAAGCTGTTAAGTTTACTTAAAACTTTCCCTGGCCTTTTCCTGGCTGCCATCAACATCTTTAAGGGCAGCTTCTGAGAAGTCCTGTGGCAGCAGACACCCAGGCCCTGGACAGCTGGACCTTAAAGCAAATATTATGGTTGTTATTATTACTGCTTTGCCTCCCTAATTAACCAGTTGGGCACTTGCCAGTTCTTTCTATCTGTATTGCAAGGGTTGTTTCCATTGGGTTTAGGCAGACAGTCTTACTTTAAGATCCCTATTGATCAGCTGCCATTCTCCCATGGTTAAAGCACTCCTCTTGGGGAACTCTCTCGTGTTTTAAGTGCACGCAGTTACTCTCATGACTGGCTTGTAAACAGGTTTTAATGGGGCTATTAGTGTAAAAGGACAGGAAACTTTCAAAAACAGCCTTTTAAGTATTCATGAAGATGTTTAATCTGGTGCTTAATCACCATTGTTTGCATATCACAGAAGTGGGGGGCAGCAGTGCTTCGCTGTTGACTCCAACAGGACATTAATAAACGCTTTCAGACCCACAATTAAAGCCCAAATGGCAGACAAACCCTTAGCAAAGGAGGCTTCACCTTTTGCAGAAGAACTCTCCAAAACTGGTGTCCAAGGAGAGCATCAGCTTCCAAGAGAGGACGTTCAGGGCTGGACTCTGCTTTTGAGCATGGCATGATCTGCACCTTCTGCACTGGCTGCATCCCCCTGGGTCACAGGGGCATCAGAGTGGACTCTAATGTGTGTGAGGTCCACACTCTGCCTGTGTGTGGGGTCCAGAGCCCCAGGGGACCTCCCAAAAGCAGCCATGCCCAAGGGGGATGCGTCGTGTCCTGTGGCTGTCCCTCCCTGGGGCCAGAGGGACCCTCCAGGAGATGCCAGTGTCTCCCCATTCATAATACTGGGTTCCTTCACCCGTGTTTTCTTTCCAGGAAAGCATCTGGCTCAGACTTCCAGCTGGTGTACACTGGCTGAATTGGTGCAGGGGGGTGAAAGACCCCACATTTAACTGCTGTAACCAGTGATTTCATCCCAGTGTCCCATTCTCTCTAACCCCTCCTGACCTTTCCTGGTCGTGCTTGTGGTCATACCCATTCACTCTCCACTCTGATCCGCTCCAGCGGCCTCAGGACTTGGGAAGAGTGAGCCAAACACAGAATTTCAGCCTACCTCCTGTGTCGCTTTGGGGGTGGGTTTTAGCCATTTCTTCGGTAATTTTTGTAATACATGTTTTATTTTCGTTTAAAAAAGTAAAGGCGGAAAGGATAGCATTTCCCCAGTGGGAGAGACTTCATGCAATTTTAAAAACGTGCATTATTTAATCCAGTAGGCATTAAGATGCCTTGAGCTGTTAACACCTGTTGTGGAAATCCATAACACACAGGCTTAAAAAACCAACAACCCTGAGAGACCCATAAAGGTTCCTGCAGAGCTGTCATCGCCTCTTGTGTCAATGAGTACTTAAGGACCCTGAAATCTGAGGCTGAGCTCACTTACTGAGCACGTGTTTTCTCTTCAGTTCCAAAAAAAAAAAAAAAAATTCCTTAGGATAATTTCATTGAAAAAAATAATGAATATGAAACACCAGTGAACTGCATTTCTTACACAAACCTCTCATGAATTTTTCATACGTTTCCCCACCCAGGCGCCTAAATGCACCAGCTTATAGTCTATGTTACTACCTTGTAAAACTCCACGTAAAACTCCAGCCAACATATTTTTTTTTAATGCTTTGACATGCTGTCATTTTAACATATATCAAACCCAGGCAGCCTGCCCTCAGCTGGTGAGGTCAACTTTGTGTTCCACAAAAGTAGATAAAAGAAAAAAAATATATTTACCAATAGAAAATGCAAGGGGAAAGCAAAATTCCCTGTGGAAAGTGTGGAAGAAACTCTTAATGTGATTTTGCATTAGACAGACCTGTGCTCACTTTGTCTTCATAAGAAATAGAAACTAGTTATGCTGTGAAGTCCTGGCTAGGCTGAAGCCAGTGGAAGTTTTATCAGCAATTTAATTATGGGACCACCTAAAATTTAGATGTTTGCCTTGAACAAGGAGCTAAGAGTCTGGTGCCATTTGAACCCCTCCAGGGTGTGCTTCTTGGCCTGTCAGCTGCCTTGTTGGCCCATGTCAGATTCTTGACCCCACTTGGGTGCTTCTCCCATCCTGGGGTGTCTGGGAAGTCCCAGGTGGGTGGAAAAAGGAAAACACAGTGCCCATCTTTAAAAAGGGAAGAAAGAATGACCCTGGGAACCACTGACTTGTCAGCCAGCCTCAGCTCTGTGTCTGGGAAGATCTTGGAACACAAGCTGTGATAAGGCGCGTGGAGGACACAGGGACGATGTGAGACAGCCAGCGTGGCTTCACCAAGGGAAAATCCTGTCTGACCAACCTGGTGGCTTTCTATGACAGAGTAATTACATCAGTGGATCAGGGAAGAGCTACAGGTGCCATTTATCTGGACTCCTGTAAAGCCTTTGACATGGTCTCCTACAACATTCCTCTTTCTAAACTGGAGAGTGATGGATTCGATGGGTGGACTGTTGGGTGGATTAGGAATGGGTTGGACAGTCACAATCAGAGGGTTGTGGTCAGTGGCTCAGAGTCCTGATGGACACCAGTGACCAGTGGTGTCCCTCAGGGGTCCATACTGGGACCAGAGTGATTTAATACCTTCATTAATGACATGGAGGAATCAAGTGCACCCTCAGCAGATTTGCAGGTGACACCAAGCTGAGGGTGCAGGTGACACACCTGAAGGACGGGGCCATCCAGAGGGGGCTTGAAAAGCTCGAGAAGTGGCCCTTGGGAATCTCACACAGTTTAACAAGAGCAAGCCCTGGTGCTGCACTCCAGCTCTGGGGCCCCCAACACAGGTACCTGTTGGAGTGAGTCCAGAGAAGGCACCAAGTTCATCAGGGATGGAGCAGCTCTGCTGTGAGGAAAGGCTGAGGGAACGGGGACTGTTTGGCCTGGAAAAGAGAAATCTTCGTGGTCATCTAATTGTGGCCTTCCAGTACCCGAAGGGAACCTACAGAAAAGACGGAGAGAGACTATTTACAAGAGCCTGGGGTGACAGGACAAGGGGGAATGGGTTCAAATTGAAAGAGAATAGGTTCAGATTAGATATTAAAAAGAAATTCTTTACTCTGAGGGTGGTGAGGCCCAGCCCCAGAGAAACTGTGACTGCCCCATCCATGGAAGTGTCCAAGGTCGGGTTGGACAGGGCTTGGAGCAATCTGGGATAGTGGAAGGTGTCCCTGCCCATAGAAGGGGGATTGGACCTGATGGTCCCCTTCCAACCCAACTCATTCTATGATTCCATCTAGCACCACTCCTGCCTTTTAGACAGCTGAAGTAAGCCTGAGGAATCCGGGCTACGTCTGTACTGAGGAACATTTTTGAAGTGATGCATCTAAGGCAGGAAGTGCGATCTGTGGTTGAGGGATATGTCATCCTTGCCTGTACTCGGTGTTTGGATGAGGCAGAGGGGTGTCCTGGTGGCTGGGGGGCACACAGGTGTTTGCATGTGCACTGGTGTCCCAGCTCCCAGCAGAGCCTGGAGGTTGGGGTGGATCAGGCAGTCGATCTGGATGATAAAACATATATGTCTATTGCCATGTGAGATGTCCAGGGCTATCTGGGGTGTCCTGTGCAGGACCAAGAGCTGGACTTCGATGATCCTCATGGGTCGCTTCCAACTCAGGACGTTCTGTGATTCCATGATTCTGGGACTTAGTGTTAAGGCAGCTGGACTGAGTCCCGTGTGTTTGCAGCCAAAATCCCACCCGCCAGGCTGATCCTGCACAGCCTCAGCTACAGGGGACGGGTCCCACCTTGCTGCAGGGTAAGACAAATCCTACAGCTGCAGGAGAGTTTCATGGCAGGGATAATTAGAAACTTTCCTACCTGCCTTTATTAACTAAATAATTTTATAATTAGTTTGCAGCACTCGAGCTGTTTCAGCAGCAGCCGTAGAAATCCATGGGGAAGGCAGGGAATACCAAGATTGTTTGTTCATGGATCCTAGGAAATTTTTTGCCGTGACTGTCTCCTGTGGTGAACTCCCTGGGGAGAAGAGAGAATTTCAGCAATTTTATGAAACTTAGTTAACAGTCTGCTGATGTTCAGATGAGGAGCACAGTAGGCAGGAGGGCAGGTGACACCGTCTGAAGGAAGGCAAAGGGCAAAGATGTCAGGGATATGAGGAAAGCCATGGTCAGGCTCAGACTGGGGACTTGTGTTGGTTGTGGTTATATGCCTAGCACATCATCACACAAATTAGATTTTTTTTGACCTTATTCTTGATTTCTAAACATCTCTGTCTCAGCAGTGCACAGATTAAGTCCCACTTTTTTTGTTTGATTTTTACTCTTGGCACTTGGGTGATTCCTAACTTGAAAAGATCTCATAGTATTTGCAGAATAAGGCTTTTGGATTGACAACACAATTAGAAAGGACATTGTCTTCAAGTAAAGCTGCTCAAAATTATTATTCAGGCAGAATATCTGAGGCTGAAAACATAGCTGTTAATTCTGTTTTGTAAACCATACATAGCATGTTTTTTAATCAACATTAATTGAAAAAAATTTTTTTTTCTTAAAATACATCTCTCTCCCTCATTTTGATAAATTTCAATTAATTGCTTTGGGAAATATTTCAATAACAAATGTAGGAATGCCTTGAACTAGAAGGGTCCTTAGAGATCATCTCGTTCGAATGCCCCTGCCCTTTCCACTAGACCAAGTTGCTCCAAGCCTCTTCCAGCCTGGCCTTGGCTATCACTTCTCAGAGATTTTCTTTCCAGCATAATTTCTTTGGCCTCTCTGGTCATTTCTGACTGATAATGATGGGGTTGAGATTAAATCTTTGTTGACCAATCTTGTTTTCTCCATCCCACATTCTTTGGGGTAAATCCATGACGCACTGTCCTAACTCTTCGTCTTTAAATGAGACCAGCAGTTCATCAAAAAGTCTGCACAAGAAGTGACAACCCTTGGTATTTTTTGGTAGGAAACAAAATAACTCAAATGACAGGACAACCTCATGGTAATCCTTGCACCCACAGTGGCACAGGGCACTACTGGATGAAATGAATCCTTAAAGAATAGACCACTTCTGGGGACATCCCTAAATAGATGTTTATTTTTAACTCTCACACCCAAGCCTGGAAGATCCTGATCTTTCTGCAGGAGTCCTGTATTAGTGCTCCAGCTGAGGAACATGCATTAACAACTCTTAGTCTCTTGTACTGAGCATTATCTCTCATCTTTGAAGTCAGATTAATGGAGATTAGTGGTACCACTTAAGAGTTTAAACATCATTCTGACCCAAATTGGTTGTGCAGGCCCAGTGTATAACGCTGCACATGCAAGGCTCTTAATGTCCAGAAAGTGATTTCACTAATTGTTTCAGAGAAGAAAGCTTGTGTTACTTTCTGCCCTAATCCTGAGGTACTGCCCCCCATGCTTTTCACATCCACTGTCAAACACATCTGGTTATCCATCTATGTAAGTATCCATTTAATAATCAAAGACCATTTTGTTATAGCTCCAGTTGGCCTGTCTGCTTGCCTTCTGTGAGTGATTTCATTCATGCCTCTGATCTGTGGGACGTCTGCTCCAGTTCCCACTAGGAGTGACACTGGACTTGAGGAAAACAGACAAAAAATAAACAGGCAGAGCACTGCAGAAACTGTTGCTTTGTATTAAAACAAATGGTTTTAATTATTTAAAATTAGATGCCTTGGCATAAGCCATGCAGAAACTAAAAACAGAGGAAGCAAAAATAATGTTGTTTAACACTACAGAAATGGAATTGATCCTAATAAGTTTATTTTTGTGAAATAATTAAAGAAAACCTCTTGCATTTCTCTGGCTGTGTGACCAAAACCAAATTGGGAACATGCTGAACTTTTCAAGAAATCATTCACTTAGTTGGATTTGGTCCTGGTGCTATAAAAAATACAAAAGAAAAAGAGAAAAACACTTTCCCAGTGTTGCTTTTAGCATTTCCCATGGGACTGTCAACTGATGTCAGCTGTTTTTTGGATGGAGCACTAAGAACTCTCATTTCCCTGTTCATGGGCCTGGCAGCCCTTGGCTGGCTCACAGTCTTTGTTCTACCTCGAGGGCCTGCAGAAACGCGTGGGACCAAGACCCAATTTATGCCTGTGTTTCAGTGCAGTGGTTGTCCTGATGTATGGGACCAGATTCTCCACCCAGTCAGTGGAAGGACATAGATGTCTTTGCATGAGATTGAGCACCCAGGTTAGGCCAATGTTTTCTGCCTTGGTTGGCTTTCAAGAGCACCTCCACGTGGCAGAAGAGGAATTTATGTGCCTATTTTAAGAAGACTCCCCCTTCCCTAAATAATGAAGATGGAGGTATCTGAGTTAGGCAGGCTAAATCACCGGAGTGACATGTCTCCTGGCTCTGCTGAAGAGCATCGAGTGTCAGCGTGCCATGGTTTACTGTCTCCTCCTGGTGACTGGCCAGGTGTGTGCTCTACTCGAAATTAAATTAACCCAAGTCCAGGAGACAAATTCCCACCTCTCTCAAGAACTGCTCAGGCAGCACTTTCAATAACTTAACGTCCATCTCTCCCATAACATGCTAAACACACTGCACTCCAACACAAGGAGCAAGGAAAGCGCTACCCATTAACCACCACCCCTTCCTTCAGCACCCAGCTTTCTCCCTAGGGGTTTCTCATCGAAACACTGACCCACCCTGACCCCTGTTTAGCTGCTGAGATCTGACAAGATCACAGCCTGAGGTTGTATGGCTGAATTTACATGTGCTTAACAAATTGCCTGTTCACTCAATTACATTTTATTTAATCATCTGTAATCATATAAATTATGCCTGATGGTAGTAAATGTTCATGTCAGTTCCTAATTACAGATTGATTAATTGACTGTGGTGATTTGTATTACTTATATAAGAATATATGAAGATGATGATAAATTATGATTAGTATGCAACATTTCATATGAAACATAGCCAGAACTGGGGGAAACTTTCCTGTCTTTGACACTTACATTCGGTGTATCAAAGATGTTTTGCATTATCCCATGCCCCAAAAAGGGATGCTTTCACTACATAAAAAAAAAGAACAAAGGAAGGAGAAATATGGTATGTGTTGCTTGGGGCCTCAGATGAGGCTTCAAGCAAGAAAAAGCTCTTGAAGATTCCACCCACCAAGAATTTGCCTGTTGCTTTCCTCTCACTTCAGTATTGATGAATAGACTCACGGATGCGCTCAGGTTTTACCTCTCAGTCACTCCCAGAAGGTACCTGGAATTTTTAACTTGTCTGCCAGCTCTGCCACTCCATGTTTGTTAATCCCGTTCTCAAGGTCACCTGGCTCCTCCTGCACAGCGTGTCAGTCCTTGTCGGGGTTTGACTCAGCCACTGCTTCTCTGGGCAGTCTCTGCCCGCATTCTCCACCAAAAAATGTCGTGGTTTTGCCCTGGGTCAATTTGCTTTCACACCC
>JAYRBT010000093.1:69215010-69225990 GCA_036023395.1 Myiotriccus ornatus
ATTTTTTCCCTCTTTTAATTTATCAGAAAAGGAAGAACACCCAAATAAAACAGTCCTTTAAACTGTGTAGCTCTTCCTAGAAATATTCTGTATGTATGGTACCTTCCCTAAATCCTTAACACTTTGATTGTCTTTGGGTTATCAATCACACCAGTTATTTTCTTTTCTGACTTAAGAGGATTATTGGGACTGGATTTTGTACTTTGTCAGTATTACAGAGTGACACCTCCACACTTGGGGCTGGGCTGTATCTTGGCAGTAAGCCTGCCTGTCTTCCCTGATGGAATCATCTGCAGATGCCACCCACCTTGCCGGTGACAGTGTCTAAGAAACCTGCCCAGCCCGAGCAGAAAATTCAAATTAAAGCCCCTGGAAGGCAGGGAGAGGGTGAAAGGGACAGATTTCAACCTAAGGAGCAAGTGATAAAGCGTGATTTTTCTTTCTGGGATCCTGGCAGAAATCAGATGCCTACAGCACAGCAGCTTTGATACCACCTTAACTCAGGCGAGCAGGTTGAAACAAAAAGGTATTTCATTGTGTGTCGAACCGAGGAATGAATTTGACCCCATTACTCCTCTACAGAGGAGCTGGTGGGCTGTTTTTCAAAGAAACATATTATTTCAAAGATTTCTCTGCTCCATAGGTAAGGCCACATTTCCCTCCTAGTTGTCTCTCGTCTTGTTTACCTGTAGGAACTCATGATGGATTTCAGCAGCCCTCTGGACCAAGCCTTGCCTGAGGGAGGTGCCTGAGGCATCAAGGGCTCTTTGGCTGCTGCGTTTGGCCCCAGGTTGTTTCCCTCTTAAGCCAACAGGAGCAGAAAGAGGCATGGATGAGGTTGTCTGGGGCTGTGGGAACACCGCCACTGGGCATCCTGCAGCCCTCTATGTGCACCCTGTCCAAGTGGAGAGGAACTGAGAGGCTGCTGAGGCCCCTTAAAGCTCCCTCAGTGAGGATCACAGTGAGCATCACCCTGTTGTCCAGCGTGTGATCTCACCAAGGGCTGATGTTGCCATCCATGTCTGCAGGTCTCGTCCATCGGCCCAGGAGCTCCAGTTACCTAGAAAAAATGTTGCAGCTTGTTTCGTTTAAAACCATCCTGCCATGCCTGGGCCGGCCGCGCTAATTGAGCTGCAATTGCCGGGCCCTGAAAGGCAGTAGGATATGGATACATCTTGCTTAGGGTTGCTATTAGTTTTCCTGGGTTGCAGAGAAGCCTTTCATGGAAATTGAGCCCATTATGTATTTGGGTCTTGCTTAACGAGATGCAGTGCAAAAGGCAGTCCATTACTTTGGAACTAGAGGCTTTGCCTCCTTCCCAAGATTGATTTTTATTTCACAAATTATTACTGCATGGATTAATGATCTCTCTGCATGCAAACGCTCTCGGCTGCTACCCAGGTGCATTAACCTTTCATAGAACAAAGAATTCCTCCTCCTCAATGTTGCTTTGACCAAAGCATTTCTCTTATAGAGGCTGAATATTAAATACACAGGCATCACATCCCTGCTGTTACCAACCGCACAGGATCGGGACTCAGGAATCACAGGCCTATGTGTGGGGAACCTGTGACCTCCTCCAAGCGTTTTCTTCTTCACTGGACCTCTGCAGGCTGCTAATGCTCAAGGGCAAAGATGTAGCCTCTAATTAATAAGATAAAACTTCACACTGACAAACTGTTTTCGGAGCACAGATGCAGCAATCAGGCATTCCAAAACAGGCAAAGGCAAACTGTTTCACTGAACCCCGATGTCCTCTGGCTTGCACAAGGATGTGCCTCAACACGTAAACTCACGACAAAGGGCTCAATTCTGCAAGAGTTTCTGCAGTGAGGATGATCCTATGTACCAGGAATATATGATAGGACAAAGGGGAGAATGGCCTTAAACTGGAAGAGGGCAGGGTGAGATGGGATGTTGGGAAGAAATTTTTGGCTGTGAGGGTGGGCAGGCCCTGGCACAGGTTGCCCAGAGAAGCTGTGGCTGCTCCTGGATCCCTGGAAGTGTCCAAGGCCAGGTTGGACGGGGCTTGGAGCAACCTGGGATAGTGGGAGGTGTCCCTGCTCTAGCAGGGGATGGGACTGGATGACCTTTAAAGTCTCTTCCAGCCCAAACCATTCTGGGATTCAATAATTCTATTTAAGCTGTTGTAGGACTGGGGATTCTTTTACAGTTTAGGTTGGCCAGCATCCTTAATCCAGTTCCCTCCTGGTCATTCTGTCCTGGCAGCATGCTCATTTCGATGTGAGAAGTCTGCTCTGCTGGCAGATTGCTGCCTACTCTCAGTAAATAGCATGAAATGTAGCCAGCTTTGCTGTATTTGCTAAACTTTCCCCACAGCTCTAATTATGCCTGGGTAGTACTAACATTTAGTCAGCTTAAATTATTAAACTCTTGCAACACCCGCAGGTAAAAACCTGTTTAATTAATGACTGATTAGTTAAATCATTATGTGTCCTGATATGAATCGCAATAATTTTTATAGTCCATATTATCATTTTAAAGGCATGCTAATTTATTGAAGGATTCTTTTTCCTAAAAGGAACAGAAATAGGCGTACCTTGGAGTTTAGGAGAAACCACCTTCTGTGTAAGGACAAAAGATATCAGCAGAAATCTAGTGTAGAAGGATGCTCCCTAGATGATCTCAAATCCTCTTTAATCCATCTGGAATGTGAACATGCTCAGACTCTTGAGTAAGAGTCCTTCAAACCTGGACATTTATGTATTTAAACCTGCATTTCTAGTAATTTCACGTCTGGTGGCAAATCCTGGCACAACTGCACAATCTTCTGTAGCTGCTTCCAGCAGGTGCAGAGACCACGTCCCCTTTTCACCACTGTCCTTCTGCCCTGTTGGTATCTGCTGCTCACCAGAACCACCCCTCTCAGGTAACAAAGTCCCATGTACAGCAGCAGTGGATTTTAGTGTTAGTTTGGACTAAAGTGAGGCATCACTGTTTGAATGGATTCAGCCAGGTAGCTTTTAGCTCTTGCCAAAACAGCATTTCAGAGCATTGCTGTTGTTTTGAGGCTGGCAGCACTCTGTTGATCTGTACCACCACAATATCTTACAGGAGGAGGACTGACATGACCAGAAATACATAAATAAACCCCAAACCTCTTTTTCTCAAGGATGTCTCAAGGAAAGCCTGATAGTTCCAGCATGCCATTGCCACCAGATCATATTCAGGCACAAAGACACCTGAAGTCTCTGACTTGCTGCTGAAGGTATTATCAGATACCAGAAATTTCTACATGTTGTCTGTGGCAACAATAATTTCTGTAAGAACCACACATTTGTTCAGAAGACTTCATTTGACTCAGCTTTGACAATCTCACAGCAAAACGGTAGTGGCAGCATCTGTGAAACTTTGTACCTGAGCTAAACTTGCTGTGATAAACTCCTTTTACAGGAGGCAAATAAACATATTTTACTGTTGGGAAGCAGAGATATACAAGAAATTGTGCATCAAATTTGGATGTTGCTATCCAAACAAGAAAGACTGTGGCCACACTCTTTCAGGAGCTGACAGAAACGTTCATTTTCTTTTTGAGTGGGAACAGTGGGCACAAACAGCAAACTTCCTGTCTCCAAAACCCCATGACCCCTACCAGGAAATAGAAACCACCCACTGACACTCCTATTTTCCAAGGTGCAGCTATGTTTGGGCTCTCATGGACTGTAACAGCCAGATTTGCAAGCTCAGGTGAAATTATGTTGTTTCCTGATCATGTATAGGTTGGATTCAGGCTCTCATTTGAACCTTGGTTGTCTTCAGCACAGCAAAGTGACGACCCTCCAGTGTGATGGCCTTGGAAGGACTCTGGGAGGGGGCCTGCAAGCAGAGTTCACACAAGTTTGGCTGCAAATGCAAATTCAGAGGAGTTTTAGCTCTTTGCCCAGCTGAAGTCATCCGTGATCTCCCAGCAGGAGCATGAAACTCCCCTGGGATCCAGCAGGAGGAGTCAGCTCTTGCTGCTGTCCAGGCTGACCGGCTGGGTGGACATATTTCACAACGTATATATGTGTAATTTAGTGTTGCCTCACTGCAGGAATCTAGGACAACACTTGCAAAAAGGAAAAAAAAAGAAGGAAAAAAAATGTTATTTTGAGCTAAATTCTCACACAGGAGCATAATGCACTTCAAACCATTGCTCAATCTCCTTTGGTTTACCTAAGCACTGCAGCCAAGCAGTGCAACGAATACACTCCAAAGAGGAGAGATGGCTTTTTTTTTTTCTTTTTTTTTTTTTCTGTAGCTCTCCCCTTTTCTCTCCCTCTTTCCTATCATATTGAATCATCAGGGTGTGAAATATAATAAAGCACTGTACCATTCAATCTGTCGGCTGTACCTTACAGGTGTACTCCAGGTAAATATCCCCTTGGCTGGTGAAAAATGAGCTTACCTGAAACAGATGACTTTGATGAACTTCGGTAGCTGGGCCTCTATCACTCTTTTCCAATTGGCTTCCCCAGCAAAGCATGGTTACCCAACACAAATTTGTCTTACTGAAGGAAAGATATTCTCTAATTCACTTTGTTCCCAGCGACTTGCCCCCCTCGCTGACGTCTTCACTCCATCTGGCGTTTCATAAAAGTACAAATGGCAGGGCCTGTCATCTCTTCCACCGGGCGACTTTGGGAAATAAATTAATTATTTACCAGCCTATCGCACGCCCCATTGCTTTGATAAAACTGGAATATAAGTAAAAATGACCACGTATTAAAAGGTGCCATTTGCTGGATGCGGCAGTGGCAGGTACGGCATCACAGCAGAAGATCCTGCTTCCCCCCCACTGCCCTCCCCAAGCGGTCCCTTGGTCATCACCAAGCAGGGGCTAATAGCAGCAGGAGAGCAGACATGTATGCAGATGAGTTCCCTGCACCTGCAAGGGCTTTCAGCGCTGACCATTTTAATTTTAGATTAGTGCCGAATGCCTCTTTACTCTCAAAAACGGGAACATCTAGAAGGTTAAGTCCTGCCTGACTAGTAATAACCCTGGGAAGCCATTCCAGAGGGTTTGGAGGTCTGTTTTCTTCCATGGTGCTATGCTTGTTTCTAATTTTGTTATTTTTTTGATTCTTTTCTCAGACAGACCTCTCAAGAAGCAGGGAGAGGCCAGGAGATGCCTTGAGAGTCACTTTGTTAACAGAGAGATGCTGCTGCAGGCAGTGTTGTTGGCTGGATCCTCAGTGGAAAGGTCACAATCCTGCTCCTTCTGCAAGCCCAGCAGGTGCAGTCCAGGGAGCAGAGTAAGGCATTTCTCTCACTCTTTCCTTCAACTCATTTGGGTGAAAGAACACTGTAATTACCTGAGTAAGGCTGTGATTTGTGTAACACAGGAGAAATTTTCCCTTTTTGTCTGAGTATCTGTTTGATCAGTACAGAAAACCCCACAGATGACAAGAGGGACTTGCTGATTGGGTGGCAGGGAATGACCTTTCCACTGAAGAACTGTTTTTGTGCATCATTAATTGTCATTTTGCAGTAGCATGTACTGTTTTACCTCTTTAAACAAGTTAGAAAAGTTAAGTACTCCATCCTTAGAGGCCTTTAACAGGGATGTATATAATATTTCCTGATGCTGACTGGAGAAAGTGAAGGTGATGCGAGACTTGTCTGCAGTCATGAAACCAAGAGTTTTAAACCCTTGAGTAATTGCATTGATCACATCACCCATCCCAACTCTGTGCCTGTATTTCCTCTTAATTCTGTGTTGCTGTTGTTGGGTCTCATCTCCCACAGAATAAATAGCCTTTATGGATTTTACTCACTTGTTTCTCTCTCCCACGTGGACAAGAGAAGAAACTTGAACCTGTGAGTGCCTGAGTTTCCTTCTTTCCCAAAATGGAGTAGTTTTGGAATAGCACAGTGGATTTTCTGGTGATGTGGAGATGCTGAGAGAACCAGACAGGCTGGGTCAAAAGATGAGGCAGATTGGGGTGGGAGACCCCTTTTCCCCCCTCTTTTCTGAATTTTGCAAACAACCAAAGAGTGTTTCACAAAGTGGTTGAAAAGGCGGAGCAACAAGGCTGTTAATGGGACTCCACAGGAATTCTTGCATGAGGATAGCAATTTACTTTGGAAGATACAACAAAGGCAGGATGCAGAAGGATGCCCAGAGGAGAACTTCCTAAAATCATCAGAGCATAAGCAAGGTTATTATATCTACTTAAAAGTTAAGTGATCTGTAAGGTGGCCAGAGATGATATTTCCCGTCCCTTTATATGCTTGTCAAAGCCCCAGTAGACTCAAACCATTAAACAGAGCTTCCCCAGGACCAGAAATAACCTCACTGATCTCAGAAACCTTCCTTCTCACTGAATCCAGTTCTGTCATGAGCGTACCTCAACATCTTACTTCATGTCTTACTGTTTTTCATTCTGCAAAGCAACAGGCAAGGAGCAAAAGCCACAAACTCTATTCAAACTTGAATGATTACAGCAAAACTCTCTTCTGGTTTGGGTTCTTTTTTTTTTTTTTTTCTTTAGCTATCATGGAATGGATTAATCTCAAACCACAGTCCAAACTAGGATATGTTTTAAAAGCCTTCAGAGCAGAATTGCACTCATGTTCAGCAGCTCAGCTTTCTGTTTCAGGCCAGGGTTTATTTGTGTCTTCCTCGTTCTTCCTCCTTTTTTTTTTTCCTAAATGGTACCACCAAGTAGTAAAAGCACCATCCATGTTTCAGATGCATGCAAAATAAACTGTGGAGGGAAAGTGGCAGATAAATTTAACGAGCATTAAAGTTATATATAATTTAAATATGTATAAAATTATTTGGTGTATCGATTAGAAAATGGGCTGTTGACCATTTAAAGGCAACAATCAATTTCATAGTTCACAGGTCAGGTCAAGTTTCGTTCTAATGATCTAAAAAAGCAAATAGCATTAGGAGATAATGAACTCCACAGGATTACAGATGTGATCTATAGCTCTGCTGTGGCATAAGACCCAGCAAATGAGAGAGGGCATCATCTGAAGTGCCCTGGCCTCCACAGACTAAAACCATGTTTTTATATCTTGGCAAGGTGTCAATTTATGATGTAATCAAAGGCAGACAATGGAATTACTTTGCTCCTAAAGCACCACATGGTTAGGGCTCAATGTCATCAATGAGCAAGGGAGGTAGATCCCCATTAATGTGGTCTACAAAGTTATCTTCCCTGTTCTGGTGAGTGAATAGCTGAGCATACCCACCCTGTTAATCAAGGGGAGTTGATAGCTCTCTCTGCTCCCACCGAGGGCTTGGGTTACACCAGGGTAATACTGCAGGGCTACCATAGGGTTGTTCCTGGTGCACTGCTGTACAGCAGAGAGGCAGCTTCCCTAAATCTCAGGGAGGAAAGCAAGAAAAAGAAATCTGTTTCTACAGAGGGAGGATGAATTTGTATCCACATCCATATAAATATACTCTTTTTTTTTTTCTGTGTGTATGTGTAAAATATGAAAAAGCATACTTTCATTGTGACGTGGATGAGAGAGTTAGGCCACTTGGACTTTTAATAAGAGAAAAGGAAAGGGCAGTGACTTTTGAAGAGCCTGGTATATATTTTCACAGAATCACAGAATTGTTGAGGTTGGAAGGGACCTCTGGAGATCATCCAGTTCCGCCCCTCTGCCGAGGCAGGGTCACACGGAGCAGGTCACACAGGAACACATCCATGTGGGTTTGGAATGTCTCAAGAGAGGGAGTCTCCACCTCCTCCCTGGGCATCCCGTTCCTGTGCTCTGCCACCTTCAGTGTAAAGAAGTTCATCCTCGTGTTTTAGTTTATGGCCGTTTCGAGCATATTTAGCTGTTATTTTGTGAAAATTGATGCAACCAGTTTTCCGAAGAAGCATCAACTTTTGGCCTGGGTCTTAAACATTCAGATTCATTTAGCCTGGAGAAAAGGAGACTCAGGGAAGACTTTATCACTCTCTACAGCTACCTGAAAGGAGGTTGTAGCCAGGTGAGGGTCACCCTCTTCTTCCAGGCATCCGATGGTAAGACAAGAGGAAACGACCTCAAGCTGCACGAGGGGAGGTTCAGTTGGACATCTGGAAAAATTTCTTCAGTGAAAGGGTGATCAGACATTGGCAGGGGCTGTCTAGGGAGGTGGTGGAGTCCCTATCCCTGGATGTGTTTAAGGAACGACAGGGCGTGGCACTCAGTGCTCTGGTCTGGGTGACAAGGTGGGGATCAGGCACAGATTGGACTCAGTAGTCTTGGAGGTGTTTTCCAACTTAAATGATTCCATGGTTACATAAATCTCCAGTCCATATTTTCTGAACGATATGACCAGTGTTTTTGAGTCCCTACTTTTTGCTTTGCCTCGAAACTCAGAAGGAATATCAAATCCATCTCAATTTGGGATTAGGATCAGCTGGACTTAAATCCAGGCATGTCCCATTTCCAGCTCTGGTTTGGATGCAGAATAAATTTTACAGTTTGTGGGTGGGAGCCTGAAATGTGAGGAAAGCTTGTAGAGGGATGAGGCAGGATTCCTCTGATCATCCATTAGAGGGGAGTAAGGGAAGAAACTCCAGCTTTGTCAAGTGGACACGAGAAGGGTTTTCCACCTTTCATTTTCACTCATGAAGGTGCTTTGAACACCCCTGCGCATCCTGAAGGGCAGTCAGTGCCTGCATTAAGCATCCCACTCTGAATGTTTATGCAGATTCTATGGGCTGGGCATATGACTTAGAATTCTGTCTCTGTGCAGCACACCAGCCGACATCCCTGCCTTGAGCTTCTTTAAACAGCATTCACTTCCACACTGCTGTGTCTGCTCGGCTGTTTTGGTGTTAATGGGCTTACTTGGATTATTAATTGGGCTCATTAGACTTATTTTCTTTTTTAATATAATGAGTGTGTAAGCACTAAACTAAGAGGCATAAAACTTTGATAAATGAGAAAAGTGGATTAATTGCGTGGCGTCAGCACTGCGCTCGTCGGAGCCTTCTTAAAAAAAATGGAAGAGGCAGAAAGGCAGATCAAGAGCAGGTAAGACAGAGAAAGAAAAGTGTCTAGGCTGAGGACTGAGCATCATCATATGTTCTTTTTGCATATCAGAATGGGTCAGTTTGGCTGGGATTCAGGCCCCTAAAAGAGCACTCCAAGGCATTTACGCTGAGGGAGGTGAGACACTGGCCAGACAGGTTGCCGAGATAGAGGTGGTGGATACCACTTCCCTGGAAATATTCAAGATCAGGCTGGACAGGGCTTGGAGCAACCAGGCCTACTGAAAGGTTTCTCTGCACATTCAACTAAATGACCTTCAAAGGTCCCTCCCAATCCCCACCATTCTGTGATTCCCTGATTTCAACACAGTTTCCACCTCTTTTAGTGGCAACAACATACAGGCTGTGACTGCAAATGTCTGCTCTAATTCAGCTTGTCACATAAGCATGGATGTTCTCACACATGTATCCAATAGGGTCCAATTCAGCATGGGGTTTGGACTAGATGACCTTCCAACCCAAACCATTCTGTGAGTATGATCCTATGTCTCATACATCCAGAATTCCCACAAACCCCAAAGTAAATGGATAAATGAAGAATCAACCCTAAACTCTTTGTTTACAAAAGCAAAAATATAAAGGTCACAATAATCCCAAAGGCAAAGAGAAAGCAAAGAAACTGAACATGGTAAACCAACAGGACTATGTGTTTTCAGAACCAATCTCTCTATGAATGATCCTGCCAAAAATCTTAGACACAAGTGTGTTTCAGCTTATTACAGCACAATGGCAAAAACAGTCCCGTGAAGCTGTGCTGTTCATTGCAGTCCTGGATCATTGCTTATCTATTTTAATAGGCGAGAAATATAACAGCTAAATTATAATTATGTACAGTACACAGCAGTGTTAACAAAATAACATGATGTTTGGTACATTTCCCATCATCTTCTTAGGAGGTACAGCAAGCTGCAGGTTTGTAACAATCTTCTGTTTCCTCACCTCATTAATCTCCCGAAGCGGAGAGAGAGCAATACAAGCAGAGGGAGCCCAGAAATGTATGTACATTACTGAATTAACCAGGCATGTAATTAGTGCTCAGGTGTTTAGTCAAGGAAGAAACATGCAGGATTATTTAGATTTGGATTTAACACCCCAAAGTTTGAGTAGTGGAGGTAGGTTGTATGAGTTTTTCAATCAGCCACTCCAGCTGCTGGAGAAATGGGGATCTGTGTGTGTGTCCCCCCCCCCTTTTCTGCCTTTGGCACTGTGTTGTTTTATAACCTTGTTGTTATTTATGGGAATATGTGAAAGTAAAGCATGCAGTGTGTCATTGTCCACCCTAGGAGTTGGGAGACACCTCTGTCTGCTGAGGAATGTGGGCAGTGCTGCTCACCCCAACAACAGAGCCTGGCAAGACCCATGATACCTGCAATACTTGAGTCCTTCTCTCCTGACAAAAAATGCATTGCAGGTGAGGCTGGGGTTCACTTTCTCATGCTCTCGAGGGCTTCTGCTTTGACACAGTGAATTATCTCTGTCGTGGTCCTTTCTGATTGACACCTCCTGAAAGTCTCGTGCTAGAAGTGCATTTACTGTCCACGGGGACCTGGATGCGAATGAGTTCTGTTTGTTCCACGGGTCACCCACATAAATCCTGAAATGTCCCATGGGATGCTAGATGTGTGATCCAGCTTGACACAAAGTACTGCCCTGCTGTGAAGTGCATTTTGGGCTCTGCAGCACCCTCTTTTTCTACCTCACATCTGGTGAACCTTTTGCAGTCTTAACCTGAACTATATTGAGTAGAGCTGGCTGAAGTGTGCATCCCAGTTAACAGAAACCATCAAAAGCAGGGAATCTTAGAATAGTTTGGGTTGGAAGGGCCCTTTAAAGGTTGTCTAGTCCAACCCCCCTGCCATGGGCAGGGACACTTTCCACTAGAACAGTGGTTGCTTCAAGCTCCATCCAACCTGGCCTTGGACACTTCCAGGGATGGGGCAGCCACAGCTTCTCTGGGCAACCTGTGCCAGGG
>JAYRBT010000093.1:69226185-69236687 GCA_036023395.1 Myiotriccus ornatus
CCCCCAGCTCTCCCAGCCTGGCTCCAGAGCAGAGGGGCTCCAGCCCTGGCAGCATCTCCGTGGCCTCCTCTGGGCTCGCTCCAGCAGCTCCACGTCCCTGTGCTGTTGTTCCCAGGGCTGGAGGCGGCTCTGCAGGGGGGTCTCACCTGAGGGGGCAGAGGGGCAGAATCCCCTTCCTTGACCTGCTGCCCGCAGTTGAATGATAAACTTTGCCCCATAACTCATTTCTAAACCTTTTCAAGCCCAACTTTCACTACTTCCATCCCCTTGATCCCTGCATATCTACAGCATCCCATGGCAGCCACGGGGCTCTGCATGCATTTTCATGCTGGCCTGGATAAGCACAGCGAGAAGCTGAATTGCAAATGGTAGCCCTGAGTTACATTTATCTAAACACCACCCAGAAGCTGAGATAAAGGGATGAGGCACATTCCTGTGCCTCAGCTCGCTGGGGTTATTTGCTGCTTTAGCTGGTGAATGAGAGAGAGAGGGCTCCCTGGTACAGCAGCACGATGATAAAATTGTGATGAAAATACTTTCTGTATTGCTTTTCATTGAAATATTGCCCCTTGGCGGGAAGCAGATTGGTAACAGCAGCGAGCAGAAGTAGAGAGTGGGTCTTAACGTCCTGTAAGCTCATCATGACAAACTCAGGCCGTGATGTGTTGAAGCGAACAGCCCTCATGTGCTTAATTTTGAAAGTTCAGAGTGAGGTTTGGCTAGAATAGTAAAGGAAATGTACATGTGTGAAATGCAGAATTTGTGGGAACGGGCTCTTGTTATGCAAAACACACCCAAGATTGTCAGGAAAATAAGGTAGAACCCACTAAAAAGAATGGCTTAAATATTTCTCCTGCAAAACCAGTATATTCCTAGAGGTGTCCATGGAAAACTTCTGAGGGTTGTTCTAACTCCATAGCTGGGAATTCAGTTACGTAGTTGGGAAGAAGTAATGTTAGTGCCAACTTTAATCCATGCGGACCTTGCCTGGTGCAGGATTTGTTATGACTTCCACATCCATCTGATGTCTGTGCACACACGTGCACATGCACATGCACACATTCTCCATAATGATAAAAATCTTTTAAAGCAGCTATGTTAAATAAGGCCTAAAGAAATAATTATTTTATGTGAATGTGGCTAAGCTTCCACAGTCTGTAAATTTGTTTACAGTCACAAAACAGCTACTTTCCTTCGCCTGCCTCATGTTAGAAATAGTCCAACTGAAGTAAGGTCCAGTTTTAATTTTAATTCCCATTTTATTTTTATTCTTATTTTTATCTGTGTTTCTCATGCAGACATGAGGCAGTGGGGGGCTCACAGGGTGTAATTCCAGGGCAAAACCCCTGCCTCATGCTTATGCTCTCAAATCTTGTCTCCTCTGCTGGTAAAACAAGCAGGATTAGCACACGATAAGACCAGTGGAGATAATAATTACACTGGCTATGAGCAAACTGCAGAACCACGGAATAAATCCCCAAACAATTATTAAAATGGCTCAATGCATTACACAAATTGGAAAAGACTGGGACATTTTTGGGAGGGGCGAAGGGAGGTAAGACACATTATTTAAGTGTTCTTGTAAGCCTTCTAAGATATTAATGTTGCAAAGCTTCTTATGAATATTTAAGAACATAAAATGGAGATACACTTCAGCCCAGCATTACCACAGAAGCCTGTAATACAGTTGAGTCCACTTAAGAAGGCAATATCTGACATCCATGACAGATTTAAACATGATAAGGCAAAGGTCATGTTTATAGCTGAAAAGTCCATGCAAACTAGTTAAATATTACTGCAGTTAGCTCTGTTATGGTTATTTTTGTGTATTGATGTATGGATTCATGGAATTTCCTTACAGATTCATCTTTGCCTTCAGGTGCCTGTGCTTTTGGAAACACTTTAGAAAAAAATACTCATTATTAAATTGTTTGATGTTTTCTGGAGAAAGAACAAGTACCTTAGTGTTGAGAAGGAAAAGAGCTTTGTTTCTTCCTCTTTAAAGAGTTGCCTGGGAGATATTCCCTAATGTTGGTGCCTGACACAGATCAGTCTTCACCAGGACTGTCTTGAACAGAATTTTTATAGGAAAAGGTTTTACTTGGGTAAAAGGAATGGGTGCAGAACTCTTTTCTTCAGAGACACTGTATTATTCATAACATTTAAGACAAATTTTTTTACCTCACTTCACATTTTTTCCTCAGTTCTTAAAGAAAATATTGTCATAGGATCATAGACTCATAGAATGTGATTAAAGAAATTATTTTATCAAGTTTATGTTTTGATTAATTTTTTTCCCTTTTCAGTCACTTTCCACCCTGAGAGAAATAAGACATTTTTCTAACTAACTGTGCTATTCACTGTGTTTGTTTAAAGTGACTAAATCACTATGTCTATTCAAAATAGGCACAAGGATATTCCTGTCCTTAAAGGTTGAATGAAAACTTTTGTGATTATGAAAATTTTTATATTTCCTCCAGCAAAAGTGATTCTAAATACCCAAGGAAAATTGGATGACTTTTTTTTTTTTTTTAAATGCAAAATAAACTTCAAAACAAAACTAAAGGATCAAAATCAGAAGTGGCCTCTGAAAAAGAGCAAAATTACAATAAAGCTGCTGTATTTTACAGGAAACTTGACTGTAAGAGAGCTTTATAAACAGCAGATGGCTCCCATATAGAAGAGGCTGAGCAAATCTGAGCAAACAATAATCAACATGAAAAAGCTAAGCTGAGTTTGACACACGGGGAAATTTAAGACGGGGAAATTAAAAGATATATTGGAACATACTGTAAAGAAAGATAGAAATATCTCTGTTTTGGTCGTTTGGGTCTTGGTAGCTTGTGGGGTTGATGTATTTAAGTGGTGAAAATCTTTGTGGTGGTGGACTGCACCTGATACCCACATAGGCCATGGAATCTCAGGGCCCTGCTTTTACATTTGTGTCACATGTGCTTATACAGATGATTGCTAAGCAGTCATAGTTTAGGACAACCCTGGTGCTCTTGCTGGGATATAGATCTGGTATCATCAGAGGTCATCCCTCTTGTGTGTGGCTTCTCCAGTCATGAGTGCTTCGTCCTCTGTGAGGTATCAGCCTCTCCCTGGAGAAGGGCATGGATAATACAATAGAATCCCAGGATGGTTTGGGCTGGAAGGGACCTTAGAGCTTATCTTGTTCCACCCCTGCCATGGGCACAGACACCTTCCACTATCCCAGGTTGCTCCAAGCCCTGTCCAACCTGGCCTTGAACACCTCCAGGGATGGAGAAGCCACAGCTTCTCTGGGCAACCTGTGCCAGGGCCTCACCACCCTCACAGGGAACAGTTTGCTCCTAACATCCAATCTAAATCTCCATTCTTTCCATTTAAAACTGTTCTCCCTTGTCCTATCACTCTCTGCTTCTTTGGAGTAGTTTTCTTTAGTGAGAACAGAATATTAAAGTGGGCAGTTTATATCATATTTTGCCCTGTAAAAAAGTATGAAAGGCACAGAAAGCCTTATCTGGTTTTTGTCCCCTTGGTTCTTCCCTGTACAGAACCATTTGGCTACTAACTAGAAATACCTTAATGTCTTCTATTTACTGACATTTTCCCTTGTTTTTCTCAAAGGATCCAAGGGAATTTCAGGTGCCAGCAGGGACGTTCAGAGGCAGAGTTATCGTACCAAGCTAGTTTCACAGTGCTCTGGTTCCCACATATTAACTGTGAGATTTCCAGCACATGGATTTTTACGGCGCTTATCGAAATGACACACAGACAAAGACATAAAAAATAATTAAGGAAGGCAGAAATGGTAGGGAGGAGGAAAAGTACAGTGGAGACGGGAATGGGGACAGAGAGGTTGGTTTCTCCCCTTTCCAGGCTAACCTCCTGCAGGGATGTGTAATGAACCAGTTTCAGGGAAGTGTCCCAACTGGACTCCGATTTTTCCAGGGTTTGCTGAGGACTGTATGTGATCCTTTACTTCACACTCAGATGCACGAGTCTATTAGAGCAGCGTCTGTGCTGTTGGATGAAGGATTTATTTTACCAACATAGCAATAAAAGTAGTGTTTTGCCTCCAGCAAAGCACTAAGGAAGACTTCTCCTTTGGTCTGGGAAGTGGTTGGGTTCCCTGAAGATGTGACCTGCTCCTCAGGTGACCACGCTGAAGCCAGATGAAGTCTCTCCTGTGACTTGGTCTCTTCCAGCTTTATTATCAAACCAAAGGCTGGAAATGATAGTGACTGAAACAGATGTAATGTGAGTTGTTCCCTTCTTTTAAGCTCCGGTTCAGTTCAGTAGGAGCAGAGTTAATTTTGTAGGACTGAAATAAATGAGGTGGAAGGTCACAGAGCTAAATGTTTTCCACAGACTCCTACCCTGCATTGCTCCATTTCACTGTGTGTCTAGGATGTTTTTTTTTTTCCTCTTTTACCTTCTATTTTGACTTCTTAAGTTTGTGCCACTGGGGAGCAATAGGAATCTGTATTTTGCAGTTGCTGCCTTGGAGAAATAATACAATTTGCCTCAAAAGCTGGAGTGCATTCCAACCATGAACTGCAGGGATAGCTCAACTCAATTAAAATCCTTGTGTCCATTCTTTTCGTTTATTAAGACACTCTGTAAGGTAGAAAGGGTCCATATTCAATGTTTCTCCTCAAGGCTGCTAGAGATTATCAGATATTTTTACCCTCTGATTCTGGTGTTTTAAATACCTTGGGTGAATACTTGGGGTGGCAATGCATGAAAATTATTTTATTTCTAGAGCCAGTAGCAGCCATAATTATTGGGGATGATAGTGAGAAGAAGGAATTAAGCCATCATAGAATTGCAGAATAGTCTGGGTTGGAAGGGACCTTAAATATCATCTAGTTCCAACCCCTCTGCCATGGGCAGGAACATATATCACCCTATATCACTGTGTTTGTTAAGGACTAACATTTCTCCACGTTTCTACAGGAGAGGTTCCTCCTGGCCAGGTCCTTGGCTGTTGCTGGAGACTGCTGCATAAACACAGGCGAGGCAGGAGGTGCAAAACATCTCTTTGCAAAGCCAAGTGCAATAACCACCAAATAATCTGAGTCAAGCCTATGCTTGCTGTTTAAATTGTTTGATGTAAAGGGTTTCCTTGAGGAAAAAAAAAAAAAGTGATTTACAGCTTTTGCTGGTTTCGTATCTTTCATTGAGGAGGCAAACAAGATCTGAAGAACAAGACTTGAGGAATAAATTTGGACAAAGCATTTGCTTATAAGTCACCATATGTTGTATCCTCATAGGCTGGTACCGTGAGGGACTGGTCTAGAGAAAATGAATTGATCTCACTTTTGGTACCATCCTAGTTGTTCCTTGACCTTTTAATCAGGCACAGACAGTAATTATTTGTTGTGTTGACCAGATAACTCATGGCTGGTCTGACAGTCTTGTAAAACGGGGTTAGTTAATCTTTTCCACTGTGTACTGAAACCTGTTGACAGGGGAATTAGGGAACTGAAAATCTGTGTTTTTACAAGGGATTAGCATAAAAACCTCCTCTGCAGACTGAAGCATCTTCTGCTTAGTAGCACAACTACATAGTACTGGAGCTGGAAACCATCAAGCTTCAGAGAGAGAAGAAAACATCTCTGGAGTGCAACCTTACAACTATTTAATCATAAAGTCCTTTACTCACACTTTACTCACATCCTTTGTTCACACTGCACAGAGACATTCAAAGTCTAGGGCTTGGAGCTCAACTGTTTGACTCCCTCCAAGTTTTCCCGGGTTTTACTTTCCAGGTTGATTATCCTCACGATGTTGCCTTGGTGTCTGATCCAAGCCAGGCTGAAGTAAATGGGAACCTTTCCATGGACTTTAATAGGTTTTGGATGAGGCCTTGGCTACCTCTGCAGCTATTATGAGAGGCACAAGTTGTACAATGAAGTGCAGGTGTTTGTGCTGCTCAGAGGAAGACCTTGTACTGTATTTAATGTTCTTTAATTAATTGAGTCCCGAGGTATAGAGTGGGCTCATGTTCCCAGAAAATGCATTATGGCAACACAGCACCTTCCATTTGCAGCAATCCAAACACAGTATTAAAGTTTTATGTTTATTGAACAGAGCCCAGGAATCCACATGCAGGAGCACTTCACCTTCCACTGGAATGCAGCCACTTCTGGAGCGAAACATGGCAATCTTTTCACGAGGACAGACAAGCAGTAGGAAGCAAATGGTGTCAAACTCCAGTGAAAGCATCAGGTTTCTGACATGAGCTGTCAGGGAGGGACCAGCGTAATAACATTAACAAGAATTTTCCCAGTGCCCTGACCTTGCTGGTGCAGCGTGTGAGGAGAGCTTTGTGCAGCTACCATGACATGAGGTCAGTCCAAGAAGTCACACTTCCAACTGCGGAGCATCTTCATGTTAGGTTGGAAAAACAAGGCCAGGTTGCCCACCTTCCTGAAGCTAAACAGTCAAGTCCAACCTGGCAGCTTGGGATGCCTTCCTAACCAATGGAAAGAAAGAGGTGCTTTCAGAAGAAAGGTGACTCATTTTTAAGAAGAGTGATGCAATTTGGTTGGGTAAATCTGCCTCTGGAGTTGACTTTTTCTCTGTATTGACTGGAAGAGAGCCCAGCTGACTGGTCTGGCCTGGGATTTTATTCTGGTGTGAAAGTGAGATAAATCCCACCTTCAGCTAATGAAGCCTCACGAGAAACCTGCCTCAAGATCCTTTGATGCCACCAGCTCTGAGACGAGCTGCCAAAGCAAGGAAGGATCCATGAAATGCTCTTGAAACTGAGAGGGGGAGAAGAGGTTTGGCTTTGAAAATCTGTGGAAAAGGAGGAAATCTGCAGGGTTAGAAAGGAAGAATCAATTTCTGCCTTGCCAAAAATCTTTTGCAGACTCAGAATAACAACGGGAGAAGAAGATGACCTTGGATGACTCGATGCCAGTGTGAGGAAAGGAGTGGTGTATTCTCCCTGGAGATGGTAGCCAGGGCAAGGAGGAGAGCCATGGGGTAGGGAAAATGTGGGCACAGGGTGGTGGGTGGGTATCAGGTGGCTGGGAAAGCAGCTGGAAAACTGTGCAGACCCCTGTGCAGCAGGATTTGGGGGTCTGGGGGAAGCAGGGAGGCAGCAGATGAAGGGCAGCAGAGGGGTTAGTGGCATGGAGGGGCATTTGGCCCTGTGGGATTTGGTATATGACCCCCCCGCAGGCGTGGGCAAACCAGGCATTACAGAAATGAATAGCAACAAGGAAAGCTTTTTTGAGGCTGGAAAGCTTTGTTAGAAGGAGTCCAGCCCCCACAGAGCATTTCTGCAGATGTTAATGGATGCTTTGGTGGGGAAGAGCACAGAGCACCCCATTATTGGGGTTTTGCTAAAATATATTAGAAGACCTCTTAATCAGATTATAAATGCACTTCCTTGTGCAGAACAACCCAGCCACCCCAGCTCAGTGATAATTATTGCAAAGTCAGAAAGTCATTAGGTGGTGGTGGAGTTCAGATTTCCAAGTGCATGTTTGGTATAGACAAGTCAATATGTTTTTGTTTTTTTTCTTAATTTAACTTCTTGATTGACTTATTATGTACATCGGCACTTTTAAGAGCTTCAAATAAAACACAGTGAGAGTTCAGAACAAATGTAAATGGCCTAAAAGAAAAGGAAAAAAAATCCTATAATCTTTTTTAATGGCTATAAAACGTGGGAAGGATATATCATAAGCTCCCCGCATGGGGTCCTTGTCTGCGTTCAATCCAGTATTGTAATTTAGACATGACTTTTTATTTAATTTCTGACTGAGAAAGGGAAATTAGAAAACAACATTATCTCAGCTGCTCCGTTATAATGAACAATATTTCACAGTGCCAGTATAAGTTACCTTAAGAACTTATTTTATGAGACAAACATTGGCTGAATTCCACGAACAACTGGGTTTTCTGGTGTCTTTTGTCTGCTGAAGAACCCAAACTTAAGTAAGGTTTTTAGTTGTAAATAAGCCCGTCTTTACAGTGAAGTGTGTGTTAACATGTGTGTAACATGTGGACCAGTGCAGCAATGGACGTGGTGGTGGTGGGATTATCATCAGGGAAAGAATCCCTGCTGAAATGCAAACAGAGGTTGCTTTGTTTCACGTTAAACGTTGGTTTCTGACATTTTTCTTCTAGCACATGTGCCTGTGTTTGCCTCCAGCGGTGATAGGTAGTACAGGTATGACAGACACCCGTGGAAAAAAATTGCGAGCTTCTTTTTTTAGGGAAGTGCAGACTGCCAGAAGATTTAGAAATTCAAGATTCAGTGTTCAAAAAGATGGAGAGAGGCACATGAATAGCAGGGAAAGATGGAGATACAATTGCCTCCTATACTGTCAGGTTGAGGCCAGAGCAAATCTGCTCTTAGAAACTCCTCCAGATATTTCCAAGAACACCAGCCCCGGGGTAGGAAGCTGCCTCAGATGAGCAACTTGTTTGTTTTCAGACAGTATAAACCAGCCTTCTCTGTATTTTTTTTTTTCCCTGCTGTACAAATGTAGACCATTGATATAAAATACTGACTTTAGTTGTTTTTCCTATGGGGAAATCCCAGACTGGGATTATGCAGCTGAACGTTTATTTAGCTGTAAATAACACATTCTCCTGTTAATCTCTCTATCTGTTTTATCAATTTTAAAGTCATGGAGACTTATCCAGTCTGTAATTAACCCTTCTGTATGGCAAAAGGCAGGATTGCCTCTTTCCCCCAGCCACTAAATACATAATGTTCTGATAAATATTTAAGCAGTAATGAGGGACGTAATGCACAGTAATCCATTAGTGCTGCATTCTGGGGGGAGCAGCATGGTGCTAAAATGGATGCTGTAAGTGCTAAAATCCCAGATTGAGCAGAAGGACTGCTGACCACTCTGGGATTTGGCTTCGAACTATGCTACAGGTTGGGAAATCCATTTGAACATGCAGAACATGCTTTCTGTGCCTGCCAAGAAAATCCCTCGAAAACGTCAACCTCCCCCAGAAAACCCCAAAAGAAAGCCAGCCATCTCTCTGAATGGTGCAGCCAAATATTCCCCAATCAAAAGACCATCGAAGGCCAGGAATGGGAAGCCAAAGCCTGGACCGGCGCTGAACTGAAGGTGGTGTTGAATCTGTGATCACAACCGGTTCCACTAACATCTAAAACCAGGACAAACTGGGGTCTGTGAGAACTTTGTCTCTTTGGGCAGCCTACTCCCTTTTCCTGTGTTTTCCCCCTTTTTTTCTGCTAATTAGGTCTCACGTTCTAACTACATCTACAGTAGCTGCCTGCATCAGGACAGTCCACTAAAGGAGCAAACACAGCAGGAGATAAGGTATCACTTCCTACTTTGCTCTTCACAGCAGAGTCTTGATTCCCACCAACGGCAGGAAAAAGGGAGGTTTTATACCAGGATCTTTGTGCTGCGGGGAGCAGCTACAGCTGATATGTGTGCTCACTTCCAAGCAGAAAACCAGGAATACTCTCTCCACTCATCTGCGTGCAACGAGTAGTGACAAGTGGCTGTGAAGAGATGTCCCACTGGGCCATATGGCTGAGCAGGATGGTGCCTTGGTAGAAACTGATGGGAGTTGGTAGAAAGCAGGAAAGTTTTGTTGAGGTCATGGAGAATGAAGTTTTCTGGAGTATCTGTGAATTTGCACCTGGACCAATAAACATTTTTTTTTTTTTTAAATTGTTATTCATTTTACACCTCAATAAAGCTTAATTATAAGTAAGCAGTAAGAAAAGCAGGAGACATGTTCCAGTAATATTGCACTTCTCTGAATCATTCCTGTGGGGCTCCGGCAGTTTTGTTACCATGAAGCAAAATAAAACAAATTAAGAAAACTATTCAAAATTCATTTAAAAACATCATCCAAGGAGCATCATAATAAAAGCACAATAAGAGAGACAAGCTCACTTGGCTAATTTCCTTCATGTGCCGTGCATGTTTATAGTGTGTCTCTTAGTATGTTTTAATTAGCATCACAATCATCAACTGGTAACTAACATCACGTATGGTTCAGGTTGGGAGGTGCAGACCACCTATTTGGAGCAGAGAAGGGGCTGGGAATCTGATCTTGGCTCTCTGGATGCACAGGTCAGCAGAGCCTGCTGGCAAATCAGGGCTCTAAAGTCCTAAATATTGGCCAGAGAGAGTGTCCTTGAGCAAAGGAACAAATTCCAGCCCTCAGCCCTTCCAGCCCTGGTACCAACTTCTACGCTTCTGTTCAAAGCAGGACTCGTGGGGCAGACAAATGTATTGATCATGTTGCTCAGTGCCAGCCTGAAAACCTCTTTGTTTTGTTTCTTGTGAATGTAACATCCTTCTTGTCGATGTGGTCTCCTCTTGGCTGGACCGTGAGACACCTTCCCCGTCCCTGGAAACAGGTTGCTCAGTTTGCCTTTGATGTGCCTTCCCCTTACCAGAGGTCTTTGCTTGGCTTGGAATTTTTATTCTAAGAATTACTATATCTCTTCCCTTTTCTAATTTTTTTTTTGTTTGTTTTTTTGTTTTTTTTTT
>JAYRBT010000093.1:69236821-69250645 GCA_036023395.1 Myiotriccus ornatus
GGAAGTTTTATTCTAAGAATTACTATATCTCTTCCCTTTTCTAAATTTTTTTTGGTTTGTTTTTTTGTTTTTTTTTTTTTTAAAAAAAAGAGTGATGATCCTTCCTTCAAATGAGACCTGGCTGGTGGTGTGGGAATGATTTCAGAGAGACCTGAGGATGTGGCTGGTCAAGGTGACCTGTCCAAGGCCAGGTTGGATAGGGCTTGGAGCAGCCTGGTCTGCTGGAAGTTGTCCACGCCCATGGCACGGGCTTCAAGGTCCCTTCCAACACAAACCATTCTAGGATTTTAGGATTCTATGACATGAACTCACCTGGACAATTGAGGCAAACTTTTCTTAACATCTTCCAGAGTGGAGCTGACTTCCCCCTCCTGAGACTGGACCTGGGGTGGACTATTTCAGATAGTTTGGCCAGATGTGAGCTAGCAACTGCCTCCCAAAGGAATGGAGGAGATGACTCTGTGATGGACAGATCATGCTTAGTGACCTTGAAAGTTTTTAGGATGCCACTATCTGTGCATTGGTGCACTATCTTATACCTGGAAAAACATAACTTCACCAGGCAACCTGCACAAAATCACACCCAAGTGTTTCTTCCTTAATAGCCCCATTTAATCAGATTTTCCACTCTTGAGCTGCTTCAGGTACTTCACTGGAGCAGCAGACACTGCTGTGCAACAGGGACTCACAGTGTCTTGCAGTGAACCTGTTGCTTTTGTGGTTTGTGTTCTGAAATGATGGTCTTTGCATCTGGAAAAAGAGGAGCCCATCAGTCTGAACAGGTTAGTAGAGGAGGAATAGATTTGGCTTTGTTTTGATCTGAGGATGCTTTCATCTGAAGGTTTCGCCCAGCCTCTTTCTGTTGTTATTGAGGTATCTGGTCTAATTCACTTTTTCCCTTCAAAAAATAAAAGGCATTTCACTTTCCCTTAAGAATATATTATGAACTGCTGCACTTTAGCAGTGTGATAGTTCATAACAGAATCGAGAGGAGCATGAATTATTGTCAGAACTACATTACTAATGTGTAATCTGCAGCATTGGTTAATTTGTTTTGATATTAAAGTTTTAATAGGAAATATAATTTGATTGCATTTTAAAAATAAAAACCGATTTTCTGTATTACAGAAAAATATTATGAATAATAAGCAAAAAAGGGGCTAATATAACTAGGCATTTCTATTAACAAAATAAATATGTTTAATACACTCTCTGTGTACTAATTCAAGTCATCTGATGCCAGTTTGGGCTGATTTAACATAAACTACAGCCTTGTTCCTTTGCTCTGCATTTTGCAGCACTGCTGGCATTAGATTGAGGATGGGATCAAAGTTTTGCAGTATCAGCTCCTTGCACATCAGTTATTAGCACTCAATTATTAGCAGCATTAGCAACTTGTGCTGTACTCTCAACACACCAGCAGAGTCTGGTCTGTATTTATGGATGTTTTCCAGCTGGACTCAGAATAATTAAAGAACCCAACTGTGAAAACAGTGAGTTCTCCACCTCTTAAATCAGGGTAGGTGGCTTGTGCTGGTGGCAATGTGCAAATGGATGTGTTATTAGGATTACAGCAGGGGAAAGTCAGCTCAAGAGAGGTGCAAAGCTAAGTGTGATGGGCACACTGACATGATGTGAAAATGTAAGAGAAACCATGCTGGGTCAAGTGAATCACAGAATTGCTTAGGTTGGAGAAGTCATCTAAGATCATGGAATCCAACTTCACCCCAGCACTGCCAAGGTCACCACTAACCCATGTCCCCAAGTGCCACATCCACACGGCTTTTAAATCCCTCCAGGGATGGGGACTCCACCGCTGCCCTGGGCAGCTGTGCCAGGGATGGACAGTCCTTTCCATGACGGAATTTTTCTAATATCCAGCGTAAACCCTACCTAGTGCAATTTGAAGCTGTTTCTCTTCATCCTGTCCCTTGTTCCCTGGCAGCAGAGCCAGGGAACACTCCCCCTCCCCGGCTCCCCCCTCCTGTCAGGGAGTTGCAGAGCCAGAAGGTCCCCCCTGAGCCTCCTTTTCTCCAGGCTGAGCCCCCCCAGCTCCCTCAGCCGCTCCTGCTACTCCAGCCACTTCCCCAGCTCTGTTCCCTTTTCTGGACATGCTCCAGCCCCTCAGTGTCTTTTTGGTCCTGAGGGGCCCAGAACTGCCCCAGCACTGGAGCTGTGGCCTCTGATGAAAGGTCTGTGTTAGTCTTTGCAGCAGTGCTGCCCCACTGGGCCTGGGAAGAGGCTCAGGATGAAGTGAGCATCCTTTGGCTGGTGCCTTCCAGCTTCCAATCTCTGCCCCTGCTTCATTGTTTTCCATATTTAGCAACTTTCAGTGGGTTTCTCTACCATGCTAGAGCTGAGACTCCAGAGGGCAAACTGTTGCTGTGGTGTTTTTTCACCTTTAATAAGCTGCTTTGCCCCTCATAGCTCTGTCCTTACGCTGTGTGACCTTGTTCACAGTGGTTAAAGACCTCAGGGCACTGTTATTAAAGAATGTGTGAGCTTAGAGTAATGGAAGGGTAAAAGCTGTCCCATAGTGAACAGCTGAAGGTACATGATCTATTCAGCTTATCAGAAAGATATAGAGGAGAACTGATGAGAGAGTGTATTTCCTTCCTGGATCCTTCAGTGGGTACCAAAGGACTCCCTGGTCTAGTGGGAAAGGAGGTTACAAGAACTGAGGACTGGAGACTAAAGCTCTAAGATATCAAATTGAAAACAAAACACGTGTTTTTTTTCTCAGTGAGGATAATTAACCATGGATAATAATCATCAGGGGGAAAGTAGATCTTTGCCTTTTTGATGATTTGAAAAAAAAATCTGGCTTTCTTCCTTAAAAAAAAAAAAAGAATTAAGACAAGCATATGATTTTGAACCAGACCCATGTGAATGACTGATATAGAAATATTAGGATATTTATTATACTAGATAACTAGATATTTATTATAGTAGATATCTAGAAGGACCTTCAGATTTCAGTAAAAAACAGCATTATGCAGGAGCATTTCATCCAGCATTATGCAGGAGCATTTCATCCAGGGTTTTTGCCTAGTTAGTTATATTTCACCTGCCTAGATAGTTTCTGGTTTCATTTACATTTCAACCCCTCCTTGACTGGAGGTGGATCCCATTCTAGGATGGCTCTTAGGAGCATCTGCATCTTTTCTTATTCTAGCTGAAAAAAGGAGATGCTATTTCCAGTTTAACTGACCACTGAGGTAGCTCTGGCTAATGTTTGTGCAGTTTATCACCTTTGGAAGGGAGGCAAGGTGATAGTTTTGGATGTAGGAAAGGAAGAAGAGTATTAGTGGAGCGGCCAAAGAATGCATGTCTGATGAAAATCCTGTATATTTAGTATTTCTTCTTGTTATTATTATGGTTATTACTGGTGTCATTATTAATAACCAGCTACAGAGTAAGGCTGTCACTAGCAGTAGGCAAAATGATCCCTTGGTGTTACAGGGAGAGGGAGAAAACTGTGCAAGTGCAAGTTAGAGAGAGATGAAACCACTGATGAACAAATTCAGAAGCTTTTCAGGTCAATATTTTTTCTTAACTTCAACTCTTTCTCCTGCTCTGTTTCTTGGCTGAAGCACCTTTCCAAGAGACATGGATCTGTTCCCACTTTTCTGCTAATGTCTTTGAGTGCCTACATAACTTTAAAGATAACAATTGCCAGACTAAGGAATAGAGAGATCCGGGTCTGGCAGGGGATTGATTTAGCTTGAGAAGTGCCAAGTCCTATGGAAGAACTGGGAATAATTAACTCCTTATTCAGGTGTCTCTGGTAAGAGCTTGGTTTTGGCTGAGTTCCAGTCCTTAACTACTTACCTCCTACCCTAACCCTTCTTTGTCAGTACTGAAAAAAAAAAAGAAAAATATCTTCGTCCACCTGTAAAATGGATGTTGTCTTTGATTTTACCAATCATGGAGAGTTTCCTTGTGTGAATATCACTTCTTTCCCTGTGACATTTTCTATTCCCTTCTGGTTTGGCACAGATTATCTCCCAGTTCTGTCCTGTGGGGAGAAAGGGGCTTGGCATCTCAACTCATCCTGGATAAAGGAGCTCTCAAAGACCACAAGCATTGGGGAATGGACAGCTGAAGGTATGGATAAGCAGCTTAATTCTTGTATTGATAGTTGAAATGTCTATACTTAGCAGAGATGCCTTAAATTTTGTGAAGTGTGAGACTAATCCTGTCAAATCAGAAGCAGTAAATATGAGCATATAAATTTAACGGAGAAGAAAGAATTATATCTTTGTTTATCCTTGTGGTACAGAAACAAATGGATCCTGTGCAATAATCTTACATAAAACACGAAATAAGTCTAAAGCCCATGAGATTTCTCTCCAGAGGAGTCAGTGAGAATGGGTCATGCTTGGAGGCAATCTGATTGCGTGGTCTCTAACAAAGATATTGTGGAAGGCAATAGTGAGCAGATTAGGGGTTGGAATAAGTTTTCTGTATCACAGGTATCCAACACCATCTGAGATGTCTTGAAAAGAGGCAGCTGAAGGGGAGTATGATAGAGGTATGCACATTCCTGAAAGGCACAAGGAGTAGGAATAGAAAATAGCTATTGACTGTTTATCTTCTCAGAAGAACCTGTGTATTTACCAGGCAGAGGCAGTGATGAATTATGGTGGTTCCTCACCTCTCACCAGCCTTGGGCAAGTGGAGAACAGCCTGTGCCTGGCACATTGCTTCCAGCTTGGTGTCAGCCCCTTTAGACTGTCCTGATGGATAATGATGGGCCATTATTATAACATAAATTAAAACGAAGCAGGAGCACCCCCCATCCTCCTTTTCCAGGCAGGCCCATTTAATGTGGTTCATCTGTTATTGCATTTTCTTTTTTGGCCTTTTTTCTTATTAATGTCTTTCTGTTCACCACCTGTGAATTAAAAATCAGCTACTTCTGTGCTGACTGCCAGGTTTAAAACTCTGCTTTATCTGTCTGAAAACCGTGTTGTGTTTCTTCTTTTATATACACCAGCCTTGCAATAAAGTTTGTGACACCAGAGCTCGCAATGCCTTTATCTCCAGCTGTATCAGCTCCATGGCTGTAAAATCTCCATTACCTTTCCTTTCCAGTCTCTGAACTCTGCTGAACCACCCACTTGTCCAGAGGAAAATGAGAAGTGGCTTTTGCTTTCGAGTATCCCTGGGCTGGAGGGAGCAGGAACAGGAGGGGGAATGTTTGGACTTAGGCTGGAGAGGAGAAGGCTCTGGAGAGAACTTAGAATCCCTCCCAGGGCCTAAAGGGACTCCAAGAGAGCTGGAGAAGGACTTTGGACAAGGGATGGAGGGACAGGACAAGGGGGAATGGCTTCCCACTGCCAGAGGGCAGAGCGAGATGAGATACTGGGAAGAAACTCTTCACTGTGAGGGTGACGAGGCCCTGGTACAGGTTGCCCAGAGAAGCTGTGGCTGCCCCATCTCTGGAAGTATCCAATTATTATTATATTATTTAATTTGGTGGGATGTTTCCCTGTCAACACCCAGAATAGCCTTGTTTTCACTCACAGCTGCTGGACATCACTGGCATATGGGAACTTTATTGTAGGGCATTTCTTCCAGGCAAAAGAACTGCCTTTCATTTCACAGGTTGTACATAGAGAATTTTCATTTTCAGAGATATTTCCAGCTCCTTTTTTTTTTTTTTTTGAGTAAGTCACACCTAAAGAGGAAGGTGAGATGAGACAGGATTTATGGGGCACTTTCCTGTACCCCAGCTTTCCCAACATCTGGAATTGCTTTGTGCTTCCAAGCAGCATTCCACAGACCCATTTCCATCATGCTTTATGGTGATGGTCAAATAATGGGGGAAGGGAGCTGCAGCAATATTTGTTATCTAAATATGAAAAAATAATATGACAAAATTCTTCAGAAGAGATATGAATAGGCAAAAAAAACCCCAAACCCAGTGGTAGTGGTCACTGAACTGGTGAATTGCTGATGTGTTTGGCTGTGAGAAACGGAGTGAAGAAGAGAAGGTGATAAATCTGGTAATGCCTGGGTTATCCTTGGAAAACAGCCTGGCAGCAGAACTGATGGCAGCAATAGTTCAAAAGTACCTACAGGTAGTCTGCATTTGGCATCATGGCTTATTTGTCGTGTTTGTAATGGTGCCTGGTTTAGTTTATCATTGTCTGCTCGTGCATTTTAACCACACCAAGGTGATATGTGCAAGCCATGGGAATATTCCTGAAGGAGAGAGGCTCAAATTCTTCCCTGTCACTCTGAGTTTTATAAGTCATCCATTAGTTTGCAGGCTGGGCTAAACTTATTTTCCTCCAACAAACCATGTCAAGCCAACTTGAGGTCTGCACAGACTCCCCAGGGATGCTTAAGCAAGTCATTCTGATTTACCCGTGTAGACAGATTGTAAAGATTAATTTGGATCTACAGACTGAGTTTAGACAAAAACCTTACTCTGAGTTTCAAGGAACTCCACTTTTCATGAGCTAAAGGAGAGCCCCAGGCCTGATCAGAGCAGACCATGATGAAGTGTGGGTTGGAAGCCGAATGCCTGAATTATTAAGTTTGATCTCATCTCAGCTGTGGGTTGTTCAGCAGAGCCATGCGCAGCTTGATGGATTCAATTGCAAATCTGGGCTGTGCTCATGTACATTTGACTGTGTCAGCTTCAAGCTGAGCTGCAAGTTCAGTGGAAAAAAATAATTGAGAGTGAGACTCCAGCCAGGCTGCTGGGTTTCTCCAGTTAAACCAAAGAGTTTTGTTCTCTGGAGGTGGAAACTTCTGGATACCAACAAGTTCCATGGGGAACCACAGGGATAATAAACAGATGCAGGCAGGCTGAGCTGTAGTGAGACACGAGCCTAAGCTGAAGCTCTGCACCGAAGATCAGAGAATGTCTTCTGCAGGAATGCATGTCTCCCTCCAGAGAGGCTGCATCACACCCGAGAAGGAAAAGCTGCTCCGTCCTGACTGGGGCAGGACAACCAGAGGATTGAAGGTGCTGCAGAAGGAAAATGCACCTCAGCTCTTTTCAAAGCAGGCTGCAAACTGAAGTCCAAAGCACAAGCCTGTCCCAAGGCTCAATGCACACCTGTGTGTGACTACCAGCATCTCCCTTTACGCTGTATCACATCCCTTGTCGGATTGTTTCACGTTTAGGTCCTTCTGAGGCAAAGACTGTGACAATGCTTAAAAAAAAACCCTGTTTTTAATTTCTCCTGAACTACACAGTTTTCCCAAGGGCAAATGTTTTTACAGCACTCAGCCCCCTGAAAGGTGAGAGAGAACATTACATTCACATAGATGGTCTTGCTATGCTTCCAGCTCAAGGCTTTCTTTTCCTTCAGTACCTGCTTCACAGGTTCTCCTTCTCCCTGGCATCCCTTAGTGGAAATCACAGCCTTTTTACATCTCACATGAGATGAAATAACAGAGTAGCCGATGCCTCCCATTTGTTCCTCCTGCAGGAATCACTCTCTGAAATTCCCTGGCCTGTGTTATAATGGAGGTCAGAGCTGAGCAAAATATCCCCTCCTGGCCTTAAAATCTATGAATAATATTTTCCCTTTGAGACTCTAGCCAGGATACAGGGGGAAAAGCCTCAGTCACACCTGGGTTATGGACTTGGGCTGGGTGTAGGTTGGATAAAACCATCACAGATGGATGGATTCAGTGCATCTCCCTCTGTCCAGCTGCACCTCCATCCCAGCCCCACGGGGCAGTAGCACTGTGGTATCACAGCAGTAAAGCCACTATGAGCTGGGATGGCATCTCACATGTCTGCTCTCACTCACTGATTTAGTATTCAGAATTTAGAATTTATTGAGTATTCTTCTTTTGTCACATCATCTATCAGAGACAGACACCACCGAGATGGAAGGGGGAAAAAAAATTAAAAACCTGTTTATTGCTCAACTTGCTCTAGGCATCTTTTAGTTTATTGTTCAGCTTGGTTCATTTCAGTGTTTCAATTTGAACGGTTCGCTTAGTTGCTGTGGCTAAAAAAAAATAAATTAAGAAAACCATAAGAAAACCTATTTAAAAAAAAAAAAAGAGAGAGAGAGAAGAAGAAGCAGCAGCAAAAGTTGAGATTTGTGGGGCCCCACAGCACCTCACAATGTCAGAGGTGTCAATGGATAATTTAAGGGCAGAATCCCACGAAGCCAGAAGAGACGTGCTCCCAATTCCCTATTCTGAGTGTGTTCACCCATCGAGCTGCTGTTGGCACCCCTGGGAGGAGCTGGGATGAGAGACCCGCATTGCAGATACCCTGCCCAGGGTTTGCCTCTGTGCAGCTCCTCTTGTGTGCTGAGCCTTGTGCCGGGGGGTGCAAGGACCCGAACGTTCCCACTTGCTTTTCCCAGGCTCGTTCCTCTGCGTGTGCGAAATTGCCCTTGATTTGCACCAGCACGAACAGGACTGGTGTCCACGGTCAGTAAGAGGTTGCTGCATCTCCTGTGGTCACCCAACGGCAGGCGGGACACACATCCTGCAGGTTCCCAAAAATGGCATCCTCGTGTACTGCCTCCCTCCAAACGCAGCAGCTCTTACTCCAGCAGTCCAAATTACGGCTCAGCTGATCCTCCAGACCTTGCCTCAGACATCTCTGCCTCCAGCGGGGCAGGGGCTTTCCAAAGAAAACAGGATCCAGCTTCTCCATGCAGCTGCTTCCAGCATTTGAAGAAACCTTCTCCAGCAGCAAGTGTACTAATCTCTATGGGAGATAAGTCAATTACAGCAAATTGAGCTATTTCATTTCTGGCTGCAAATGGCTTTCAGTTACACAAGTAGACACATTAATCTAATAACTAATGATCATATATTTTACTAATCATACAACGCTGCGTGAGGTATTATATCTAATTATATTTAAGATTAAGACATCTTTATATGTGTGTTTTTGCTGGTTGCCAGGCTGGTGCAGATGGATGAAAACAGAAAAAGAAAGCAGGAATAGTTCCAATACCCACTCTGTAAGAAACAGGAGGTCCCTTTGAAAGATGGAAAGATGCAATTCAGAGAGGATTGGCTGAGGTTGCCTCCAGGATAGAATAGAAAAGAATAGGAAAGAATTCCTAAAAAAAAAAAAATCTGTGACACTGGGGTTTTTTTGGTTTGTATGGGTTGTTTTGTGTTTTTTTGTTTTTTGTTTGTTTGTTTGTTTGTTGTTTTTGTTCTTGTTTTTTGATGCAAGTGTTGAATCCAGAGATTTGATCTAATGGCTTTGGAGCATAGAATCTTTTGGGTTGGAAAAGCCCTCTAAAATCATCCCTGTTCCCCCAGCACTGCCAAGCCCACCACCAACCCATGTCCCCGGGTGCCTCATCCACACAGCTTTTAAATCCCTCCAGGAATGGTGACTCCACCACTGCCCTGCCCGTTCCAATGCCTGGACACCCCTTCAATGAAGAAATTTTTCCTGATACTGAACTTTCACTTTCCTCTGTCTCAACTTAAGGCTGTTCCCTCTTGTGCTGTCACTTGTTACCTGGGAGAAGCAGCCAAACCCCCACCTGTTTCCAGCCTCCTCTCTGATCCAAACAGCAAAGGCTGGCAGCAGCGAGGTGCCCTGCACTTGGACTGGGATATTTCATTTTCCAGGCTCAAGGAAGCTCCCAAGAAGCCAAGGGTTAGTTACTGACGTAAGTACCAGAAACAGGGTCTTTAATGCAGTATCTTAAAGCTTATTCTGATATTAGTACATACTAAGATCAATCCCTGAGCTTGCCTGGGCTGTAGGTCAATATGGTAATGCCTTAAATGCTGTTATGCGATCACTGATTATTACTCTTTGGTAAATATTTTTATTCATGTGGGTATTTTTTGCATCAGTCTAGCAGCAATCCATCATACATGAAGGTCTCGTGGCAGCTGCTGTTAAAATCAATGCGTGTTAGGATGCCAGAAAACTGAGCTCATTTTTCTCCTCCTTGACATCGTAACTAAAGATCATAATAAGAGATAATGATAATGATGCAAAGCAATGATTAGAGATACTCTGCTGAAGGAAAGAAGGGAATCAAGCAACCAAGAAAAGGAAGGGTGGTAAAATAAGGGGGAGAAGGATCTCTCTCTTTCCCTGGGGGAAAATTGGGGTTAATTGCCAGCGAGCCGTGCATAGAAATCACAGTTAATGTACTTCAGCCTTGCCCTGCCGTTCTCACCTGGACACCTCACATCAGCATTAACAGTCCTGCACCTCTGCAGCAAGCACTGCCAAATCCAGGGCTTGGGCCTGCAAACCCCATTCTGAGCAAATAGTTCCACAGTTTCAGATAGTCCAACGGGCCACCTGTTTGAGAGGAAAACCCCTCCCTGCTTAGCACTGGTTGATGTGGAACATGGCCAGCTAACAGGTCTTACAAGGCTGTTGTGGCACAGCCCAGGTTTTGTGGGACTGTTCCCAGGGCTTGGTCTTTGTGCCATAATCAGATGTGATTTATCCTGCAACGTATTTGCATGGGAAGACAGCACTCAGAAGGAGGTCCTCCCGTTTTCGGTGATGTATAGGTGCACGTATGTTTGCAAGTGCACATCCCACACTGGCACTTGTGCTCATACCCATAGAGATACCGTGTGTCCAAATAACCACACGTGCACATGTGTGCATGCACGAGTACATGCTCTGTGTGCAAAGCTAGGAAAAAAAGCAGGGCTGAAATAGCACATAAATGATGAATGGATAGGAAAGGATTTGGGAGGAATGAGAATATTTCTCTATTAAGTGTAAGTGGCTCTCAGTCTTTACTCAAGCAAAGCCACCACACTGCCCAAGGGTCAACCAACCTCTGATATAATATATATGATATGAAACATAATGAACATAGCACAGTATAGTGCAGCTATAATAATTCCCACAGACTAACCCCCTGGCATACAAGACATGATATGCATGCATCTCTACACATATAAATCATAGAATCCCAGAATGGTTTGGGTGGGAAAGGACCTGCAGTCTCATCCAGTTCCTACCCCTGCAATGGGCAGGGGCACCTTCCACTAGCCCAGGTTGCTCCAAGCCCGTCCAACCTGGCCTTGGACACTTCCAGGGACCCAGAGGCAGCCACAGCTTCTCTGGGCAACCTGTGCCAGGGCCTCCCCCCCCTCAGAGAGAAGAATTTCTTCCCAATATACAATCTTACCCTGCCCTCTGTCAGTTTGAAGCCATTTCCCCTCGTTTTGTTCTCTACAGGCCCTTGTAAAATACATGCATGCAGTCACATATGCATATCAGGAATTGTTTCTGTGAGAAGAATTCTGCCTGTAGAGGTTGCAAAGTGGCTACCTCTTAGCAACAAATCAGCATAAACACATGAGAATATTTTTTCATACACCATCTTTCATACATAATAATCATCTTTCATTCATAAGAACATGTATTCATACATAATCTTACTCTTTTTTTGGGCCTGGATATACAGTACACGAGTATAATTCGCGTGTCTCCGAAGTGCACCGTGAATCTTCAGCACAAAGTAAAATCTGAATGATCAAAAAATGTGTGCATGTGTTAAATAGCAGGATTGGAAACGTGACACACCCATGGCCCTGCCACTGAAATCCCAGCACCGAGTGTGAGGTGATTCCTGAAAGCTCGAGATCCTTTATAGCACGAGTGTATCAGCCCTCAGCCCCCAGATCCGTGGCCAGAAAATCAAGCTGAGTGTCAGCACGAGCACGCTTCCCCTGCTCTGATTGCCTCCCTGTAAGCAAAGCTGCAGTGGAAACCCCATCCCGGGAGGCGGATGGCATGTTGGGATGTCAGAGGGAGACTGATCCTCCCTGTGCCGGCGCCTTAGGCAGGTGCTCTTTGTCGTTCAGTTCCACTAATCACACCGCGGCTCTGACATCCCTCCCAATATTTAACTTTCCTGGGACCTCTGGTAGTTTATTAACATTTTCAGACTACAGGTACTGGTGTTTCTGCCTTCAATTACGCGGCCACTTTATATATTTTTTTTTTCTTTCTTTTTCTGCAGGAAAATTCCCTGCCCCAGGCGAAGCGTTGGCTGCAGTCATAGTAATAATCATTTGTGGGTGATATTTCAGCAATGCGCAGGGGGAAGTGGAAGACGATCTGTGACAAACAAAATGGATAGTATCAAAAATCAATTCCACTCTTGCTATAGGAATGAGCAAAGGAAAGGAAAGGGGAAAAAAATAAAAAGAAGAGGGAGGCGATTCAACAGCTTTTAGAGGGGGGGAAGGCTTGAAGGGAGGAAAGGAACTGGTTTAGAAGAAATACTTGCTTTGTGGTAGTACAATAAAACACGCTTGAAAAATCTTGATTTTTGATGTGGCTTCAGGTGCGTCCTATGAATACTTTCAACATCAGGTTTGGTGCGGGGAAATCCAATCAGTGCCGAATCACAGAATCACAGAATTTGCCGAGTTGGAAGATACCCACAAGGATCATCGAGTCCAACTCCTGGTCCTGCAGAGGACCATCCCCAAGAGTAACACCATCTCCCTGAGAGTGTCATCCAAACTCCTCTTGAGCTCTGGCAGCCTTGGTGCTGTGCCCACTGCCCTGGGGAGCCTGTTCAGGCTACCGCTTCTAACAGGAGATGATTTCAGATATTCACAGCTCTGATAATTAGAAAGCTTCTTCTAATTTCCAGCCTAAATTTATTCATGGCTGGTTTAGATCCATTTGCACTTCAATAGCCAGCTCCCAGAGGAAGGAGGAGGTTGCAGGGCTGTAGATGGAGGTGACAGGTTTGACCTAGGGAGGAACCTGGTTCCTGCAGCCTCTGCCGAGGACCTGCTTGACTGGGTTCAGCAGTGGGCATTTTATGTCCATGAGTGGGGTTGAAACATTAAGAGAATCAGGCCTGCAGGGGGAAATTCAAGCTTCTCATCACTTGTTATCACAAATTAAACATTTGGTGGTTCCAAAACGGTATTTACTTTGAGCTAAAAAACTGGCCTTTCCTTTCCCTCAATTTATTTCATTCTTGATGAAGCTGGATGACAGGAAAATAAAATATTTAGTTTATTTTTCCTTGATTGATTATTTTTTAAATTGTAACTTTTTATCCTCTCTCCATTGCTGAGAGAAGAGGATGAGAAATGCTGACTAAGTCATTTTATACCTTTTTAGAAACCCACAGGAATGACTTCAGATTTTAAAAAACGATTTTCAAACATTTTCCTTTTATTCCCGAACAGGTCCCTGGAAGAAAGTCATGGCACAGTACGTATCAATGATCAACCTGAGCACCCTGTCGTATATAGATGGTAGAGAAAACATGATCCTGCCTGAGCAATTATAGGAAGTTAACATAGAGAGGGGCTCCATGGAGGGCCTATAGTTGGTATGAACAGAAATAAGTTGTCTCTTGAAGTGCCAAGTAGACTGCAATGTATCTTCTCTCTCCTAAAGAAATAAAATCTTTAAAAATGGATGGGAAATGATAATGAAAATACCACTCTCTCTTGCTCAGAGCTTTTTCTAGTCCACCTAAAAAACCTCTCTGGAAAGTCATCCTTCCCACTCCTGATAGTCTTGGAAGGAGACATGCAGCATGGGAAAGCCTTGAGCAGGTCATGCAACTGTTTGCTGCAAATTCTGGCTGGGGCAGGGTGGGGCTCTGCAGAACCCTGTCCCCTCACATTGCTCCACTGTCACTCAACATTACTCTGAACTCTCCCCCAAGGTTTTTTTCATCATCGTCCCACAGCGCTCCAGCCTAGAATCATAAAATGGTTTGGGTTGGAAGGGATCATAAAGACCATCTCATTCCAACCCCAGCCATGGGCGGGGACACCTTCCACTATTCCAGGTTGCTCCAAGCCCTGTCCAACCTGGCCTTGGACACTTCCAGGGATGGGGCAGCC